>KK499840.1:315975-748119 GCA_000688715.1 Glossina pallidipes
AAAAAAAAAAAAAAAAAAAAAAAAAAAAAAAAAAAAAAAAAAAACCCCCCCCCCCCCCCCCCCCCTAAAAAAAAAGAAATTATACACACAATCTTTACTTTTTTCGTATATATACACATATATATGTAATTAATTACATGCATTACAATACTTAAATGAAATAATTCCCATTGAAAAAAAAAACTATTTAATGCAAATGGAAAAAAAAAGATTAAATAAATAAAGAAACAAAGCAGAAAAAACACAATTATTTCAAAGTAACAAAAAAAAATATTTAAAAATTAAAATTTATGTATAATGATGGAGAACAAGAACAACAAGAACAACCACAAGAAGAACAAAATGAAATCTTAATAAAAATGCTTTTGCAAAAAGTGTTTAAAATAAATAAATATACAATAAATACATAAAAATTCAGCGTTTTTTACTCATAGGAAAGTAAAATTAATGCCTTTTGACGTCCAATACTGTATCTGTCATATTTTTTTGTTTCAAAAATCAAACTACTTACCGTATATAATAATATTCGTACGGCGGTGGTGACCGGTAAACAAGGACAGTAAGCTTTATGTGATTCTTCTACTAGATATTTATCTTTCTGTACACTAAATGGGGACTTTTTACAAAGCATGAAGGAGTTTACATAGAGAATGCCCATCGCTGAGTTTTGCTTTCAGTAGTTCCTTACTTTGATCTAAAATCTCGCCTTTCTTAAGTCAGCCCTTAATTTTGTATGCATAGCCAGACTTGGATTCGTTGATGAATTTATTTTATAAATATAATCCATTATCAAGCTATGAACCCATAACGAGGTATTCTGCAGCGGGGTTATTCTTCAGGGTTTTTCAGCGTTTCGTTTAAAGAAATTTGTTGATAAAATTAAAGGGAGCTTCGTTATAGTTGTATTTGTTGATCGATGGGATTTTAAAAGATGATGTATAGGTTTGCGGTGTTATTACTTTCAGAGCGTCACAGAGAAGTGAAGCAGAGTGAAGAAGCTTGTGATATGTAGAAAATTCTGTATTCTCTTCTTCTATGGAGGTTTACAAGAATAACTTGACGTTGTTGCGAAGGAAGGAAGAAAAAAACCAACCTGCGTCAGTGAGGCCTGGAGCTAGCAACGCATGATTCGCGTGTAGCGGGACTTGATTATTCTGGGCGACTTTTGTGTTTGGCAGCTGCTGAAAAACGAAAGCAAACTTACAACGGTTATTTATCAACGTATTCCTGGCGCAAGACATGCATTAACTTGACGCAACCAAAATATACATCGTCTAGAGATAAGGCTTTCTCAACAGCTGGCTGTTTTGTATTAACTCCAATATTAATTATTATTATTTTTTATAATGAACAATTCGATTTTATAGAATGCCGACTTCACCATTACTATGGCAGCATACCAGAGAAAATTCAGTGTAATTTTTATACGAAAAACTGCCATGAAGTTTTATGTCAACCAAACTCAGTATAATTTTTATATGAAAAACTCTCACGAAGTTGTATGTCAACCAAATTCAATATGATGTTCTCAAAAAATATGGAGGCATTCTAGACTATATAAATAATCAATTAATTATCTATGCTAAACGTGTACCCCTATGATATGGCAAGGAACGTTCGAATAAATCTTAATTAACAGAAAAAAAGAAAGATGCAAAAAGAAAAACTTTTATTACCAACGAATTTGAATTGATCTTATTTTCCCCTCCAAGGGTTTATAAAAAGTACCATATGTTCAGAATAGTGAGAGCACAGAGTTGTTTTTAATAAAGGTGAAATTTATGATGTTAATGTGAACTGAATGAAAATAAACAAAAGCTACACATCTTTCTATGAATTTAAACAAAAGCTACGCATCTTTCTATTAAAATGAAAACATCCATATATTTTTGTATGAAAATGAACAAAATCCATACATTTTTTTATGAAAGTGAACAAAATCCACACATTTTTCTACGAAAATAAACAAAATCTTAGAAAAATTCTCCCCTCAATTCGTGTATGTTTCTATGTTACGTGTTTCATCCTACTGTATGAAATTTTTTACTAAGAGAGAAACAAACTCAGATTAATATGTGAATTGATGCATTTATTAATGCAATTTAAAAAAAATTTTTTTACAAAATAATTATAAACAAACCATGTATATATGTAAATGAATTAATATTTGAAAAGACAGTATTTTTACATTTTGTTTGTATAAAGAGGCGGTGGATTTGTTATAGGATCCATAATATTCGTATAGGGCGAATAAGCGCCAAACACATCACGATAAACTTTCATGTGATATCCAGATTAATTAGAAGAGAGAAAAGAAACTTCCATAGATACACCTTTTGGTTCTCCATCAGATGGTCTAATTAGCGGTAAAATTAATGGTGTTGATTACGTTTTGTTATCTCGCCATGGCTGCGTTAATAATTGAAATTTCCAAGTGGTACTCAGAGAGAAAAACAAACGAATCGAATATGCATTACAATTGCTATACTGAATTTTTAACATATACATTTTTGTATTTTTAACATTGCATTTTGACGGGTAACTTTAGAGTTTTAAAAGAAAACTATGGACACGTGAATAATTTCATTCTTCTTTTTCCTCATGACAGAGCGTTGCCATTTATTGAACGCAGCTCTCTTCTCTATCTTTTGAATATGCCTTAGATAATTATTAATATAATAAAATGAATATTGTTTTATAATAATATAATATGTTTTTAAAATAATGTTTTACGTACTTAACGTTTTTGTATAACATGTACTATACATATGTATTAATATTCGTATTATTTTTTGCTTGTCGTCCAGTAAAGGTAATAAAAAAATTTGTTTCTTTATCTTCAGCTCCATTTTATAATAATTTCCTCTTTCACCTTGTTTTGTTACCGGAAAAATTGGTTAGAAATTTATTGCATTAGAAAAACAATGAGGTTTTTGGAACGTACCATTTTGACTGGTAACGTTAGACTTCTTCTCTCTATATTCTTAACACCTGGTAATTTAAAAAAAAAAAAATGAAAATAAGCATACAGAAAGTATTTTTAATAAATATTGGTCTTTTGTGATTCATTTTTTGTCATTTTTAACAGACATTGGCCTTTTGGCTGATTAAATTAAAAAAAATAGGCATACAGAATTTATTTTTAGAATATATTTAATATTTTTAAGATACGATGTTTGTCATTTTTAACAGAGATTAAATCTAAATTTTTTTATTTTTAACAGAGATTGAATGTAAATTTTTATATATTTAACATTGGATGCATTTTGACGGATAACTCTAGACTTTTAACAAAAATCTATGGACACGTGAATAATTTCATTTTTCTTTTTCATCATGACAGAGCGTTACCATTTATTGAAAACAGCTCTATTCTTTCTCTGTTCTCAACACATGGTACTTTCTTTTTTATTAACCTTGTAAAGGAAAAAACCAGCTAACGGCTTTTAGCGAAAAATCAAAACCATTTTACAAGTTCACAAAGACTTTGGTGCAAAACTGAAATCGGATGAAAAATTAGCAAAAAAATAAATATATATTATAAATAAAAAAGGCAATTATTAAATAAAATTTTATATTGTAGTAAAAACTATTTGTCGTATAGGCATGTGGGCGTTGTAGGCGTGTTCTTTGAAAAGTTTAGGTCATTTTCAAATTCTTTTACAAGTGTGTAGGCGATATCTTCATTTTCGCTAATGGAAGAATGTTTACCGCAGATACTACACGGCAGCGCAGACGGGCAGATGGACAGACGAACATGCTTAAATGCAATCCGGCTTTGAAACTGGCTAATAATGTGTATATCTTATGTGGTTTTTAAAGTTGTTTCTGTGCGTTATAAAGGAAAAATTGAATTTTTTGGGTGGGTGTGGACGACTTCTCATTTTTTGTACAGATAGTGGGGTGTCATCTGTAGAACATAGATTTATCTGCCGTAGTTTATGAGTACAGACCAAAAAATTAAATTTATATTCCTTTTGAAAAACGGACGCTTCCTCAGTTTACTTAATACTGTACACTTTTCCTTTGACCAAATTGGTCCATTTTCAATACCATTTTGCGTGCAAGAATTTCCAACGTTTCTGCCAAATTTGAAGTCGATACCTTCAGTTTTGCTGACAGGCTACTGTTTACAATAGACATTATACAGACGGATAGGCGGGTATACTTAAATTGATTCAGAAGTTGATGTTGATCAGGAATATATATACTTTGTGGGGCCTCTGCAACTTGCTTCTGGGCGTTGCCAACGTTTTAACGAAATGAATAGACCCCTCATCCTCCATGAGTACAAAAACATTCTTTTCTCCTAACGCTCGAAATGTTCTTAAGATTTTATTCAATCAATCTAAAAAAGTTAAAATAGTAATCATAATCCATTATGAAGGCTGATATGTGAGATTGACTGAATTATTAACCATTACATTTAATTTTTTTTTTTGCAATTGAAAAAGTAAGTATAATATTTACTACTGAATATCAACAGTTAATTTTATGATGAAGTGTTGAAAAGAATTTTTATAATTAAATATAATTCTTGAAGTTGTACAAAAAATTACCAACCAACTCTATTCCTCCAAAAATGTCAAAAATTCATACTAACAAACATTCTATTCCTTCAAACATTCTATTCCTCCAAAAATTCAAAAATTAATACTAACAAACATTCTATTCCTCCAAAAATTCAAAAATTCATACNCAAACATTCTATTCCTCCAAAAATTCAAAAATTCATACCAACAAACATTCTATTCCTCCAAGAATTGAAAAATTCATACTAACAAACATTCTATTTCTCCAAAAAATTCAAAAATTCATACTAGCAAACATTCAATTCCTCCAAAAATTCAAAAATTCATATGAGATTTTATTAAAGACACTTTTCATTTTTCTTTCGTATATAGGAAGACATACCTGAGCGTATACACACATGCACAAATGCCTGAGAAGAAAAATGCTTTTCAACGTTTGCCACTACTAACCTAACAATTAATTAATCATCAAGAAATTAATCACTTTATGAATTAGTTATATTAATTTACATTTATTGCATGTTTTATAATCATATTTGTCTTTCTTTCTTTCTTTTCACATTATTTGAATATTTTTTTTTTATTAACCCTCTAAGATTTTTCTTAGCATACGATCTTAACTGTCAGTCTAGCGATTTTAAATTAAACTTTTCATTTTCCAATTTTGACAAGTCATCAAGACTTTGGCGAAGAGCTTGAGTTCCTTAAAAAATCGTAGCAGCAGCAACACCAAGAACAATAATTTTGGCATTTAATGCTGAAGTTGGCAAAAAAAAAGACAATTTGTCTACCGAAAGTATTCTATAACGACAAACTTGAAGAAACGAAGAGTTACAACAACAACATATCAATATCACCATAACTGTGAGCGTACAGTAACAACACTAATAACATACGCAATAGTATAACAGTCAAAGACAACTAACTACAAATTCATGTAAAGACATATCGCAGGCAGGAACAACAAAATTAACATAAGAAAAAAGGGAAACACAACTAAAGAAATTATCTTCATCTTCGGCCGATTTTTGGATTACTTACCGCCTCAAATAAATTTGAGACTACAACTCAGTCGGTTGGGATTATTTTTTTACCTTACAGACATAGGTCTTCGAGGCAAGTATTATCTCAAGTACTTTTAGATAAATAGTCCTTAGCTTAGGTGGTCGACGGTGTCTTAAAGCTCTTGAGTAATTCTTGTATTTTTAGATTTTAAGCTGTAGCGGTGTGCGGTTTACTAACTCACTAACCGATACGCAAAAGTTAACCCAATTGTACGCACCACGCTCTGTAACTCCATATCATTAAGTTGATCGAAGGAACGTTATACATATGTAATTAGATAGCTCGGATGCTGTAAAATCATGAGCAGTCTGGCGCCTCTCTGTTGAGACACAAAACGCTCTCTGAAGACTATCAAGCCGGTAAGCTTCATGAATTGGTCTTCCTTTGCCCGGGGCCTATCGCGTCTCATTCCACTTTCCGATAGAAGGATCCGTCATTTAAAAGATCATCAATCAAAATAAAGAAAAAACAAGTAAGAACATTATAGTCGGACAAGGCGGACCTTTAAATACCCTACACAAGGGGATTCAAAAATTTGCTCCAGCCGGGCCAAAGTTTTCACACCAATTTAGAATGACGATATACTATTACTTAGCCACCTCTATCGAGAAATTTTGAAAATTGAAATATTATTCCATATAACGACTTTTCAACGTAGAGCGTTATATGGGGAGTGGTGCAAAATGTTGACCGATTCGAATCATTTTCAATAGCGTTCGTCCTTGGACCCAAGTACGCCTGTTTACCAAATTTCATCAACATATCAGAACAATTTTGACCTGCAGCTTAAGCACAAATATATGGACGGGCATCAGACGGACAGGCAGGCTTAGATCTATTTGGACAATGATTCAGTTATGGACGTGAACGACTTGGTTCGTGAATCTGAAAACCTCGTGTTACCTATTGCCCATTTCTTCCCTCCTCAGACAAAATGAACATGTAAAAATGTATTAAGAAAATTCCTCTTAAATGAACAGGTGAAAATATTCTGGTGAGCCACGCCCTACCATTAAATACGCTACACCACTTCGTTCAATGCAGTGACTCATATAATGCCTTTTTAAAATAAGGAAGTGATCTGATCCGAATCATTTTTAATAGAGTTCATCCTTGAACTAAAACATGTCGATCTACCAAATTTCATTAAAAATCACGACCTTTAAGTGGAACAGAAGAAAACAACACAGATAGATCGGTTAAGAAAATGATCCTGAGTCAATCGGTATAATAACGATAGGTACATCTCAAGTACTTCCGGCTCTTGCATACGTCCACACAAACTTACTATACGCTTATATCACAAGTGGTGTAGCGTTTAAAAATAAACCTAGATAATAGAAGAAACTTTTGCAACGGTCTTCTACGCTCTTCTGTTACTATGGAGTTAATATAGACATTCTAATGTCAATGATGATGTTAAACATCGTGTCTGTGGAAAATTGGAATTTCCATTGGAGGACAATAGCCTTTGTAATTTTTTTACCTTAGCATAAGCGTTACTTTATCTTACTTTACTTTATATTTTTGGATATATGTATGCATGTAATAAAAGAAAGTAAAAAATGTTTGAAATTTAATCTATCAACGCTTCTTAGAAGTGGTACAGATTTTAAAAAGGTTGTATTATTCAGAACTTTTACCAAACACAAGCTGACTCCAATTTTATTGTGCCAAGGGCTGTTTTCTCGACAAGCGAACCTATTATGAAATGACTCGGAGATTGGTAATACTTCTGCCCTTATAGGTTACAGAAGGGCAAGGAAAAGATTGAGAAGCTAAACGAAAGTATTTGGAACAACGGGAATTTAATGTTTATGTCCTTAAAGAACCAATCATCTCTGGTCTATTTTGTGCACAGAACTTAACGTGATCTACTTTTTTTGCATGTCATTGTCTTCGGTTAAGCTCAATGCCTAAGAGCGAGGTTAGTAAGCAAGATTATTACGCATCCTTAAGCTAAATTAAATTTTACATAAAAATACAATTACACGAAACGCTTCGAGCCATATCAGTCCGTAACGATCAATAGCAAGTATTGACGACCCGTACTATTAAGTTACTTTTGGACAAGTTGCATTCTTCCTATCTTCCATTTATATCTTACCTTACGTTTTTCATATCTTTTTAGAGATACCGTCCTTTTTTAATGCTTTCTATAGTATTTTATGGCCTTGGAAAGTCAGAAAAAAGCAGCTGCGCTATAGCTTTCGGTTTATATAAAATATGCTTTAGCTCTGCTATGTCGCTACCAAATGTAGGCAATTTAACATTTTTAGTCTTTATCGCGGCTACATTGATTACTGAAAAGCATTAAGTGAGTTCCAATTTTTCGGTTATACGCTTTTTCATCTCCGACAAATCGAAGAAATCGTCTTTGTCCACTGAAAATAGTAGAGCATACGCCTGGCAGCTCTCAGTCAAACAGGGCATATGTTCTCATCCAATCTTGGCAGATATAATGGCGTCCAATTTTCATCATAGTTTTTAAAAGATTCTGAGCTTTCAACCAGATTGAATACCAATCTAATCGTGATTTCAAAAGACACAAAAATACAGCTAAATCTGTCCTTCTATTCAAGCCGACGAAGAATATTATATAATATAGGGTCTGTTGAGGATGAAAAATTGTAATACGTATTTACCTTAAATCGGCAGCATTTATGGAGTACTTTTTCATGCGTACCATTGATACAAGCTGATTATTGATTATTAATACGGCCAACACCAAATTTTTGTGATTATGACAGTTTTCTTTAATAGCATTTACTATAGCTTTTGAATTTGTCGCACACGATAACCACAAGCCTATTTATTTGGGTATTTAGTGGAGATATGCGTAGAGCTACAACCACTTCGCAGTCTTGCTATTGGATTAAGGGTGCATTTATTTCGCAACAAAAAAAAAAAACAAAAAAGGAATCTTAGTTTTAAATATTTTTTAGCGGGAGGCTTTTGTTACGATAACAATTCGATCATCAAATTCCTCGTATTTTCCATTATGAAATGACGCAGTGATCACCACCGTAAAGTATATTTTTCAGAATAAAATTTTCCTTTAATTACTGCAGAAACAACACATCGCCGTTTACATTGTCTTACAGTTATCTGTATGCACTCTTAAAAGTTTCTCTGCGCAGTAAAAAATATTATACGATATTGTAATGCATTCGATTTTGTGGCATGCGCCAAATACTTTGCGGATATTAGACCTAAAAAATGTGAATGGATGTGTATGTATATGTACATATATGCAGGTACTTGAGCATATCAATTAATAATACAGTGCTGATCTGTAAAAAAATAATCTTAAAACTGCAACAAGAACAAGAAACGTCTTTTCCTTCAAGTAAGCGAGCGTTGTTAGTTGTGGAAACTGTTTTTGAAGCAAACTGGACAAAAATCATCACAATCCTCGTTTTCAAGATTGGTGGATATTTAAATTGAATATTACTTTGAAAACATTCCACGTTGTGTGTCTTCTTTTATCTTAGTATCGTTTTATAATCAAGGTTTCATCACGAAATATTAAAAATTAAAATTTTTTACTATATAAAGATGCAGTTTTCGTAGGAACGGTTATATGAAAGATGGTTCATTAAATTGCCTGATTTGAACCAAATTTTTCATACCAATTTAGAATGGCCAAACATTATTAAGGCGCGAGTTTTGTTGAGAAATTTTGAATATTTCAATTTTTCTCCTTATAACGACTTTTCAAAATAGAGCAGTGTATAGGCAGTGGTCGAAAAAATGGACCGATCAAAACTATTATCAACACCATTCGTTCTTGCGTCAAACGATATCATCGTATCAAATTTCATTAAAGTATCTTAAAAGTTCCGAACTGTAAAATGGATAAGATGCTCAGATCTGAATAAATGAATATTTAGGAATGTATAACTTAAATTTTGATATTTAACTCTGCTTAATTTTGAAGTGTTTATGAGTGTTTATGAATGTTGATGAATATTTAGGAATATATATAGAAATATGTATTACCTGGTACGGTTTTCCACACCATCCTTGAGGGACCGCAATAGGCGCTTTGCTAATTGTTTTGAATGGTTCCCCTGTAGGCCTACACCACCGTAAATTTGACTTAAAACTACAATAATATGTACAATAATAATAATAAATAAATATAAGCCTCGCTTATACATAATACAATTAATTCTAGTTTAAAGAAATTGGGAACGCTGTTGTAGGCGGGTGAGTTGATATCTGCAAACGAAAAATATTGTGATTACACAAACTTCCCATTGGCCTATAGAAGTATCGCGTTCTGCTGAATCGATCAGTGGAGGCGTATGTTTGTTTTTTCATCTAAAATTAAATAAAAAGAAATGAATGAACTGTATATAAAGATAAGTAAAGGTAAATGCAAAGTTACCTTTGGCATACAGCGAATTTTCATGTATATGAGGCGATGAGCGGAGAGTTGTACTCGATTTTTAGTCTAATCTAAAATAAGCAATTTATAAATATACCTGTATAATATTATAATTACCTTAGAAAGATGAAACATTCCTATTTAGTGTCTCTCTCCAGTTTTTCACTGTTAAAAGTATGGAGAGTACATATCCAAGCAACTCGATGCGATGGTTAGTGTCGCTGCTGCAGGAGCATGCTTTTCTGAAGTAATCAACCCGCGATACCACAGTTGCCTGCAGGCGCTTGCGGATGTTCTATTGCACGATATATTGCCTCATAGACGCGTAGAATATGACGAGGGTTTGGTGAAACGTCTTGTAGACATCTGGCGCCGCAAATTCCTCCTTCAAATATTTGCTGGTGAGGGTCAAATTGTCTTTCGGGTCCTTTGTAACTATTTCACCGCTTACCTCTTAACAAATATCTTCTTCCTGTCGGGTTAGATCATTTAAACACGCTTGGCATCCTAGCTGCTCACAGATGTAGCGCGCGATTCCGTACCCTGTGAGCAGCCACAGGTAGTTCTCTTCCTTATTGCTGAGCTGACCTGTGCGAAGATTCTCGAAGACTACTAGGCCGAATGGTGGAAACTCTTCTTCGGCCTGGACTCCAACTTTGTAGTCCATGTTGTCGGTAAGTATTGTAAAGCGTTGAGGCTATTTCACTTAAATAAGTTAAGCCTGTAATAAATTAAGAGCAAAAAATTTATCGGTCCTCCTAATTAATTTTCGTGTTTACAGAATAATTGCAAAAACAATAAATAAAAGAAAATTAAAGAAAGTTTTCGAAATGAAAAAATTCACAAAGTTATCTACAAATGGATATCAACGCATACGCAATTAAAATAAGATAATTTATGTCCATAGTTTGGTGCATTATTGCATTTGTATCGTTTAACGGTTTCATTTCTATTCCCTTTTTCCACTTAATGTCATAATTTTAAGAATAAAATATCGATAAGCACATTATGACTTTAATATGCATGGCATTATTTAATGTTAAGTCGAGCAGTTTAATCTCCCAGCAAATAATTTACACTAATATCGCAAGATGTGTAAGTAAGTAGATAACAATTCAATAAATAAACGGTAAAATATTTTATTTCAGTTAGTTTTTGAAAATAATATTTAATATAGTTCTCATGCGTATGTTTAGTTCAATAATTAGCTTTGTAACGTGTATTGTGAAAATAAAATTAATTTTCACCGAAGTTAATGACCACTTGCTTATACATACAACTAGGTCCGAAAGAAATTCTATGACTAGAGAATTTGTTTTTTTTGAATTCCCAATAATAGTTCTCCAACTCGATCTGTCTCTTCGTTCCACTATTGCTATCGTCAAGCAATTGGAATGAAATCCGGTAAGGCTAAAGACAATCATGCAGTAATGCAATGCGAATTCATTTCTTTTCTAGTTTACGTCCCAATATCCGAAAAATATTAAAATTTTATTTAGACATGTAATTTCAACTGTAATTCATACATACATACAGTATATGAGTCCTTGCATGAGGATATGTATGTACATATATGTTTTTGTGGTTATGTTTATGCAAGCGTTCTCCACCTATAAAGGAATAATAATTCGAATTTTTGGTTTTGCATAATTTTCATAACAACGTTAGTAAAGTACACAGATGTACATGTAGAGGAAAGGTGCATATGCAAATGCGTATTCAGCTCTCGTATTCAAAGTACAATACATTTATTTGTATTATAAATGTACAACATATGACAATACACAAAAGTAGAAACATTTATTAAAATCCATAAAACTTTTGTGAAGCAATAAATAACGTATGCATGTAACCTATATACAGGGCATTTCGAAACGAATGGGTATCGTTCTTACCGCGCGACGATCTCAAGCTTGTTAGGTATAATGCTATTGAAATATGGCATATAATACGAGAAAAAATGTGAACAGCACATATATAATTTTTATTATTTCCAATCTTTCTTGGGATTTGTTCGAGACGTATATATGATTTTTGTTATTCTTCATCACACGAATTTCCATTTCTTTTCCAACCAGCGTGCAAGAACAATAATTGATATATTTGCGCATCTACTATACATTCTCCATTCCATATGACATATGCATACATGCATTCGTACTTTGCTTTATCCAAAGAAAAAACCCAGAGTCTAAAAAAACAACAGCAAATATAATGTAAATTAATAAGGCGGCACATATACATGTTGTAATGCCGCCAATATGAATAACGCAAATGTACAATAAATATACGTTATTAGGCAAATTTGTACAGAGGCTAGAAATTACTAATTTATTCCAAAAGGGTTGTGGATCTCTAATCGACTTTTGCATTATGTTGACTTCATTCGTTCAATAATTCATTCATTGTTTAACTAATTAATTAATTCGTTCACTTACGCATGCATTCATTCCCTCAACTCATTCTCTAAATCCACACATAAGATTAGATGCCAATATTTCCAAAAAGATAAACATATACAACAATTGGTAGAAAGTAAAGAAACACCGAATCTACTAACACTTCTAATTCCAACATGTGAATATCAAACGAATAACTTTATCCCATTGACGCACCTACCATATGTCAATGTGCATGTTTGGTAGGAGACAAGTAAGTTGAAACAAGTTGACATTCTGCGGTAATATTTTCAAGTATATCCATGTGTAACTATGTCGCTGGTATTATTACGAAAAAATTATAATAAGCAGAAAATATTGTTTTTATTTTTGAAAACTTGGGTGTTCCTTGACCGTTAATATCTATTTCTTTTCCACACACCGTGCGTGCAGGAACAATATTTGCGCATCTATTACACATTGTCCATTCTATATTCATACTAAGCTTTATCGAAAATAAAAAAAAAACGCAGAGTCTAAAAAAGCTGTGGTGAATATCATATCATATAAATTAATATATGAGTAAATAACGCAGGCGTACAATAGATATCCATTATGTAGCAAATGTGTGCAGAAGTTAGAAAAGGAAACTGAAAGTTTCATCTATTTTTAGATAATTTATTTAGAGAAATTTCTCAAGCATTTACTCCAAGCAATCTATTGTCAATGAGTTATCTTTCATCATTTTTCATCTACGCAAATTTGTGAAGTTCATCTTTGATAACTTTAACACACACGCATTCAATCATTCATTCACTCAAGTTTCATTCATTTAAGTATTTATTTCTTCCTATATTCAATCTTTCATTCACTATTCACTCCCTCACCCATTCACACTTTCACTGATTTGTTCATTCATTTATTTATCCGCGCATTCATTATGTTAATTTAAAAAAGAAAAGTAGTTCCAATGCAAACAGAAACATATATAAAAAATATTTCATTTGTCGGCAAAATACCTGCAAAATTTTTGCATATTAATACTAATAATATGTATCTAATAATGTACTAAAAATCTTTGAAAAAACCAAATATTACACATCTCATAAATAAAGTGTATTATTACTCAACTAAGCTAATGTCGCTGACCGACTTTGATTTGTTCACAAAATTGCTAAGGAGACACCAACGAGATTTGCAGAGAAACTATACGAATCTCAGATGAGTTTCCTTTTAAAAATATTTTCTAAAAAATCCTTACCAATGTACTCACATATTGTATCAATGTAATTCCTTCTTTCTCTTCAACAATTTAATTTATTAAATACTAATTTTTAAAATAATGTTCGTAAAACTTTTTTTATTATATTTTCTTTCGATTTTAAATGTTTTTTAAATTTTTTTCACAATTAACCATTTTGCCAAAGTTCTTTGTGCACTTGTAAAATGGCTTTGATTTTTCGCTAAAATACGTTAGCTGGTTTTTTCCTTTACATGGTTTATAAAAACAAGTAACATATGTTGAAAATGGAGAGAGCAAAGAGTTGCTTTGAATATATTGCTACGCTTCGAATGCTGTTAAAATGGTAGAAATTAGTGTTGCGAAGCTGTTAACGTGGTAGAAACTATCGCAAACAAAACGAAATGCGCAAAATTAATCGAAATTTTCAAAATGCAGCTTAACTCTTCAAGATTTTTATTTTCCTATAAAATAATTTATTACTCTCTATTTTTTACTTTAAGAATTTGTTTTTTTGCCCACATTTTTATATGTTTGCCCTGTGTTACTGTCCCTTAATACCAAATTCATCATTCGCTTCCAGCCAATAGAAGTCTAAGATCAAAACGCTTTCCTGTGGAAATCGTAGTAGAAGATAGGAAAGTAAATGAAAGAAGCTACGCGTAAATCTAAAAATAAAAGAAGAAAATTTTTTCTTGCTAGCATTGATGCTAAAAGTAAATCTAATTTCTATAAAAGAAGTGCGGATTTAGTAAAATTTTACGAAATTAAATGTAGTAAAGTAAGTATTTCTCCGGTCGCCTATTCATCTTTTTTGCACATACAGCGAAATGAAGAAATTGAACTGGTAACATTGTTATGCAAATGACAACAAATAAGAAAAAAAATATTGCGTTTACGACGTAAATAACAATAAAAGTTACTCTTTTATTTATTTTTATTTATGTTTTAATTAAAAATGAGCGAAACGAGAGTAACGCGTTCTAAAACAATTGAGGAAGAGGCCGATGGGAAACTTCGGACGAAGACATCGCGGGTAAATGCTTTAAAAAAAGTGTTCTTTATATCAGAGAAAATCTTTAATGATAGCACGCAAAACTTGGTGTTGGAACGTTTCTTTCATCCTGGCAAAGGTAAAGCAACTTTATTCATGACCCGTGATGATAAAGATATAATGGAATTACTTCAGTTTGCTGAACCAAGACGTAGTTGGTTTATCAATGATGAAGTTTGCTCAGACGGTCGCATCTATATAACGGCTGCAATAGATGTGACATTTTTCGCTTTACCGCATCTAAGAAAACATTGCACAAATAAAGCAATGGCAATGGACAGTATACATGATGATGAGGATGAAACAGTCGCACGTCTTTTGACGTGCTTTGTGCAACCACAACTATTAAGATGCGTAACTGATGTTAAAGTTGTGCACGATATCTGCTATTACAAATATAATCATGAAAAAACATTGACTTGGCTATCAATTAAAGTGAAAAATGTAACTGAAGCTTTAAAAAAGCAAGGAATCTATTGCGGTTCCAGCGCTGTCTCGCAGAATTATGCGCGCAGTGAAAAGGCTACTGATGAGATATTCAATGAAATGGATTATGTACGTATAGCCTGCGATTATGTTGGCACGTATTTGTCGCTAGACCTCTATGAAGAACTTGTGCAACATATGGAAATTCCCGCAAAGAATCTAGTTTTGACGGAAAAGTCTATAAAAAAAAGAAAATCAATGGAAAATCTAGGTAGCAGCAACAGTAAAAAGCGAAAGCTTGTAAACAATTCAACGAATTTGGATATATTTGACGATAATCGACAGGTGCTGGCGGATAGTCAAAGTCGTGACGATAAGCGAGAAAACGTAAACAAAAAGTTATCACCCAAAGAACGCATTTTAAGTGCTAAGGAGAAGCAATTTGCAAAGGGAGCGAAAGGCAGCAAAAGTATTGCATCGTTCTTTTCTAAGAAGTCTACTTAGTTTAAGGTTTTCCTACTATTTAGGATCACTTTTTATCCACTATTCAAAACTAGATTTTTGTTTTAGAAATATGCTTACAATTCCTCTTATACATACATGTTCTCGACTACCATAAAAGTTGTTTTTAGTAATATATCTACTTACCCATCATCCTGGGATCATCATTGCAAGAGCGAACAACCACAAAACAAGACTGAAAATGGAGCTGATTTGCTCACAATAGACAAAACATACCACTTTACTAACAGCCGGCATTGATAAGAAAACCGAGCTTCAACTAAGGCAAGGTACAAATGATAAGAAATGTCCTAAAAAAATGAAGAACGCTCAAACTGTTTGGTAACTGTTGTAATGTTCCTTTTTTTATGTCTGTCCACAACATGTTTCACTCTGCTTAATTTTGAAGTGTTTATGTATGCGCTGAATTTCGTTTACACTGAGGTGGAAATAAGTTTCTTGCTATATAAATAATTCGCATGTTTAATTTTAAAATATTTTGTTTGCAAAATAAATATATCCGAAATTATGATCTACATTTGTATGAAAATTGTGTGTATTAATATAAAACGTTTAATTATTTTAAATGTCCCTAGAGGTAGCTAAAATTTGCAAATATGACCGGCACCTGAAGTAATTAAGTTAACGCTCCCATTTTGCGTTTCATACTGAAACTATAAAAGCCGTCATAAACTGCCTTTCACTTTTAGTGTTAACAAATCATATTGGCTTAAGGATAAGAAAGGGTATATAAATGTTTCCGGATTCTGGCAAATCTGAAGAGTTTCCGAAAACGGAGCCAGAATTTCTTAGTGCGCCCAGTGAAAATGAACTTTCGTTAAGCATTAATTCTAAGGCTTTAAGTGATGTGCCTAGTGATATAATTATTAAATCAAAAATCAAATACGGCAGTCGTTGGGATGCTTTTAAGGGCTTATTAGCGGAGTATTCGAAAAGCACTTCAATTCATGGTATACGTTATATTTTCGAAATTCATAGACCATTCTATGAAAAGTGAGTTCACGCATGATCGGAAAGTGCAAAGACTTCTAATAAATACTGGCATTATTTTATAGAATTTATTGGATTGTACTCATGTTGATTTCACTATACTTTGCCACTTCTTTAATACGGGAAAGTTATTTGAAATGGATGGATTCACCAGTCATAGTAGGCTTTGATGAGACGCTAGTACCCGTCCATAAAATTCCTTTTCCCACAATCACTATATGCCCCGAGATTAAAATGGAAACGGAAGTGTTTGACTTTGCAAACATTTCACAGCTGATCTGGTCGGAGATTCAAAATTATCAACAATTCGAAAATCTATCGAACATAACCGATGAAGAGTACGTTAAATCAATATTCCTCTCTCAGCTAGATTTTCATACAGACATTTTATTGTTCTCGAGCAATGAGAACTTTTGAAAAAGATATATCCGCTTCTAAGAAGTTCTTCTTTCATATAATTTTTTTGTTATGGCACTTACGATTTTAATGCGTGAAATATACTCACATTTTGGTAATAATTGCCTACAAATTTCTGCTTGTTCTCAATAAATTTCTACTTGTTTTTTGTGTTTCCAATTATCACATATAATTATTTAGTTCACTAAACAATTGTTTGAATATTTTTCAATTTATTTGCACAAGTATTTTTTTTTCGCCTTCAAGATCTTAGACTGTGTGAAACGTTGAAATGTTTTTGATTTCTCGCAAAAAACTGATAGCTTTACTTTAAATGTTAAAAAAAGCTAAAAATAAAGCTAAGCTGAGCTAAGCTAAGCTGAAGAAAACCAGTGAAGAACGGTTATTATCAAGGGTAATTTAAATTTCAAACTCAAGTTAGGTAAAGGCAGCCGTCATAAACCTATGGTCTCGAAATATATATAAATATATAAATATGGATAATCTTTATATATACATAAATTGCTCTAAGCAAATTAATGCTGCTTTAAACTGTTGAAGACTATTTCAATTCTTACTTTAGTAAATTATGTAATGCCATGACATTAAGCTTAACAGAACACCAGATTGTAAACTAAGGAAGAAACGTTTACGAAGTAAAGCCAACTTCATTCAGTACTTATTGTTTTATATCTCTAATACTAGATTCTTCTTTTTGTAGCGAAATTTTTTCGACCTCTTTGTTACTACTTTTTTCAAACGTTTTAGTGGAACCTTCACCTGCAGTAAGCGATTGCTCGAGTTCGACAATTTCCGATGGATGTATACGCCTACTAATAAGCCATTGAGCCGTTCAATCCATGACTATGTCTTTCCCCCTATCCACAACGAATTTCAAAGTGCAATTTGGGGGTTCTGAAGCAATTTCAGGCATCGTGGGTTCTAAGCATCAAATCCGACACCTAAGTCGTAAAAATGAAACAACAGAGGAAAATTACGATAGGCTCAAACCGAATGTTTTCTAAATCACTACTAGAAATATTCGAACACGTCATAATGAGGAGTTTTGTAACGACAGTTATAAGACACTAAACTAAAACATTATAGTTAAACAAGAGCGATCACTAAATACTCTACGCCAATTCGCTTAGTATAATTCGTCATCTATCTGCGTTATAAAATGCTATAAATAATATTTCCTTGCCATGTAAAAGCTTATGTAAATCCCTTAGCTCTCTTCCAAAAGTTTTATGAACTCGAGACAGAGTTCTCCAACTTTGGGCAACGATGTCAATGTTCATGTCAATGTTCTGTTGAGACAATTTACTTTTAGGTAGACGTTCAACTTTGTCTATTAATTTTGGCGTAGATTGTAGGGGAAATTTTATGGTTGCCTGCCATAACATACAACCAATGACATGCTTTAAGGCACCTATGCCTGCAAGACTAATACTAATAATATGATAAGATGTATATATACACATATGTCAATAATGAGGAGTATGTATATGAAGAAGATGATGTTTATATGGAAACGAATAATAAAAAAAAGTATACATATTGTGAGGAGTCAAAGTCGTCCCTCGTTTTGACCTTGAATGTCCTTCGTCTCGGAGAGGATAGTGTTGGATTTAAGGTGGTGTTAAGATTGAATTGTTATAACGAGTTGACATGGCAGACGACGGGTTTGGAGAAACTCAATCAGAAAAGAAAAGAAGAGTCCAATTACTCAATATGATGCAAATTTATTCGAAGTAAAATCAATGTGAGCTAACATCCAGAAAAACTAAAGAACTAAGAAATAGTAAAAGACAACTTAGTAAAACTTTAATTGATTTTCAATGAATAAATATAATATTCAAAATTTCAAATATATAACATGCATGCCACGAATTAAATAATACCTAATCAAACTAATCCACATATAAAATTACTCTAAAATAATGAAAAATATATCATAATAAAATTAGTCCAACTTAAAAAAAAAAAATAATAAACAAAAAAGAACGATAATAGTAGAAAAATTGCAAAAAATATTTATATTTCCAATGCTACTCATGCATTGCAAATCTTACGTCACGTACTCTGGTATTGGTTTACCAACATACATTTCATATGTTTCCTTTAGCCTCATACAATACATTTGAAATATTTCATTACAATTTTTACAATTTTAAGGTTTGTATTTAAATGCGACGTTAATTCGCAAATAGTCGCCGTAACATACGGTAATATAAGGTTCACGAGGTTGCACTCTTTTACGTCCATATTCATAATTATCACCCATCAGTTGTTGGAACTTTTCAAGTAACTCTTTGTTTATTTGCGTTTGATATTTTCGAGTTGCCTGTAAAGTTCTTTGTATCCTCTGTTTGAGAGTTACAGCCCTTTCGGAATTGGTATCATCACTGGCAGAACATAATTCTTTTAAGCGATTCGTTAGCTCATCGAAATTGTGGCCTCTTTGGACTTATTACGCTTTAAAAAACTTTGTTATTCTTAAGCAACTTTTCTTCTTTGTTTTCGTCTTCTGTAAATAAAAATTTATTTATTCTCCTTTAATGTAAATATTGTTATTTCTTCGTAATTACCTTTAATTAGTTCATACTTCCGAGTAGTATCATTATCTAATGCGAAAGTATAGTTAAAGAAAGAGTAAGGAGCCAGTACCTTAAAGCAGATGAGAAATCCGTTTTCATCAATATTCAATGAAGGCTGAATTCACCAAACCATTGAAGGACAAAGTTAAGGACTACAACAGTGACTCTTATATGTGTGAAAATGTTCAAACATTTTTAAGTATTTGTTCAAAAACGGTGAACATATAAATCTTTCTTCTACTTTTTGCTTTTTGGTACAGGTTTTTTCTTCTTTCCGTTTTTTTATAGGTAAATTGGCCTTTAAAAGAAAACAGATTTCAATTTAATTTAAAAACCTTAAGAAAACATATTTAAGGCTATATTGCTTGTTTTAACTTGCTTTCAACAGAAACAGTTATTATTCCATTAAAAATAACTCAATGGTCGTGAGTTCAAATCTCAAGTGCGGTTGTCAATAAAGCCGATAGCTTTAGATGCTAGTGTTTAGAATTTATTAATATTAATATTTAAAAAAATGAAATTCTTGACTTGTTACGTAACAACAGAGATGTTAAACTATGCAGTTCAATAAAAAAAGACACATCTCTCTACAAAAACGGTTCATAGTTTTTGGTGTAACACGCTTGCTTGATATTGCTTTTTTTGGTGTAAGATGCTTGTTCTTGTTTTTTTTTTTATGTAATATGGATGTTCTTCACAAGTGTGTGAAAAACGGCGCAAAACTACTACGTTTAACAAATATTCAATAAAAAGGCAGTCAAAAATTAAAAACCGCATGTGTTAAGACATATTAGCAAATACACTAAATTTTTAATTGAATTTTCCGTAAATAAGCCAAAATTTTTTTTGTTTATTTTTTAAAGAAAGGTGCTGCGACTTGCTTTTGCGAATAGGTTCTACTAGGATAATTTTTCTCAATTAACAGGTTTGCGTCCTCGGTTTCTCTCACACTCCTCACTTTATTCACTTATTCGCTCTCGCTTTATTCACTTATATCTTGCACTCACAGTTTCACAGAATCGAAGCGTTGCAATTTATTAAAAGCAGCTCTATGCTGCCTCCATTTTCCGCACATGGTACTTTTGTCTATAAATCATGTAAAGGAAAAACCAGGTAACGGTTTTAGCGAAAAACCGAAGCAATTTCACAAATGCAGAAAGAGGTTGTACAAAGTGAATAATTGAGGAAAAACAATTTTAAAAATATAAAAATATCGAAAGAAAAAGAAAAAAAGAAGTTTTAGGAAAATTTAATTCAAAATTAGTGTAGTGTTTAATAAATTAAATTGTTGAAGACAAAGAAGGAAGAAACACAACATTCTCTTAGCTCTCTCAGCATTTATTTTAGCCCCTGCATTAGGAATGCAAGAGATAGAGAAGTAAAGAGAGTATTAATTTTTTTTGGTATAGAGGAGGGAACTAAGACGCGCGACGTGACTTCCAACCTGTCTTTACTATATACCATTTTCTCTGACGAACGTGTAAATTATTACAGCGAACATTATTCATGCTTTTTCTTTTTTTAAAAATTTTAATTCACTTTCTCTATTAATCTTACTAGTGCTTTGAGATTTTAGTCTTAGAGTTTATTCTCCGGGGAAACCCCCAGAAGAATGATTTGATGTCATCAAAGTACGCTCAACGTACCGCTTCAATAAAAAAAAAAAGTGGGTTTACCTATAGAGTTTATACCGGCATAATTTCTTAAATTTCGTTTTCAACAGTTCGTTTTTTATGGTTGACTCAAGAATATGATGCAATAGCAATTAGCAGTTAACTAAACTAAAACAAGTTCATGTAACATTTTAAATGAATTGAAAAAGATAGTTATAGAGTCTTCTGTAGTTTTATTATTAAGTATCATTTAAATCAGGCGGTTTGCTTTAGATCATTTTTTCATAATAAAAAGAATGCAAGTGCACGAACGACGGAAAAGCGTGAGTTTTGGGATTGGACAAAACCCATTCCCCACTTATTCCACTATTAAAAAATAAAACAAATTCCGTGACACGACGTTTTCTAAAGTTCTTTGCTTAAGATTTTGTTAAGTAGTCTTTATAATAATTCGAAAATATAAGGAACCAAAAACCCTGAAGTTTTAAGAGAAAATTGCCAATATATCAATAATTTTGTTCTTTTTCATTTCATGACAAGAGTTTTACGCGTTGACGTGCTGTTATCATATTTTGAAGGCATATTCTCATCATGTGGCATTTTTATTTGCTGTTTTATTTCTATTTTTCGTTTAAATGCGATGTCTTTGCGAGTAAGGGGTAAGGAGAATTTAATGAATTTAGACTACGCAAAACTTTTAACAAATAAGAGTTTTCATGGTTTAACTAATACACTTAACTGTACTCGAGATCATTAATTGTTTTTCGAGCCTGCATGCTATCCAAAAGAAGAATTTGTTTGCTAGTTTCGAGTCTATTTTCCAATATAATGTAATCTATGGACGTTCACCTAATGATACGAACCGATTTCGAATAAATGTCGACGAGTCTAAGTTTAGTTTTTTATATGAATAATCTCTTCGGGCACGTTGACTATACTTGTAACACGGTAATAGTCAGAAAGAAGTGGAGAATGAGAAAAAGAGATAGAGTGTGGCCATAGTCTAGTAAAGCATGCCCGATCGGTGAGTGTGGTGTCTTCACTATAGCTAGAATTAAGTATAACTAAAGCGCAGTGAAATTCGAATTCGCGAATACCGACTTGCAGTGGCCACACTTACCACTTGGTAGTCACAAAAAAAGGCAAGTAAGAAAATGATATTTGGCCGCGACCGAATCTTTAATACCCTTTATCCTAAGAAATACAAAAAACAATCACGAATAAATTAAATTTCCACACTCTATAATATTAGGTAAGCGTGGTTGACTTTTTCCCCTTTTTAGAATAAAAGTGCATAGGATAATTTATATCATGTACTTGCAAAGTATAAGCGAAGGTGTTCTCTGCTTGGATTATTTTTGAATTCTTTTGCAAATTTGCAGGTAATATTTTCATTTTCGCTAATGGGAGAATGTAATGATATTACATAGTGGGGCAGGCGGACATGGTTAGGTGCATTGCGAATTTGAAAGTGGGTAAGAATTTATATACTTTATGGCGCCTACTTATATGTACTTTGAAGCCTACTTCTACGCCTTACAAACGTAATGAAAAAAGACATTAAATTTTAACGCACTATAATATGGGCGCGGCAGATTCTCCCAATTTTTGTACAGTTACTGCAGTATTGCCCATGTAGTATATATATATATATATATATCAAATATATATATATCAAATTCTTGCAGATTTATCTGCTATAGATTATGAGTAACGAGCAGAAAAGCACATTTTTAATCCTTTTGAAAAACAGAGGCTTTTCAGTGGTACTATGGGCGTGTCCTTCGACCGATTTGGCCCATTTTCAATACCAACGTGCGTACAAGAACTTTCAAGGAGTCGCCTAAATTTGTGGACTGATAATTTTATTTTTGCGGTCAGAAGAATGGTTATTATACACGTACATGCTTAAATCAATTCAGAATTTGACGCCTATGAAGAATACTTATATTTTGTGGGGCCTCTGGGCTTTCCTTCTGGGTGTTGCAAATGTTTTGACAAAATGAATATACCACTTAAATCACACATACTTCGGTGAACGGTATAAAAATAAATAATAAATATATGTATATATATACATCCTAAGTTGAGATTGTCGTTAGAATCATATGAGTTAATCAAATCATTTGATCATATATTATCTAGTTTACAGCGGTTTGTAGCCACTTTGCAAACATGCCAGAGTGAAGTTGTTGATCGATTTGCGCCTTATATGCCGAAGAGTTTAGTCGTTGATGTTCCACAAAATTTATTGGATTTAGCTGTAAGAACGAACGTAACGATGCCATTTGGTAAATGGAATGGACGCTTTTACTTTTGCAGCGATCTCTTCAAATATGTTTTAACAGACGAAGGAGTTTGCTATCAGTTTAATGGATTGGATGTAGAGGATATGTACAGAGAATTAGAGTAAATCCTACAGAGAGAGTGAATATAGTAGGGTTTTTGATGTAGTTTTGTCATTGCAGTTACATACCGCAAGCGGACAGAACTAAAATTGATTACAATAATTATTTCGACGCTGAATTACCGCCTTTTAATAATATTACCGGCGCTTGGTCGTTAGATAATGGCTATGTAGGTCAAGGCTTCAATTCGTATCCTCAACGTATGGTACTTACGTCAGCACGTAATGGCTTGCTTGTCCTCCTAAATGGATTCGAGCACAATTTTGATTATACTTGTCGTAACTTCAAACAGGGTTATAAGGTAACGCTATGAAGAAGAGTATTAAAAACGCGGACTGGAAAAGTGAGACTTCATTTAACTTGTTTCCTTTGCAGATTTTTCTAAATTCTCCTGAGAGTATACCATTAACGACTGGAAACTACATATTAGTGCCACATAACGATGAAGTGCTTGTTAGCATAATACCTCATTATGTCATGTCCGCGAAAAATTTACATGATATTGAGGCTAAAAAGTAAGTTTTTTTCGTACATATGCATTAGATCGTCAAGAAAGAAATTTCGGGCTTGTTCTCTATCTGTCTTTTGCTGTTATATATCTCTCACAGTTGTCAATGTAATTGCAAAAAGAAAGAAAAGGGGAGGGAAAGGCAAAGAGAGAGATGGGAGTGTGAAACACGCAATATCCCGAGAATAATAATCCTTGCAGAACTTGTTGCCGCAATTCGGCGCATTCATGTCGCATACCGGTGTACTCGTTGCTGTGGGCAGAGGTAGGTCCCCGAATTCGAGGCGAGATGTGATCGTGTCCCCTATTTGGTCGTAAAGCATCTCCCTTTCTGTGAGTAAGGCACAGGTTGAAACTAAACTTCACATCATGTAAAAGTTCTGCCCGCGATTTTGGGCTAACTGCAGCCATCACAAACTTCCGCTCTTGGTCGTTCCCATTGTCAGGCCGAAGATAGAAGAATGCTTCGGGGGCTCGTGACACACGCGGCACCAGAAATAAAAGAGAAGCAAAAAATATTAAAGAGCTTCTGGTCTGACTTTCTAGATAACGTACGACCCGATTTCGGCTTGATATAGTTAATTAGAAGAAAATCAGTTTGTACCATGCGCATGGACATAGAATGCAGGCGGAGTAAAGCCTATCCGGATTTCTTAAAAAAAGTATATTGGGGGCAGAGTCGGAAGACCGAATAACAACCGCGGTAATGCAAGGAAACATGAAAACGGACCTCCCCACACCAGAACCAAAGCCTTTGGTAAGACTTTGGAGCTCTATGCGACGCAAGGAGAGCGGCAGGGAGGATCCGCCGAAATTTCTTTCTTGCCAACCGAAATAGTTGGCGTAAAAACATATAAACTTTCATTTCTTTTATAGACGTCAATGCTTTTTCAACGATGAGAGATATTTGCGTTATTTCAAATCATATTCGCAGAATAATTGTCAAATTGAATGTTTGGTTAATTATACCATAAGTAAATGTGGTTGCGTAAAATATTGGATGCCAAGTAAGAGATAAAATTTTCTTATCAAGGATTTCCGTTTATGGTTTAAATTGCTTCTAGAACCTACCGCTATTCCAATTTGTAGTCTTGAAGATGTCTTCTGCTATACAAATGCCGAAGAAGAAATGACTTTAAAAATTCAAAATCAAACTAATGAAAAAATCAAAGATGATAATGTGAAAATAATGTGTGACTGTATGCCATCTTGTAATTCGTTAGATTATGATTTTGAAATTTCGGCAACGTATTACAATTTGGAAAAAACCATAATAGCATGGCGCGATAAATACGAGCACAGCGAGTAAGTTCACCGTTCTGGCGTATCGTCTTATGCGTACATATATGTGTAATATGTTTCTCGTTTTAGCTCGCGCACAGCTCGGCTTATTGTTTATTTCCGAGAACCACAATTTACTGCAATTAAACGTACAATTATGTTTAGCATTTCCACACTAATTGCGAACTGTGGTGGTATCTTTGGTCTATTTATGGGTATCTCTAGTTTGAGTATAATTGAGTTCGTTTATTTCTTTACAATGCGTTTGTTCAGTAATTTGCGCCAACGTCATTTAATTAAGAAAAAACTTTTCCAACAAGATTGAATAGATAACGAATCTTAAGTTTTAATTAATTTACATGAGAATAATGCTTAGTGTGCATATTTCTCTGCAACACCTCGTTTAGTTTGATGGATTGTTGATCATTATTCACAAATAATAAAAGATAAAAGCCTGAAGTGTTCTACATTTACTTTGCGAAGAACTCTATCAAGTTACAAGCGACTACATTTTTTTTTTTAACTACAATTAATTTTTTCTTAATAATACCAGCGACATAGGTATTAAATAAAGAGTTTGGAGAGGAGAAGGCGACACGCTAAATGTGTTAATTGTAAATTTTTTAACGCATGAAGAGATAGAAGACAAATTTTGTCTCATTGACTTCTTTAAAACTATAAATAAATAAAAGGATGGGACGCTCAAGATTTGAATGGTGGTGGCTATGCGAGATACGGTCCCAGCCGAATATAAATACTTGTTGTCTTATGTGTTTTTTATTCAGGTTATGTCGATAAGTCTGTTCTATTTCTTTTAATTGTAGGTTGAGTATTATTTTACATATATAATAAGTTTGTAGATTGGATTAAACTACTTTGGCCTTATTTTGTTATTAAGTGATGAACAAATTAATTTTTTCAATTATTGTTTAAGAAATTTTAAACTTAGCATCTGTTTAACAAGTTTTGAGATTGAAACGTAACAATCGAAGTAATCCAAGAACTTACCCTTTTCCATCTACACTTCAAAATATCTGGTTAATATGCAGTCCACTTTTTGAACTGGTTTTACAAAAACGAATGAATTCGCAATGTTTTGTGTTCTGTGTTTTCTTCATTATTATCTTGGCTTTGTTTTTTTTTACATAATTATTTACATTATTATTGATAAATGTTGTTGTCTTTTTACCGTTGCAGCACAAATAGTTAATTGTCTTTTTTGTCCACATTGTATGTATTTGTAATTTTGAAAACATTTTTATATATATTAAAATATATTTATATATTTATATGTATAATATTATAAAAACTAAGATTTTTGTGTTTGCAAAATTATTATTTTATATTAAAATTAAGCAAAAAGAAGAACATTTTTCTAATATAAACATGCATGCACTTGGTATGATAATTAATCAATTCATTTACTTCTAAAAATAATAGTTATCTTCAAATATTACAGAAATAGACAGGATTTAGTTTTATATTTCGCTTTACTCGACCTTTTTTTTTCTTGCTTGCACTTAAATTTTCGTTATTGAGCAATCGTTAAGCTACGGGCGAATGAAGTTTTGGTCGAATATTACTTTTTAAATAATTTATTAAACCACATTTAACAACATTTGTGCATTTATTGTTTCAACGCAATACATCCTTTAAAATAAAACTTTTAACGTTTTTTTGGTATGTTGAACATCTTGATTTACAAGTTTAAGTTTTTAGCTTTTCGGCCTTTTTTTGTTCTTATATACAATATTTTGTTTAAAATTTAGACATCAATTGCTCTGATGTGTGAAGTGAATACCCTTATATAAAGCATTGCTGCTGTTGTTGTTATTGTTGTTATATGGTGCGTTCATACTTATCTTCTAAATACTGTTAGCGGAACGTTAAATAAAACGGAAGGGTATGGCTATTTTCTGATTTTTATACACTTTCAACATTATAGCTTTTTTCTATTCTTTTTTTTTTTAAGTTTTAAATGAAACTTTACAAATATATGTATAACTTAACACAGTTTATAAACTCTATAAAGGAGTTTTATGGCTAAAATGTGAATATATAATGCCGGGGGAATCAATAATATCACTGAACTGAATGAGACTGAGCTAATCAAATCGCAAAATTGACTTAAATATAAGTTTTAGTTTTTCAATTAAGTGCGCTACCGATTTTCAAAAAAAAAATAAAAATAATAATAAACTGCTCTTTATTGGATTTTTACTTAGAAATTAAAATTTGTTGTACCATATATAAATATCTTTGCAGTACACAACATATATATATACGTACGTGTATGTAACATTTACTTTCAATAATTTTTTTTATTTTAGTTGGAAACTAAAACACAATAATTTTTCGTAAATTTTCGTACTTTACATTTTACCCGAATCGATCATGTCTACATTGATTTTATAGGATACATAAGGGTAATATTCAGCATGACCCATACCCAAGCCGGGTATATCGACATTCTGCAAATATTTGAGGAAAAAGAATTTTATTCTTTAGATTATAGATTTGAATGCTTTAGATATTTTTTCAATATTATTTACATCAATACCGCTGGCCTGAGCACCAGCGGAAGAACCGTCCAAATGTCCGTACAATTGGTTCAAACATTCGCGCAAACGTTTAATACTCTTTTTATGAGGTTGAATGAGTATAGCTTGGAAATTGACTGGTAAACCATATCTGCGAAAAGAAAAAATATAAACAGTTATACCTTGCAATAAAGCAAATAAGTTACCTTAAAACCGATTCAACAAAGACACGTAAGGCTTTCACATGTATTAAAGCACAGAAAGCTTCGCTGAAATTCACCTTCAACCACCTAACCAAAGGGCCCTACATATGTATATAAAGTAAATGTTTGCATTAGGTATCAAAAATAAGCACAAATAGTATTGATCGACGACATACAAATTGTTTTTTCTTATCGGTAATCAGTTTTGTAATTTCATTTTTACCGGCTGTCAACTCTTCTTCATTATAAACGAAATCACGTACGATGAATTTTTTTTCACGTGCATGCAATTTAAACTCTTCAACGACTTTCTTAAACAGGGTAACATTATATAAACAGTAATCATTATCCTGAGTGATTAGTGTGGACGAGCGTGGAACTATCATGTCGGTGATTTTTTCATAATTAGCAATCCATTCCTGACAATGGATTCTAAAATAATAAGAAGTGAAATGAAATCTTTCATGGTTCACAAATAATTTAGTTAATGCTTGTTTTCAGGAAAAACACTTACTTTGGCACAATCACTAATAAAGTAGTCAAGTACTCAGAATCCAATATGAAATGGTCTTTCTTAACCAAATCAGCCAGATTACGAGTCAACAGACTGCCCCTGAAATTAAAAAAAATAAATAAATAAATAACTAGAACAACGTAATAAGTCAGGGATAGTTTGCGCAAAAAGTAAAGAAGTTGCAAATCGATCTTATGATCAATATTGTTCCGGAGTGACAACGTCACAAAAGAGGATCAAAATAATGAAGGCTATGAACTGAAGAATTGGGAAATGTCTCTTACTAGAGAAATTCCGTAAATTATATGTTCAGCGATACAACAGGTTTACTCCAAATTTACGATGAGGCCTTAAAGTAGTCGTTTACCAAGTATTGTAACAGTTTGATGGACTGCAGCCGCTGACAAATTGAGTAAAAAAGCAAAATCTTTAAATATCTCGTAGATTAGGAAGTTTTCTGCTCACAGTCGATCACTATAATAAAAGGTGGCCCTATCTCAAGTCCTTCTGGGTGCTGCATTACATTCGCATAAATTTAATATACCCTTATATACCCAGAAATGCTGTAGGGTATAAAAATTTGCAAGTGTATTGCATGGATGATCCTACGATAACTATAGAAAAATGGAAAAACTAGGCTATGCACATTCAATACTACAGAATATTAGGATTTAATTCCTTGGTCCTGCAGAAGGAAATTTCGGAGACGATGCAAAATAACACATATATATGTTCTTGATCAGTATCAAATTCTGAGCCCATCAATGATATGGAATATCGAAATGAATTTTTCTTTTTTTTTTTACAAGGCTGGTGGGTATGAAAAGTTCGCCCAAAGTCGAGAATATTTGCTTCCTTTGTTTTAATTATAAATGTCTATGATGACTGACCAGGCCGATTTTGACACCATGTGTTTATATGCCCCTCATGAATATTTGTATTAAATTTTATAACAATATCTAGTTATAATTACACTATTTTGGCTATAATGGCAACGTTTCTAGGCAGAACACTATCTGTCTGTGAGCAAATTTCAGCCGAAATCAAGTATGCGCCACTGCTCTCTAGTCTTTATTTCTACGACCTTTTGAAAGTTGAGCCAAAAATGATAAATCGTTTGGGAGTCCAATGCTGTGTCGAAATTCCATGCATTTTGTGATTTGTTTTTCTGAAGTATAGTAGTTTTCCAAGTATAGTAACTTCTGTGGCATGTATAACAAATGCGATTATTCAACTTACGTTTGCTTTTTCTCCAGGTTTTGTAAGTTTCCCTTCAAATTATTATAAGCTGTTGCTTTCGTTTTCAAATCGCCATCGATTTGCCCGATTTGCTTCGATATAATATCGGCTATATTACGTAATGATTGTTTAATTGGATACTTAGCCATATCCCATTGGAAACGGATAAGATATATTGATAAATCCGCTAAACGATAAAAGCAAAGCAAAAAAACAGAATAAAAATTAAAAAAATGTAATCACTCGGCATATCACCACTAAAGAACACATAGATGACCATTTTTATATATAAAACTAAAAATACAATAATATACGAGAATAGAGATATCAAAAAGATCAGTAGTATTCGCAAACCTTTGTATCGTGACATTTTATTGAATATTATCTAAAATTATAGATTTTTATACCCTACACCACAGTGTAGTACAGGCGTACGTTAAGTTTGCACGGACTTACACAACCATTTAAGCTTGTCTGTCGGTCTAATTTTCTTGTCTTCAACCTACAGATCACAATTTGTGAGATATTTTGATGCAATTAGGTAACGTCGACTTGTTTTGGCCCAAGGAATAACGCTTTTGAAAATGGTCCGAACACTTTTCGAACACTTTTACACGATAGTGTTTTTACTCGTTTTTGCAATATCTTCTGTCTTCACTCACACCCCACAAAACTCGTTAAATTTTCTTTTTTCATGTTGATACAAAGGTTTGGAATAAAAAGCGTAATTACAACTAATTCATAATAAAAAAAATAAAATCAATGTTTTAGAAATAAGGCAATTAAGCTTATGAAGATAGTACACATACGTGAAGAATTTTAAGAAAAACTATAAATTATTTAGAAGACGAGATTTGGCCGATTTACATAGCACAACAATTTGGTTGAATAGCAATTAAACAAAGGCATGCATACACATACATACACATGACAAAACTTATTTACATAATGGTAGTGTTAAAGTTGTAAAAAAAGCCTATGCTTAGCAAATTCTATGAAGAACTCAGGCAGCATTTAAGAGCCTAGTAGAACTTCAATGAGTTAAATAAAATAAAATTATTAAAAACAAATTTAATAAATTATCCATAACATTTTGTCGCTTTGTCCTTTTATTTAACGTACATCACTTGTGGCATAAGAGTATATTAAGTTTGTGACGATGTATGCAACACAAAGGAGGGGTTGAAGTAGACCCACCTTTTGTCCGACCAATTTAAGTTTGTCTGGCCAATATTGAGATATTTTGACGAAATTTGACACACGCACGTTTTGGCCCAAGGACGAATGGAACTGCTCGGATCGGACCACTTTTTCGACCATTTCTCCTATAGCAACTTATTTTGAAAAGTCGCTATGAATAACTGTATTGAGCGAGCTGGTGTAAGGTAGGTTAACAGTAGGCCCTGTCCCGCTATAATGCTTTTATGTTTTTAACATTTTGCAATACAAAATAAAGCTGCCAGACAAAATTTGTGTGCGTTCGATTGCTGTGACATTTATTTAAAATCTGGATTCAACTATTCACTGCTATCACATATCAAAATCGACAGTTACTACAAATCGTCACTTGTTGAAATCGACAATAAATGTAGAAAAATCATTATAAAGGTTTATTACTTTCACTGATCAAGCTGTTGATAAAACTAACAAATAGTCTAAGTCGATCTATGGATCACTCACAGTTTTTTTTTCATATCCTTCTATCACTCCCAAACAAGCTAGCTTTTCATTGACATGTGTCGGCACTTCGAAGTCACCTCCGCTTTTTCAGGTCTACGCAAACATGTAGGTAATATGGCTAAATTCTTGCTAGACCAAGTCGGATCAATAACATCTTGCCATTACAGAAACACATTTCATTATGTGTTAATAGTATCATCACACAAAGGCTTTCTCATTAAAACAAGTAAGAACATTACAGTCGCGCCGCCGGTAAATACCCTACACCACATTGTTTAATACAGTTCTTGTTTTATTATGAAGGGTCAATTTCCATCACCACATATTAAATCTTAGACTTTTCCGCTCTACAAAGGATCAATTTTCGTGAAAATCCTTGTTAGGGTAGGATACAAAATTTAATTTATAAATTAAATTACTATTATGATGTAACTTTCATCATGAAGCATTGAAACTTATACTTTTATGTCGTAAGAACTGCAGCTTTCGTTATATTAGGCGATTCAGAAATTGCTCCAGCCCGTCCGAAGTTTTTATTGCAATTTCGAATGCTCAAATACTGCTACTTAGCCACTTTTGGTGAAAAAATTTTAAAATCGCAAATTTTTTCCATATAACGACTTTTCAGAATAGGTTGTTATATGGAGAGTAGTCGAAAAAGTCGACCGATCGGCACCATTTTCGACAGCGTTCATTCTTGGGTCAAAACACGCCCCTGTACCAAATTTCATCGAAATATTCCAAAAATTTCGACCTGTGGCTTGAACATATTATCATATGGACGGACACCAGACGGGCAGACAGACTTGAATGAATTCATATTATGATACTGAATCGATCGATATAATAAAAGGTGGGTCCATCTTAAGCCCTTCCCCATGTTACAGACGACCGCACTAACATAATATACACTGTACCACAAGTGGTGTAGAGTATAGAAATGCAAGCCGTTCGAATATCTGTTATCTAAAGAAGACGAAGAAGCTGTAAGCGTCTAAGAGCGATACATGCCAACCACTATTATGATTACAACATACAGCATAAATCCATTCTACCGATATATCGGAAGCGCATTTAAAGTTAAATACCGCATAACGTATGTATTTTCATACGTATCATATTTTGGTATGATTGGGATGCACTTTTTATGTAATTGTTACCTACACCGCGTAATTGTAGTACACGCCACTTGAGATCTGGGGTATACTAAGTTTCTGCCGATGTATGTAACGTCCGGAAGTATTTTAAATAAACCTACCACCTCTTATTATGCCGATCGATCGAGATTCACTTTCTGAACTGATTAAACTTGTTTGTCCACTTGATGGATGTCCACGTTTTCTGTAGTCAACCTATAGGCCAAAATAGACCGGAAATGGCCAAGAATGGGTTGGATCGGATCATTTTTACCACCACTCCCCATATAATGCAAATAAGTGGCGTTGTCTATAAGAATTTGGTGTAATTTTGGGTAATGGTGAGCGCAGTCGAGTCATTTTTATTTGGCTCTAATAAACATAGGCATTACCTCCTTAGTACCAATTAGTCGAATTCAACACCATCCATATATTATTGCATTCAGAAATATATTATTATCAAAAATTAGGACAATGAGTCCAAAATTTTAATCTAACTATATAATCAATTTTTTTATTTTTCGATTTAAATAATTTTAATAACTTTATATATAGAAAACGTAAAGAAATAATTAGTGCTTTTGCAGGATCATTTGAGTGGAGAACGTGTTTACACATTATACATTATACATTGACACACATAAATGGCTTGCTGTAAGAGGGATAGTAAGATATGAACTGAGAGGAAACAATTTAAGAGAAAATAGTATAAAAGAAGAAAAAAAGGGAAAATTAAAAGGAGGCGCACAAGAATTTAGTGATTACTTAGATGTTGAAGGAAAATGGAAAACCCAGCTAACCTGGATGTGGGCTGGTTGGTAATGATGGTGGTTCACTCGAGTCGATATCCGGACTGGAGCGTCCATGACTATTGCCACAACAACTACTCATTGGTGAAGATCTATGAGAGGTTGATGTGAAATTAGATCCAGCATTTAAATTTATTAAACTCGAAGATGAATGATTGCTGTGTAAATATATATATATATATATTTTTTTATGATGTATTGCCAACAAACAAAAGTAGAGGAAGGAGAAAAAAGCGAGAAAAACCCAGCATAGAATGTGATGGACAAGTGCATTAATTTAGTACTCGATTCCCATGTTTATGTATTAAGAAAATATTTTTACGATTTTTGTGATGATAAGGATGAAATAAGAAATTTATCGATTGTTGGTACGATTTTTACACCCTACATCACTTGTGGTACAAAGGTATATTAAGTTTGTGCCGATATATGCAACACTCAGCAGGACTTGAGATAGACCATGCCGATATGCTGATCGACGAAGGATCATTTTTGGAATCGATCTAAGCTTGTTTGTCCATCTATCCGTCTTATTTTCTTGTCACCAACTTACAGGGCGCCATTTTTAAGAAATTTCGATGAAAATTGGCACATTGACATATTTTAAACCAAAGACAACGCTATTGAAAATGGTTTTCGGATCAAACTGTTTTCTCGACCACTTCTCATACAAAGCAGTTTTTTGACAAGTTATTTTACCACTAATTATTGAGGGTGGTGAAAGAAATCAAAAAAAATCCAGCAAAGTAGTGCTAAGGATTTATAAAATTAGTTTTGGTAAATGTCTCTTGCAGACTAGATCTTTGCTGGCAGACGTACAGGAGGTGTGTTCAAAAAAAAAAAAAACGTGACTTTTCAAATGGCTTGGACTACGTACATTCGATTTTTTTTTTTGGGTTATGTTGATACTCAACGTTGACATTATCAGCCATTTTGCAGTTTTAGTTCGTTTTTGACAGACAGAAAGATTAGCCTTGTTTTGGTTTGAATTGTTTAGCCTTGAATTGAAAAAATAAAATGAAAAATAAAATTAAGTGGTCCAATTAATTTAAAATGTTGACGCTGGCATTTGGTAAGTCTACTTTGAGCAAAAAAAAAAAATAAAAAATGCTTCACAGAAGGTCGGGAAGGTGTTCATGTTAACCACGCCAAGTCTAGCGTGAAAGTTTTGCTCCCTGTTTTCGTCGATTACAATGGCGTGGTGCAAAGTGAGAACGTGACGGAAGGTTGTTGGGTCCATGAGGAGTGCTACCTTAAAGTTATGCCGTCACGCCGTTAGCGTGAAGCAATGCGAAAAATACGGAATTGTAGAACAACCAGACATGGATATTGCACAACCATAACGTGCCAGCTCATATGTTATTGCTTGTGCCGGACACGTCGTTTTGTGAAGGGTGTGAAGTTATATTTAAATATAACTAGCAAAGATACCAACCAAAATTAATTTACAGAGCTCTGTTAAGCCCTTAACGGAATTCTATAAAACGAAGTCTCGCAGGGATTTAAGTCAAAATTTACTTAAAATAAAACTTTTGGAAAATTTTTGTACAAAATATAATAAACAAAACGTGTATTTATGTAAATTAATTAATATTTGAAAAGTCAGTATTTTTACACTAAGTCATAAATGCGAAAGTTTGCTTGGCTACTGTGGGCAAACCATGTCCTGAAATGAAATTAGGGCAGGGTGAATCCTCTATTAATAGCCTTTCCAACGATGTGCAGATTATATTACGTTTTGCTCGGAGAATTTTTTTATAGGACTTTGAAAATTGCCATACTTAACATAATATAGGCTAACATATAAGCAAATTTTGATGGTTCACTGTGGGCAAACTAAGTCCTGGTACGGACAGTGCCAGGCAAGTACTAATATCGACGCAAGTACTTATATCGAGACAAAGTAGATAATGATGAATAAACAAGTATTTTTCGAAAAAAACATGAACTCCCCCTTTTTTTTGAACACACCTCGCATATGCACTTTATGCCACTAATGCAATCTCTCTACAATTGAGTTTGAAATTGAAAACATTCCCGACTGTTTCACACACATGAGAAATTTTCATAAAAATTTCCTATATTTCCATACACGAAGTTTTGTTTTCAATGCCAAGTATTAATCAATTGCTTAGTGCATTGTGTCTTCTGCCAACACCTCCTAATTCTTTTTAAACAAACGCATTTCAAATAAGAAAGAAAATCAGTGGTCGCTGATGCCAATATTCTCGAAATGAATGGCGCTCATTACCTTCTTTTGTTTCAATATATTTCTTTTCTAGCAGAAATGTGTGCTCCAATCAAACCAAATACGATAGAAGGGAAGGATGGCAATGTTAAAGACGACTGTTACACGGTGGTATTAGTTGATTATTTTATAGTATATAGGCGTATATAAATACGCCGAGTTTGATATTTAATCTACAAAAACCATGCCGTGCACCACGTGATAGAAACATCCTTTTGACTACCCCTACTATCAAGATGTCGAACCGTTTCAGATACGTTTTTTTGTCGTTTGTTTGTCCTTGTCTTTCCCCTCAAAATATTCCCAGACTGCGGTCATATGTACTTCTTTATCTATTTTTTTCATTTGCAATTTCCAAAATGTCTACTTAGAATATATTTCCTGGATCTAACACGTGCTTATAGAATGAACATTGACTTGATCTTTTGCAATTTTTTTTTACAAGGAAGAAATTCTCATTTTCTGCTATAGTACCTGCTTCTCTTGGGTGAATGCGTCTCATGTCTCTTTAGCCACCAATCAAGAGTACGATTAATATCCTTTAGATCATCATTGGATTTTGAATTTCTTTCGGTGTGATGTGTGGTAGTTGAACTACTACTACTAAAATTGTCTGTATCTGTTGTGATATTGCCAACTGCTAGCTGATGTCCCGGGTGCTTCACCCGATCAATCTGTTGCCGATCATAGTACAACGTTTCATTAGAATTGGAATGATGACTATGATTGGTAAAAAGTCCCGTAAAATGAGCAAAATTGTGAAAGTATTTATGATGATGTTGATGACGGTACGGTTGTGACGACCGTTTATTGGTATTTTCACTACCTAACATCCACAATGAAGTAGTTGATGTGGAGGCGGAATTATTGTTTACACTACAAGTGTTTCTATCGTAAGTGAATGTTTTTGCTGATACAGTTGATGACGCTTTTGCATTAAGGGGACAGCTTGTGCCAGCGCTGTTAAGGATATTTGATGTTAAACAATGTGTTGGTTGTGCAAATGTCGAATGGCTGATGCTGTAGTTCATTTTGTCGGTTGAGGATGATGAATTGTGTGCACAAGTTGTTCTATTCACTGAATTAGTATAAGTGAGCGGAGGGGTATAGCATTCATTGCCGGCGCAAGCGTAGGTTACATAAAGATCGGTTGAGTTATCATCGAGTCTATCACGGCTGCATGCAGGTGTTAAAGGTTCGGATGGTTCGCACGATGAATGATTTAAACAGCTTCCTACTGTTTGATAAGAAGAGCAGGTGGTTGTGGTTGTGCTACGACTATTTGAGAGACTCGATGATTGTTTTGTTAATTTTGAATGATTTTTAGATATTTTATCATCAGGCGGCCCGGGACCTTGCATATGTATGCACGTGCAATATATTCGATGTACAGAGCAAAGTAAATGAGGACAATTGGCGGTAGTTGATTTTTAAATATATAATAAGATGTATGAAAATTTTTTTTAAGAAATTCACTTCTATCTCTAAAACAAATGAATGTTCCTTTACATTCTTCGCTATTTGATTTATAAAACAAAAAGGAGAAAAACGAAAAAAAGAAATCTAAAAAACTAAATTAAATGAAAAACTAAATCAAATAAAATCAAAACTAAACATAATCAACTTATGATAAAAACTTAAACGATTGCGGGCTTCCAAAGAGTGTTGAAATGTTGTTTATTTTCACAATGCGGAAGTAATGCAGACGGATATCTCAGCAAAACAAAAAAATTGTATAAAATAAATATCAATAACAATAACAACAAGGACACGAAAGGACAAGCAATTAAATCCGATAGGTGCTGGTTTATAAAACACGTGCGGAGAGAAGTATATTTATGGTTGAAGTGATACATAAATATTTATAATTTTTTCTTTTTTGCTTTTCATAAATGAATTTCGAAATTCAAGAATATAGTCAACATTTAATGCAGTAATTAATAAAAGAGAGTCGTAAGAGAAAGAAGATTGATTAATGATGCATAGACACACTTTTATACACACTTTTATAAATACAAATTGCGTAAAATGATTTAAAAACTAACTATTTTTCAAAGATAGAAAACATAGAGAAAATCAACAACAAAACAGAAAACATTTACAAGAACAAAAATAAATAATAAAGAAACCTGAAAGTAAAGTTTTAGGACATCAAGGCGGATGTATGTTCTTATATACAAGCTTGTACAGAATGCTTGTGTAGAAATTATTGCTGATGAAAGGTGGAAGTTTGTTAACATAAATCCGACTAGTAATCGGAGTCTGAATGGTTCTTAATGCCTGGTTTACCACTTGACTTACTTGACTTTCAAGAAATTCAACTTTGAAATTTGAAGAAGAAAGCTAGCCGGTAGTTTTTCTTTTTTTTTTGTAAAATAATGGCAAAATGTAAATTTCGCGTACAATGTCACTGAGCCAATTGCAAGTTTCAAAATAATGCTCCAAAAGTCATGAGAATTTGACACATTTCGTTTACAAGTTGTTGTTGAATCTAAAAGGCATATGGATTCGTCAGCAGTCATCCTACAACCTTATTGGGTGGTGTGTTATGTAAAAGAACCTCAGAGTGTAATAGAGTATGGAAACAATTCCTTTTAAAATTGTGCGCGTCGTTCATTAAGGACACTCACACTTTATTTTTAATGAGAGCGAAAATAAGTCAAACTAAACTATGGGTCTCCTGAAGAACTGGCGAAGCGCAGCAATGATGATCTGAGCTTATACAACTAACGGACGTTATACGCTGATCTGGTTAGCACACAACGAAGTCATGATGCTTAATAGTCCTATGAGAGTAGAAATATCAGCGAACCAACATGTCATCCCTGCTGTTACCGAGGTGAATTCAAACAGAATTAGACTAGATAATGAAATCAGAATTCTTTAACAGAACTAATCCGAACATATTTTGGATATAATAAATTTGAAATGTATTGACGGTAAAATACTATAAGATTGCGCACATAGCATTTTAATTTTCGACCAAAGATAAAAATTAAAGCAGAATAGTGGAACTAAGCAGTTTTGAAGAAAGCATATATACAATCACACACAAAATGAAATTGAAATAATTTTTTATTTTTTATTTTATATCTAAAACAGGATAGGTCGTATGGATATATGAACTTTTCCAAACGCATAGAAATATACATAGTAGACGACGACATAAAGCATAGGTGTATAAGAATAAACTTGGCCCTAGCTCTCTTTCTCTAGCTTAATTTCGAAAATCCATTCTTGGTTCGGGCTTATGATTTCCCCCTTTTCCTCAATGATAAACACAAAATTCGGTCGCTTTTAGTTTAGAGCTTCAAATTGAGTATTAAACTTCTTCTTACGAAATTCGAAAATTGCCCAAGTCGATCCAAGCTATACTACAAGCATTCGAATTTTGCTGTGAAATCATCAAACGTAATTATTAAACAACTATAAGCGGTCTTTTCCCCATTTTTTTTTCGCGAATTTGTGGATTGGCTTACATCGTGATATAAGAAAGGAGCTAAGCTCTCTATACGAAGCAAACCGGATTTTTTTTCTATTTTTCTATTATACTCTACACCACTTTGGCATATGATATATTAAGTTCGCGCGGATGTATGTGACACGAAGAGGGGATTAAGATAGACCCGCCTTTTATTATACTATTAAGTTTATCTTCTGTCTGTTCATGCATTTTTGTGTTCAACCTAGAGGAGGTGTTCAACCTTGAGATTTTTTGATGAAATTGGTACATCAATTGAGCCGAAGACAAACGTTATTGGCAATCGTTTGGATTGCACTACTTTCCTGACCATTTCCTTTATAACAGCATATTTTGAAAAGTCGTTATATGAATTAGTGTAAGGTGTTCAATGTTGCGCCGTGGCCCACTATAGTGTTTTTAATTATTCTTTTAAATAAAAAGCCATTCTGTTAGGAAATGAAATGAGATAGCAATGATGTAAGCAAAAAAAAAAAAAATCATAAATATAAAAACTATAATCGTTAAAAAAATATAGATTTGCATTAAATATAATAAAATAAAAGAACTCATCTTAAGATAAAGAAGTAAAAAATAATAATAGTAATAAGAATAATAAAAACATCCTAATGTTTTCAGTTGAAAAACTTTTAGTTTTTAAATCTATTATAAGAAAGATACTGAGAAGTTCTTCATTATATAAAAGCTACAAATTTGTTTATCTAAATTTTTTCTATTTAAACTTTCGTATTAAAAGAAAATTGATATAAAAAGCTACATTTGAAATTACTTTAAAAAGATTTAAAAAAACATTTAAAATGTTGATAAAATACTAAATATTTTTTCTATTATTATGTTATTTTGTTTAGTTATTTAGTTATTTTTTCTTTTAAGCTAAAAACATTCCAAGGATTAGATTTTGTAAGAAAAGCTACGAAAAATTATTAAAAATATGCTTAAAATTAAAAAAAAAATGTAACTTTTTCTACTTACTATTGTTCGCCAATAAATTTTCATGTAGTTTATCTCTTTGATCCTCAAGCACTTCACCAAGATAAGCGGCAACTTTCCGAGTAATTTGCTCAACATATGTATCAAGTTTACCCAAATCATCAGACAAGCCCACCAACTGATCCAGTGTACCAACCTAGAAGATAATAAACAAATTACATTCACATTCTTCGGCAAGTTAGGCAGAAGAAGAAGAATAGTGACTAACCTTTAAATCAGGTATATGGAATTTATAATTGTTGCATAAGTTGTTCTGTTTACTAGTTAGATTGTTCATCGTATCGAAGGTTTGCTGGCAGGTTTTATCGCCAGGAGCCGAGATAAGCCAATACTCAGACATTTTTTGGATTTCTATATTAGAAGAAAAAACAAATGGTTTTATTAGCAAAATACATTTTCGCTTTCATTTATTATTTCCTCCGACTTTTCGTTAAATTTTGTAATCCTTTCAAATGTTATGCAACAAAATATTGACTACTACAGATTACACTCCTCTTACGCTCGAATATATTTATCACTTATTACTGCAAGCGATGCGGGATTGGCTTAACGGAAGTATCTGTCTTGGTGGCGATTAGAACTCCTAAAGCAGCAAAAATTAGAAATTTACTAGAAGCTATCTGTTTTTTATACCAAACTTTTTTGAATTAAATTCATAGAAAGTGTATATTTTTTATATACACAACTGAAGATTGCACATGCACTCATTTTGTCAAAATATTTGCACCACCCAGAAGAAGTTTCGGATATCCTATAGAAGGAGTAACTTCTTGCTCATTATCAAATTCCAAAATTTGAAAAAAAAATTTGAATTTAAAGATATTTGATAGTGTTTCCCGGTAGTCGTATTGTGGATGCCGAGTTCCTTTGCAAAGTGTCTTTAGTTGTGGTCTGTTCTCTCAACAATCGCAAAATCTCAATACCACCCCCAACCACGATCTTCTTTGAGACCAGAACGATTTTTGGCAAGTCATCTTTGGAAAGTCCAAACAATTACAACTTCGTTGCTTGCCTTCCTTCTGGCATTCATACCAAATGCAATGTCTTGAATTCACCTTATTCACGCTGCGCCTCGTAATTAACTGATGGAGAGTACTAGGAGTAGTCCTCTCATATTAAGAGCCGCGTTCTTATATTTTATTAAAAGCTTTAATAATAATAATAATAACAAGCCCTAATAATTTATTAAAAATTCTGGGCGTAGATTGGTATAGAGAATGAAATTAATGAATCAGAAAAAAAAAAAACGAGGACACCTTTTGTTTTTAAACGCAGAAACGATTACTTTTTGCTTGCTGCTGCATATAAGCAGCAAATAACAATAAAATATATGAAGGCTCATCCTACGTAGTCTATATAAAAATGGGAAAAATCGTCCCTGACTTTCTAATATTACCATGTCTCGATATATATATATACATTTTTTTTCGTTTATAAAACGTGATGATGAGGGTGTCAAAACATTTGCAACGCCCAGAAGGAAGCATCAGAGACCCCACAAAGTATATATATTCTTGATCAGCATCATTCTAAATTGATATCCGTCTGTGTTATGTCTGTTATACATTCTCCTGGCCGCAAAAATGACGCTGTCGACCTTCAAATATTGCAAAAACATTGGAATTTTTTGCACGCACGTTGGTATTGAAAACGGAGCAATTCGTTCGGAGGACAGGTCTACAGTATTAAGTAAATTACGTAAACCCCTGTTTTTCAAAAGGAATAGAAATTTCGCATTTTGGTCATTACTCATAAACTACAGCAAATAAATGTACAGAAATTTGAAGGCATATTCCAGGGCGATGGTGCACCGTTCGTTCACAAAAATTGGCAATGCCTACCCAATGTCATAGTGTATCAAACTTTAATTGGTTTTTCAATGCCTTCATAACGCGCAGAAACAAGCTTCAAAAACCCCCATAAAGTATATAAATTCTTGGCCAGTTTCAAATTTTGAATACACCTAAATATGCCTGTTCATCTGCCCATCTGTCTGTTTGTGCAACTTCGTAGTATTTGTGGCAAACATTCTCCCGTTAGCGAAAATGTGGAATTGACCAAAACTTTTCAAAGGACACGCCTACAACGCCCCCATTCCTACACGATAAAAACTTTTATTTTGAAAACAGAAGATGCCAATTGCACTCATTTCATATTATAGAGCATGAAAGTTTTGTTCTGTTATTTCTTTTGTCTTTTTTGGGATAACGGTAGGTGATGGGTATAAAAGATTCGGTTCCGACCGAATTGAATTTTTTTATTCATTTTAAGTTGAAATTGGTAGACGTAAAAGATTCGGCCAGAGCCAAATATAATTTTCTTATTTATTAACTTGTTCATATGCCCGTAGATACTGTGAAAGCTATATACAGAGGTATATATTGCACATTCTATATATACAAAGCCACACATCGAATAAATGGACTTTTGATGTAGCTTGTAATCATGCTTGTACAGCTCACGATGTAACTTTTCGCATTTTTTTTCACGAATATTGCAATTATTTTTTTTGGTAATAATAAGAAGAAGCATAAGGATCTTGGAAATGTCGTACAGTATTCCCTAAACGAATTTATCTGCTTCGTTTAATATAATTCAGATAGAAAACATTTCAAATTAGAGAAAGAAAAAAAGGATGCTATAGACGGACACCAGACACCACCTCGCTTAATTAATAATACACCAAAAATTATACATCATTCTTATGAAACCCTTCATATTGGAGGATACACAAACGTCAATGTCGCCTAAATTTACCAAGCTCAATTTACTTGTCAAAAATTTTTTAACGTCCAGGTGCTTACGCCATCACAAACGATAAATTGGACGTGATCGCCACAGAAATGTTTGCTTTCATGAGAGCCCCTAGATATGATGCGGTCCTTAAAAATAAATCTATGTGATCGAAATTCCTTATTGCTGCTCTGCTTGATTTGTTGATTTTGACATATAAAGCCTTATTTTTCATTAGAACCCTTATAAAAAATAGATTTACGTGGTTCAAAATCGATAAAATTAATTTTGACGTCATATTATTATTATGACCGAAATTTCATCATAAAGTATTGGAAATTAGACCTTTTTTACTGAGGAAAGGGATTCAAAGAATTATTTCATCCGATCCAGGATTTTCACCCCAATCTAGAATGCCGAAATACTGTTACTAAGCGATTTTTGTCCTGAAATTTTAAAAATTACAATATTTTTTCTTATATTGATCTATTAATGTAAGGCCTTATATGGTGAGTGATCCGAAAAGTGTTCCGCTCCGAACCATTTTCTATAATGTTCGTCTTTGGTACAAACCACGTCAATGTTCCAAATTTTATCAATCAAATTATAGGTTGAACATAAGAACAAATAGACATACATCAGACAGACGGTCATTTGTCTTCATTCAAAAAATGATTTCGAATCGATCTGTACAATAAAAGATGAATTTATCGCAAATCCATCTGGCTGTCAGAACTATTGGCACAAGCTTAATATAGAAAATTTGCTAGAACCGTTATGTCGCAATAAATTACCAGATGTAGAATAACACCATTTATTATATGAGCAACTGAAAGGGAAAGACTAGCAACATATATTTCTGAATGGATTTCTATTTTATTAAGTGTCGTATTTATATAAAAGATCGAATTGAATTTAGATAAAACTTTAAACATAAGCTATCGATTTACTCTTTAAAGTTTAAAAAGCATTTCCTTCTAAAAGCGCAGCAAATGCAAAGACAGGAAAGCTTATTTATTCAATTGTGTTGACAATTTGCACAAGCACATCACCTACTAGGCATTAAATTGAATGCTTGTAACAAAATTTGAAATGGATGTATGTTGATAGCAATCGAAATATAAATTTTGTTATTTAATTTATCCATTTATTAAGTAACTATAAAGCCATAGTGGCCTCCTTACCTTGTTATTTAGGTACATTTCATGTGCAATACGTTCATGTACATAAATACATTTTCGTCAACAAGTCTTCTTGTTTTCCATTGTCAAGGACAATTTAAGTTATTTAAAAGCGTTCGACGAATTATTAATGCCTAAGCCTGTCGTATGTGGAAATAGATAGATAGATATACAGACACATATAATTCATATTGAACGCTGGCGGGGAGTTTCTGCATAGAAAACAGACATCGATTCAAATAAATTATTAAATAGATTGTAAATATTGCTTCCCAGGCGTGACAGACATTAACCCTTTATTAAAATTTCAACAAAAGTTCATTCATTTTCGCATGCATGCGCGAACACATATATATACAATCACTTTTAGATTGTATTATACATACCCGTTTATTAATCACAGTTAAAATTATTTTCTGAAATAATTTTACATTGAAAACATGCTTAAAGTTTACATATATTTTTAACATTTTTTTTTCAATAAAAATTGAATTTAATTTTCGATAAAAGCTTCTCGTTTTCGCTTATTTTTTAGCAGTAAACAAATATTTGATTTTTTTTAATTTTACTTTATCATGTTTAAAAAGCGTCTGCTACATTTAACCATCAAAATACAACTAAATATTCGTCACGGTTTTCAGTTATATTTTAAGCGAAAACATTTACCATCAATCAAAAATTGACAAAAGGAAGCAAAGCAATAGCTACAACAAATGGACAACAAAGAGGTAAAGAAGTAATAACAGCAACAACTGCTACAATGAACGGGTGAATGAGCTAACGTATATATATATAACCACTAGGCCAAACATCATCTACATCTAAATGCATTGAAAAAAAGAAAATAAAATTTAATATAACTTTTTTATACAGTACCGGGCAAACAAGTGCCGGAAAAGGACATTACGTTAACTTTTTCACCCTTAGTTTAATGCCAGAAACAAAACAGTTTTAAATGTTATCCCTCGTCTTCTTGTACGTATCGAATTGTCGAGGAAAAGAGCATGGTATCACATATGAAATATTTATTTTTTGCGTTCATCTGTTCGGCAAAACCGCCTGAATACCAACTGCGAAAGTTGAATTTCAGCTACGCGACAACCCCCTAGTAAATAGATTAAATTAATTGCCTTCGATTTCGCAACTAATTGTTGTGGAATGTTCTCAGTTAATATTGATGTAAATAACTGGAGTGCCCTGCTATAAAAATAATAATATCATTATTAATTGAAACCAGGGCTAAAATAAAGCTGATAATAGCACCACCATTGTTAACTTGAACCTATCATATGCAAACATGTTAAGATATGGTTTTTTTATTCATCATATGTCATTCATATTATCTTCATGCTTTCTTTTGGTATTAAAAAAAAAATATCATGTGTTGAGAATAGAGGGAGAAGTCTAGAGTTTGCCGTCAGAATGCATGGATTTTCAGGGCTCTTTGTTAATAACGGCTGAGATCTGTTAATAATGCTGAGATCTCTGCTACAACGCAAGTGAGTGCTGAGCGTAAAATTGGCTTCTATATCATCCATATTCTCTTGGAAAATGATTTTGCTAGTGGTTACAATGTTAAGTGGATATTGTGGACTATCAAACAACATGGCCAACATTACAGTTGGCAAATATTTATCATAAAACCCATACCATTTTAGTCAAGCAGTAAATAGGATAAGAGAGCGGATCGAGCAAAGATATAATATACAAACTAAGACGTGGCATAAGGAAGGCATAAGAAAAAACACACAAACTACAGCTTGATTTGATTATTGGTCGAATAAGATCGAACAAGACCATACATTTTATAGCTTCATGTAATTGTAATTGTAGGTTGAGTACACATAGAATTATATTAAAAAAATGAACTTATATTGTGTTTACTGCTTAATGCTCTTTGTTTGTTAAGTAATAAATGCATTATTTCCCAAATAAACGCTGAGGCGCATTTATCTGCATTTTGCTTTTATGTACGAAAAATAAATATGTGCGTCTAATAAAAATAAAACTAATAAATTATTTAAAGGCTGTAAAGAGTTTCTTAAATTTAAAAATTTTCATTTGTAAGTTCAACGGTTTTCATAAATTATTTACTGCTAAAAAAAATAGTATGGCTTTCCACCTAAGTAACTTTAAACGGCAACTTAACAACCCTGTATGAATTTCATTTTTCTTTTGTTGCTCTTTTACCACATGTCAGCTGTTTGATGATAAGTCACATGACAGTTTGGATCGATAAATTTTTTGCTCACGGGTTTATGCATAAAATTTGTAGCAATGTTTTATTTTATGTGATTCCTAATCAAGATAGTTTCTGCTTATATATTTTCACTGGATAACTATGCAGCTAAACAAAAACTATTCCAAGCACATCTCATTTTGCATTTTACACTTTACAAATACTCCAGGGATTGCGTATTTAACATGACTCCAATATTCGTGTTATTTTCTTGGTCATAAACTACCTTTTTTCACTGTTATTTGTTAAGATTAAGATTCCAATTGACGACTATTGGTGACTTTATTGCTTCTAGGCCGAATTGGCAGCAATCAGATTTTTGTTCACGTTGCCTTTAACAAACACACAAGTTATTTTATTGTGCTTCACTTACACTTTTTTTTTTCTCAACAGTAACAATTTGATATAAAAATACTAAAGTTTTCTTTAATTTCTTATTACTTCTTTTTTTTTAATCGCGTTTAATGTTATTTGGAGCACGAAAGTTTGCGTCAAATTCTCTTGCTTTGAAAATCAATTGGCCAGAAAACGAAATGCGAAAAATTTTTAAACTGTGTTTGCTCAGCGATGACTATCAGCTGAGAGCTATCACACTATTGCCAGCAGTAATGTTTAGCGAATTATTTCAAAAGAAATGATAGTAAATTCAATGGATTTTTAATAAAACTTGTTTAGATACATTTTTTTTTACATGAATAATTATTATGTCACAGCGTTAAATTAGCGAAGAAGATTTCTGTGCTTTGTTGGTTTCGACTTTTTTTTAGTATAGCATTATAGATAGATATATTTTAAATAAAAAAAGTTTTTGTTCACAATTTAAAATTTGAGGTTGCTAGTTTGTTGTCTCCGCCCGCAAAGCTTTTATTAGTAGTTATATTTATGCCTGGGTACATTTAAATAATAAATGAAAATATTTATTTTGATTGGAATGCCCGCAGTTTGCCATCGTCATGAGTACTGACTTTGCTTTGGATTGAAGGTAAGTCCATTGAAAATGGATTAGATCAAATAATTTTGCTAATATTATTCGGACATATTTAATGCGTAAATTTTAAGGGTTCAGACAGTTTTTTGCTAGCGTATGTATTTTAAACAGGTAGAATTTTCAATATCTTATGATAAAAATTGGTCGATAACATTGATTTCGCATAAAACTTAATTATACTAAATTCGGACTGCGGAGGTCTTTGCATGATAACAATCAAATTTGTATGAAGCGTTTCAGTAGACATAATTGGTCGCACTTTGTTTCATATAACGTTTTCCAAAATGTGCTTTGGCATAAGCTTCTTTCACAGTTTAAAAGCTTATGTAATAATGCCGAAGCGTGGACAATGATTCCCTAATAGCGTAAAAATATAAAAAGTATTGTCTGAATTCTATGAAATACTTGAAACATAGTTTTAAATGCAATGGTTAAATTTTGGGATGATTTTTGAAAATTTTATATATAATATATTTTAGCTATGATAAATATTTTTTTGTAATAAGGGATAAAAAAAATGTTCTATTACCGAATTCTATTTACTTAAGTAGCTGAAATCTAACATGCGCAACAATGCGATTACTGCATCCATATTTCATTTAAGTACTAAAAGTCAATAACATTATAAACATAAGAAATAATTGAATTATCACAACACAACACTTTAAAATCAATTCTTTGTGTACTATTGCTTATCTCTGTATGTTAACAGAATTTTAGTTTTATCAGATTGAAATTCATTTTTTTATCTATTGACAGCAGGCTTGTCCAACGTTTTTCTACTCTTACCCGTATGCATTTTTAATTTTTTGAAAATATTTTTAATTCAGAGCCTTTTCCCAAAGAAAGAAACAAATGATTTAATTAAGTTATTTTTTCTTAAAGGTGTATATATCGTAAAGTACTTTATTTCTTAGTATCACACATAGACATACTACTGATACCCTTAATGTAATACTAAAAACCTGAAGCCAAAACAAGCGTATACTTGTTAATTTCACTGTATATGTGTTTTTCCTTTTTAGATGTTACTTCATTTTCTAAATGTTTAAGTGTAAATAGATTGTAAATAAAGACATGTCGAAAAAAAAAATATTATTAAATCTGTACAACCGGATATAAATAAAATTCTTGTAGGAATAATTCACATGAGAATTATATTCGGATGTATAGTTGTTCGATAGATGAACCGCTACAAGCAACAAAAACCATTAAACCGCGTTTGAAAACCTTGTCATTGAAGTTCCAAATATACGTTAGATAAAAATTAAACAAAAAAATATCTGATGTAAAAATTACAAGGAGCTGTCGAATTTCTAAAACTGATATTCAGAACCTTTCGCTACTAACTTTTACATATATGTGATTTGGTCGCTTCCTTATTACATGTATGCGAGAGATATTTTTTGGAATTTTACTTAGGCATATTTAAACGTACTGTGTATTAAACAAAATTAAGTACTAAAAAGAAGAAATATATGAAGACTCAGGTCGAATTTAGCTGTCTATTATTCAATCGATGTGTTACGCAGCGAGTTTACATTCATCTCTTTTTTGTACTTTTCGAAGATTTTGAAATAACACGGTTCGCTAAAGAGGGCAAATACATTTTTTTACACGAAAAAAAAAAATTCTTTTTAGCTCTAACTTTGATAGTGTCTAACCGATACTTACGCATACAACACAAAAAACAATTGGCGGAATAGTGTGATCGGAGGTCAGTCGGAGTATGGGTTAGTCAGAGTTGGCGAATTGATTTTTATTCCTAATTTCATGTTCTGCTTATGGATTGAATTTTCACTGCGCACTCATTTTAAGTTGTTTTTTTTTTAATGGAAATGAATTGTTTTTTTGTTATAAGTACGTAATATTGATTACATTATTACCATTTTTGTACGGTTTTCTGGAAAAATATTGGGAGATTTTTATCTTACACGATCTTTTTTGAAGTTGTGGTATATATCACCAAATTTACCATATGTCGCATGTATTTTTTTGCACGGATTTCCAAGGAAAGCATTTACTGTGTAAAAAACGAGCTTGGTGTATACGATTTTCTTAGTGTCGAGTAAAAAATATAAAATTTTAAGTTTTAAGATGCATGGTAGTAGTAGTAGTAAGTAAGATGCATAGTAAGTAGACGCAATATTACTATTGTGGGCCGTGGCTTACCCCTATAGTTATAATATAAAATACCTCACGCTATAATTATTCATACAACAATATTCCAAATACGGTTTTATATGGAAATGGACGGAAGAGTAATCCGATCCGATCCGTTTTCAATAGCGCTCGTCTTTGAATCAAAACACATCTGTATAGGACAGACAACCCCATACATAATCAAGGTACAGATGTAATGAAAGGTGGATATATCTCAAGCCCTTCTGAGTGTTGCATATACTCGCACAAACTTAATATACCTTTGCGTCGCAAGTGGTGAAAAGTAAAAAAAATTGTACTTATTCAATGCTTTTCTTCTAATCTTATATAACACATGGACTACAAAGTTTAATTTTTATCTGTAGACCACACACATGTGTCACTTTAACAGAACTTTAGCTTACCTTTTTAGCAATGCTCCAAATACACATAGGGAAATCTGCTCCAATTAATCACGAAAAAAATCGTATGGTGTGATGGATGTTTTCCCCTCAGGAGATGTTGCTAGCGAGCGAATTAATCAACAAATTTGAATTGTCGCTAACCTCACCGCTAATCAAAATATTCTTCTAGCTTTTATAGTTCTACGTCTCTTTGACGCGAGAACATTATGTAGTGCGTACAACAAATTACATTACAAGACGATTAAATGCTCTTTCTTTGCAATGATTATAAAACTTTTAAATTGTGGCGGTGGCGCACATAAGCCTGATGTGACCGAATGTAAATTTTAATACACATTTTTGTGGGTAATCTGCACTGTAAACCATGCTAAAATTTGACCTATTTCGTGGTTAGAAATCAAGACTTCTTCAACACAATTGTAGTAATATATATATAAAAGTCCTTTGGTAATGTCCATGTGTATTTCACAGTTTAAGAAAAAAATCTTTCTTCAAACGATTATTTTTTATTTGGAAGATTTTTTTTATGTAAACTATTGTGTTGTTGAATTCGAGAAATTCAAATTCCTAGTGATCTCACGAGCTGTTATGTAGCATACTTAAAGGGTTCTTAACGAAATGCGACTAGCTCGCCGAAATTGGGGGTAATTTGCCCTACAGAATTTTTATAATTTGCAAGTGGAAGTGTGGTGTAATGAGTAAACTTATTTCGCCAGCCAGTAACAGCGAAGCAAATTAATTAGAAAATGTTTTAGTAATTCAAATAAACAATATGTATAATAAAATTACTGGCAAATAGGCGTATGACAAAATCTCTAATTAATGTTCATGTAAAAAAAAAATGTGAATTAAAAATTAATACTAAATAACTTAATTAACATATCTTAATTAACAATATAATTTAACTCACCCATTTAAAAATTCACCGAATGTACATTCGTGTTTTTAATAACAAAAAGAATTTTTATAATTATAATTTTTTTTTATACAGAAAGACTAAACAATTAAGAGCTGCTGAATTGGTGTAGGTCGGTTTACCGGCGGCCATATTGACGTCGTTGTTAAGTATGCCTATGGGTTTAAGGTTGCAGTTGGCATAGATTTCCAATCTGCTTTTTCTCCGAGCTTTACAAATGCATTATCGAGGGAGACGAGTGTACTGTTTTAGTGATTCAGTTTGCGATATCTGAACACATTCCTATCATCAACACTTTGTTTCAAATTGACGTCAACAAAACTGTTAACACTACCAATCATTGTGTGTGATGAGACCAATCATTTCGAAGGACTTAAACATGCGTTACAGCCTACTGACTTTACGATTTTTCGTTGCTCTTTAGGGCTTTGACCCGTTCTGGAAAAATCACCGAATCTTTCCATTTCTTGAGTCGCAGTCGTACCGGAATTTGTGGCACCCGCGGGCCCTGTCTCAGCAGTTTAAAACGTATCCGTAACGTTTTTAACAAATTTTACAATTGTTTTTTATTTTTTTATCTTTATTATTAATTGATATGAATTAATTCGAAAGTCTTTTTAAAGCAAAAATTTTCTATTCGCAATTTAAAAAGATTTTTATTCAAAAATTGTAAACGTCAAAATTTATCTTTTTTTTTGTCTCCAATTTTAATGACTAATCACTACCAACTCAAAACAGAACTGCCTCGATGGACAAAAAAAAAAATCCAATCACAAAAAAAACAATCGCCTACTCATTTTCCTACAGTTATTCGACGGTTTGCATCAATAAATGCCTTTGTTTTGCTGTTATTAGTTTTTATTCAGCTTCCAGAAGGCGATGCATCTGCAAAGGAATGGAATGAACCAATTTTGGCACTGGCGTTGTGGCAGCACATCCTCTCTATACATATTCAATAATTTTTCTTCTTGTTTGAATAGAAAAAAATATATTAAACTTTTCATATTTGAAAGAGCACCAAGCAAAAGCTATTGCTTCAAATCAAATAAACATTTTCATAAACAAGCCTCGCTATACCAGCTTTCAAAATATGTAGCGGCAATGCGGCCTAAGCGTACATTTGCCTGTGACAAAAAGCACTTACAAAAAAAAAAAAGGAAAGGAAAATGAACTTCCGAACAACCCATTATATCTGTTGTCATCTATCAAGAGGCTCCCGACTCTTTTTCAGCCGAAATGACGGCCCTGTGTATAAATTAAGTCTAAATTCTATTTTCATTTTAAAACTCGAAGATTTTTACTATAAATCTTCGACAGACGGCTGTGTAAAATATTTCTTGAAATATTTTTCTGTATTCGCCTATTGAAAGGGGCCACAGCTTGGACAAGCAGTGTAAATATAAACAAAGCATTTTCATAACATCATTGAAATAAGAAGGTGTATCCTTATTGTCCTTCCGTTTGTAACATTTAGTCATTTTAGAAACGAAGCGTTACTTATTTTCATAAAATGGCTTTTTTTTATCTATTTCCTTGTCGTCGAAGTACTTCCTTTCGCATGGGTGGATCTGAAAAAAAAAATAAAATAAATATTCAAACAGTAGATGGTCAGACGGGTTACTTTATTCAAATTATTATAAGAAAAAATGCACTTACTTACTTAAATAATAAATCTCCGTGTATACATATATATATCCAATAAAATTGTCTCAATTACTCGCTATACCTCTCTTTGATTTGTCAACAATTTCATATGTTTTCTTACTAATAGTTTATCGTAAACGTGTCTCGGAGTCGGCTTGAGCTAAATGAAACGCAATATGCATAAGACCTGAATATAAGATAAAGAAATGGCATATAAGTTTCAATATCGTCGCATTAATTCGCCAACACACGGACGCAATGAATGGACGGGAAATTCGTGTTTATCAATAAGAATTAAATCCTCTAAATAGAAAAAAAAAAAATTACTTAAAGTAAAATATAATAATTACAATACAATAATCTAGGGTGCAATTAATATGCTTTTTAAGCAATAAGTCCTAGAAGTTGTGAAGTATTTAGTGAATTATAAGTACCGGTATAATGTTATTCACATAATTGCTCCGGTGATAGTAAAAAGAAAATATAGGACAAAAATTGAAAATCACCAGCAGTGAATTTACATAAATTTTTGTCTTTTATCTAAAGTCCAATAAAACTCACTTCTTATTTACAAAAAAAAAAAAAAAAAAACGAAAGCCAAATGCCTCTTATCACTAATTTATTTAATTGTTTATAAATTTTCGTTCATATATAAATTCATAGTCAGTTTGCTTAGAAGCTACTAGTTGTTCGATTATTCATTGAATCAATTATCTAAATTAAGTTGAAAAATATTTTAATAAAAAGTAAAAGAAGAAGAATCATGAGAAAAATTCAAAAACTTCTTGTTTCGGTTACGATAATAATATGTAATTGTTACGCCTTAGAAAATGGTTTAGCGCGTACTCCTCCCATGGGCTGGATGCATTGGGAACGTTATCGCTGCATTACCGACTGTTCCAAGTATCCAGATGAGTGCATCAGGTGAATACTTATATGACAAATATTTTCTTCGCGTCTTAAGTATTTCCAAAGAAAATTTATTAATATCCTTACAACCATTTTCATATTGTGTGCACAAATAAATTTTGATGGTTTTTACACCCATCACCAATAAGTGTGACGTAAGGCTATAAAGTAGATACTCTTAACCTTAAATAATTAACACTTGGGCCTTTTTGGCATTAAACGGCTTACATTCCAAAAAAATGTATCCCAAAAATCAACTTACGTAGCGCAAATTCGGTAAGGTGGATTTTTACGTCAATATACTATTGTGAACCAATTTTCACCCTAAAATATTGGAAATTAGACCTTTGTATATTCATTATGTCAAAACGTTTGGAACGCCTACAAGAAAACTTCAGAGAGTACACAAAAAGTATATTCTTGATCAGCAACAAATTCTAAATTGATTTAAACATGTTCGTCTGTTCGTCTGCGTAATGTCCGTTGTAAGCATTCTCCTGGCCGCCAAAATGAAGCTATCGGCTTCAAATTTGGCAAAAACATTGGAAATTCTTGCACGAGAATATTGAAAAGTGACCAATTCGGCCAAAGGATAAGTCTACAGTATGAAGTAAACTGTGAAAACATATGTTTTTGAAAAGGAATAGAAATTTTGTTTTTTGGTCATTACTCATAAATATATATATATATATAGATAAACCTATGTTCAACGGGCGACCTCGACTACCTGTACAGCGTCGAAATTTCATTTTTTCCTTTACAACGCACAGAAACAACTTTAAAAACCGCATAAGATACAAACATTCTTAGCCAGTTTCAAATTCGGATTGCACTTAAGCATATTCGTTTGTCCATCTGCCCGTTTGCGCAGCAGTGTAGTATCTGTGGTAAACATTTTCCCACTATCGAAAATGAAGATGTCGCCTACGAACTTGTAAAAGAATTTGAAAATGACCTAAACCTTTCGAAGGACACGCCTACAACGGCCTATACAAAAAGAACTGTGAACACTTTTGTCTTACTCATACCGTACAACACATACATATATCGTCCAAAATTTTCACTTTTATTCTGAAAATAGAGGAAATCAGTACTTACTACCTAAAGAACCTTTCAGAGAAATTTCTAATTGTTAATTAAATACAAAATTTTATTTGGTATTTCCCTTTTTTATTTATAATATATTTTTACTTTTTTGTTAATTTCTCACTCGATTTCAATTTTTCACTAAGCTCTTTGTGCACTTGTAAAATGGCTTTGATTTTTCGCTAAAAGCCGTTAGTTGATTTTCTCCCTTACAACGTTTATGAAAAAAACTACCATGTGTTGAGAATAGAGAGAGCAAAGAGTTGCTTTCAATAAACTGCAACGCATCAAATCGGTTAAACGAGAAATTTTCGCCTCAGAGCTGTTAAAATGGCAGAAATTTTTGCATCAGATCTGTTAAATACGAAATTTTCTCCTCAAATCTGTTAAATGAAAAATTTTCGCGTCAATTCTGTTAAATGAGAATTTGGGGATTATTAATGCCGGACGCCGAACCTCGTTACTAGAAATATAACTAATTACAATTTTCTTCTTTTATTATCTTAATAAATGCTTACCATAACCAAGGATCTTTTAGCTCCTGTCGAGGAAGAGCTTCTTTAACCTGTTTCAGTTTGGCGATATCGTCAACTTTGTAAATACTAGGATCTGAAGTTTTATATGGCTCCATCACAACCTGCAGCAGAGGTAATGTAATGTATAGTAGTGAGCAATCCATACAGCGATTTAAAAAGATCTATTATACTCGGTGGTGCTTCTATCCTTCGAGGTTCAGAATTCTTATGAATCTCAACACTTTACCTGGCGTCTGATCCTGCAGATGGCCGCGCGTGCGCACAGGGTATGACGGGACATTTCCCTCGCCCCCTCGCAGAATAAGCATGAGTTGATATCTGAGATACCAACATTTTTCACGTGATATGTGAGGGAGTTATGACCCGAGTAGAAGCTGGATGGCTCTGCGATACGCCAGGCCTATCAAAGCCCCTCAGGCTCCCCTCTTGGCTAGACAGTCAGCAAAGTTTTATTGCATTCGATGCCGTACCCGTTAGGGTACGCGAGATAGGTGAACCTCATTGTGCTTCCCTAGCTCATTTAGGGCTTGAATGTACTCCAGCACAAGCTTAGAAGTTATTGTATGCCCCCTCAGGGCGCTTTGGAGCAGCCCGACTGTCGGAGTGAATGCAGGTTAACTCCTGTATTATCTTTTTAAACATTCTGATGCATAGGCATAACTTGCTTGAAGCAGAAGTAACGGAAACTGACTATTTCATTGGAGATCCAAAAAGATATATGCATTCTGTCCTTAATACTAATCCTTTATTTATTATATTTATATTTTCATATAAATCAATCCGTAAGATTAATAGAAAGATGTTTACGACTCCTATGTTGAATTAGGTTTTCGATCTAGTTTTGAAGTTTTCTTTTTCATGCCTTTCATTTTCATCATATATGAAACGTGGAAGACACCAAAACATTTCACTATTTATTATCTTTTCCTTGCAGTGAGCAATTATTTAAAAGAACGTCTGATTATTTAGTGTCCGATGGTTATGCTGATCTTGGATACGAGTATATTATTATAGACGATTGCTGGTTGGAGAAAACGCGAGATAGTGCTACCGAAAAGCTAGTTGAAGATCGTGAGCGATTTCCTAGTGGGCTAAAAGCGTTAGCCGATTACGTAAGTTTACCTTAAAAACAGATCTTTTGCTTAAAATTGCTTTAACGACTTTTTATTGTTATTCCACCCAGATTCATGGCAAAGGTTTAAAATTCGGTTTGTATCAGGATTTTGGTACGCAGACGTGCGCCGGATATCCGGGTGTAATTAACCATATGGCCTTAGACGCTCAAAGCTTTGCTGATTGGGATGTTGATTATGTGAAGTTAGATGGTTGTTATGCTGATATTAATGCAATGGATAAAGGTTATCCAGAATTCGGGAGACTACTGAATAGAACTGGCAGACCAATGGTTTATTCATGTAGTTGGCCGGTTTATCAAGAAGATAAAGGAAAATTAGTACGTTTTTTGAAGCTTCGTGTTACTTATCTCTTAGATCTTACGATTTTTCACCTCCTTTAGCCTAACTATAAAGCTTTAAAGAAACATTGCAATTTATGGCGTAACTGGCAAGATATTAACGATTCGTTAGAATCAGTATTCAAAATAATGGATTATTTTTCGAAAAATCAAGATCGTATTCAACCGCATGCTGGACCTGGTCATTGGAATGACCCTGATATGGTAAACATTTTACATATAACGTAAAATTATTGTTTCAATTGCTTTTTAGTTGATTTTAGGTAACTACGGACTATCATACGATCAAAGTAAATTACAAATGGCTGTTTGGTCGATATTAGCAGCGCCCTTAATAATGTCGAACGATTTAAAGGCTGTACGACCCGAGATTAAAGAAATTTTACAGAATAAGTAAATTGGTTTCTAGTGAGGGATCAAATGTTCTTAGAAGACTTTAAGTATATATATTTCTAGGCACATTATTGCTGTCGATCAAGATCCTTTGGGCATACAGGGACGTCGTCTGCTTTTGAAAAACGACATTGAGGTGCACTTAAATCAGTTGTCATTCGTTATTGCTTTTTTATCATAAATTTCTTGCCAACTTAGGTTTGGTCTCGACCCATTATTCCAGTACGAACTGATGGCAATCACTCTTACGCAGTCGCTTTTGTTAGTCGTCGAAGCGATGGTGCACCTTATGCTATTAAATTCCGTCTTAACGAATTGAATCTTGTATCTGAAAAAGGTTACATTGTAACGGTAAGTACTACTTAACATTAGGTTAATTTAAAACTTCCTAGAATTATTACCCTTAATAAGATAAGAGGATTTGTTGTTGTTATATCCTACACAACTTGTTGCACAAGTATGAATTAAGTTTGTGCGAATGCATGCAACAAACAGTAAACCCATTTTTTGTTATACCAATCAATTCAGAAGATGATTTTAAGCTTCTCAGTCCGTCCGTCCGCCTAGCTTTCTTATGTCCAACCTACCTTTTATATTTTAATGAAATTTGATTCACCGACGTGTTTTGGTCGAAACTGAAATGATTCTGAATGATACTGAAAATGATTCTAATCAACCACTGCCCATAACCACGACCCAGAAGAATTTGAGATACACCCACCGCATTTTATTGATTGATTTAGAATCACTTTTTTAATCGATCTAAGCTTGTCTGTTCGTGTGTCGTTCGGGTATTCTGGTGTTCAATCTATGGGTCCAAATTTTTGAGATATTTTGATGGATATCTGTACACTGACGTGTCTTGACCCACGGATCAAGACTATTAAAAGTGGTTTGCATCGAGCCACTTTTTCGAGCACTTTCCGTATAAAGCTCTATTTGGAAAGGTTGCTACACAAATAGCTATATAAAGCGAAATGGTGTAGGGTATTTAATAGTGTTTTTACTCTACTTTACTTTATTAGTTTTTTTACTTGTTTTACTTAAAGAAGTATTTCTTTTCAATTGTTTAGGATTTATATGATAATAACAGATTCGTTGGTAATTTTCAACCAGCAGATGTTTTCAAAACTCGCGTAATTCCAAATGGTAAGTTTAAACACACATTGCACACCTTTTTTTTTCTATTTACATTATTTTGTCTCTTCTTCCAGGCGTTACTTTTTTTAAATTTGAAGTTTCGTTTTTTTAATATATTGTTAAATAAATTTAACAAAGCGAACTGAAATTATTACTACATTATTAATATTTTTCAAAAGAATGCTTAAATTGTATATAATTTCCTTTGAGAAAGAGTAACCAAATGAAGTATTTTTTATAAGCATTTTATTAGATCGATTTGGTATTTTCGATGTATTATTAAATCATCAAAGAATGTTAATTATGCCGCTGAATTGCACGAAAAGGATAGAATAGCAAAGGATCACATTTGGCAAACAAAAGAAGTGGACTAAAAACTTTACTGAAGCTTGGCAATTGGAATTAATAACGTTTCTTCTGCTTTGGTGTAAATGTAAAGGAAACGCAACTTTTTACTACCAAGTTGTTCTACAATCCATTCTAAGCTCAGAGCACCAAAATCAAATCAATGTCATATACTAACGTCTTACCTTATTGTAAAAATTTTTCAATGGCTTTTATTTTGATTTGGCAAATGATTTTTTAAATTAGATAATGTTGATTAGCGTTCACGACGCGACAAAGACAGCGTTCTTTGAACGATCACTTACCATTCCACATTGCCTTGCGGAAGATTATCGACACAGGTGAAAGTGCAATTGAAGAAGAAGACGGCCTGATTAAAATCCATATTTAATTTGACTATTGGCATGTTTTCATTCCGTGTTAAGTGAAACTTTAGCTACGCTACCAGAGGAAGAATATCTTAAACCGTGTGGTAATCTGAGTAAGAAGAGAGAATTATTACTGTCGTTGAGAGCAATCGTAACGTTAAGTGGCAATGAACGTGCCTATTTTTTAGGAATTAAAAACATCGGGTCGCACATGGGTAAATATTTTTTTTATTTAGGGGTTGCTCGTTATAAACTAAGTGGTTAATTTAACTAAGCAATCGTCGTGCAATCAACAATTGTTTTTTGTAGTTCGAAATTGAAAATCAGAACTTTTGAACTAAAAATTCAAAATCCGTTGATGAGCACTAGAAACAATAAATCGTAATTCTGAAGTTATCGATTGTAATTCAGGAGCCGTTAAAATTGTGTTGAAAACTTTAAAATATATTTCAGAAAAAGTAATACGAAATTTGAAGAGATTTTAATGCAAAAATTACCCTATCATGTTGCGGTACCTCGGAGAGAGAAGCTGAATTCCATTAGATTGTAATACGGAATTTGTAGACACTGCTTGTAAATTAGAAAATGTTAAAATAAAAACTTGGGTGAATTTAAGCTTCTGATCATCTGACATATAAGCCACATGCTTTTAATTACAGTTAACAGTTCTTGAATTTCAATTTGATGTTATTTGCTGCAATGTGTAGGCCTAGAATAAGGAGAATAATTCTTATTATAAGAAATTCTTATAATGCAACAAATGTTTGGTAAAATCGGAGAATAATTCCGGCCTTGCAGAACACAATCGATTTCAACTATTAAAGGTATGGAATCATTTCTATACATTAAACATTAAAAAATGAATCTATACGGCGAACATCTTAAACTGATGTCACTCCTTAATGCAATTACTTTTAGATACCCTATAATATATGAAGGTACAGTCACAAACCCTACCTAAGACAGGGGTCGGTTTACGGACTTTCTTATCGACCCATCTCCCCTGACGAAACAATAAAACGGTATGAACGTGCGATAAGATAAAGGCACGATATTCACCTTGGGTATTATTATTATTATTATTATTATTATCTAAATTTAGCCAGAGAATAAATTCTAAGACTAAAGTCTTAAAAGCACTAGCATCTAAGGCTTTAGGCTTTTATTTATTTATTTATTTTTTTTATTAATATTATTATTATTTTTATTAACCTTGGGTAAAAACACGTTAGTGTACCAAATTTCGTTAAAATATTTCAACAATTACGACATGCACGTTCGACACAAGAAAACAGATGGTCAGACAAGTTTAGAATCATCTTCTCAATTAATCGGTATAATGAAAGCTGGGTCTCTCTTATCTGCATCTGGCTTATGCACAAACTTAATATTCTCTTGTAGCCCAAGCGATGTAGGGTCAACGTATAAGCAACTATAAGCCAGTTTAAATAATCAACCGATAATTGACTTTTTTCTAAAAAAAACTTAAAATTGTTTACAAATTTTGACGACGATATCCAGCGCCAAATTACAGTTATTTAAATAATGGCTTTTCAAAATAAAGCACCATTTGGGGAGTGGCAAAAGTGGTTCGGTCTAAACCATTTTCAATAGTGTTCGTCCTTGCGCAGTGTCGATGCAGCGAATTTCATCAAAATACCTCAATAATGCCGTCTTTATTTTGAACACAAGAAAACAAGACGGACAGAGGAAGGCGCTAGATTAAACCGATTTAGAAAGTGATTCTGAATCGATCGGCATAAAAAGAAGGTGGCTCTACCTCAACTACTTCTGGTTGTTGCATACATCTTCATAAACTTAAAATACACACTTGTACCATAAACGGCGATAGGATATGCTTCAAAATTAAATGCTAGTCGAGATCGTTAAAATGAGTATATTTTAAATAATTAAGGCTTTGTCTTATTATATAGTACAATATATTCATAGGAATACGGTTTCTTTTTATTTTGTTCTTTATTTATTTAAGCTCTTCGAACTTTTCACATTATTACGATACAGCGCAATAGAAATTATTGTCGAGTTTATGTATTGCCTTAACATATTCGTTTTGCTGGAGAGACAAGGAAACATAGAATAGAAAGAGATGAGAAACCATGACCAATAATCAAAATCCAATTTGCAATATAAAAGTGTTTTCTTAAATGTACACAAGTGTGGATATATACAATATTCTTCCCAACCTCCGACTTTACATTTTCATTTCTTAGAATTAAAAAAAAAAACTTATAAATGTAAATGTCTCGATAGCTTATTACTGCTAAAACTATCAAAGTTTTAAATTATTATATTTTAACGATGTTGTGCAGCCTTAAAATTGTTCCATGCTCAGTGTGCTCCATTGGAGATAAGTGGTGTGCGTTCGTAAGTGCGCCGATGCATTTCATCGACACTTTTGAGGTAGTAGGTCCCCGGGAATAGGACATTAATGCTGCCTGTTGGTGTGTAGGGTGCAGCATGATTATTTTTCTCCCGTATTTCCATAAGTTCTGCAAATGTTTCTGGTTTAACTTTTTTGCGCGCATTAAGCATTGGCACAATATGGTCAAGTTTTTCCATAAATTGTTCTAAGACTGCCATACTTTTTGTTACTTTCAATGAGTACATAGATGCTGCCAGTCCCGATCCGTACGAAAAGACTCCAATACGTTTGCCTACCAGCTGATCGGGTTTTGAATTGACCAGCAACGATATTAGTCCCGAATACACCGACGGAGTATACATGTTGCCAACTTGATTAGCTATTAATAAAGATTTCTTGGTTTTATTTTCGAACACGTTAGCGAATTGTGTCATAAAGGCCTTCTCTATATCACGATTAAAATAAGTTGTCTCAAATGTGGCTTTATTGAAACGCTCTAAGCCTGGATAAATAATTGCACGTTTTGCCTCATCCGCCATTAAAAGGAAATCATTAAATACTAATCGAGCTACTGATTTTTGTACAAGTTTACAGAAAGGCGTATGAAATAGTAGAGCATCAAAATTATCCAAACCTACGATCTCAGCGTATGGATATTTCTTTTCAAATTTCTTACGATACAGCTGATAGCAGGTATCTAAGGCTGACAGGTAACACTGAATTGATAATTTGCCATCGACTGTTGGATATTCGGAACTTAGATCAGGCTTATAGAAATCGTACACGTGTGTCATATGTGTGGCTCTTAAGCCTCTTTCGAAAGTAAGAGGAGCATTTGGTCCCAAAAGCATAGCAATTGCACCCGCACCACCTGTAGGCCGCGCAGCGCCTTTGGCGTAAACCGCTATATCCGCACACACCGCCAAAGCGTAACGGCCGTCCCAGCTGGACGATTCAATCCAATTGATTGAATTGAATAAGGCCGCCGTTCCGCCATAACAAGCATTTGTGGTATCAATACCTTCAATATCCGTATTATCGCTATCAGCAAATAGCTGCATTAGCACTGACTTTACCGATTTCGATTTGTCAACAATAGTCTCAGTTCCGACTTCTAATCGGCCAATTTCGGTAGGCTCGATGCGATGCCTTTCAAGCAGTCGCGAAACAACCGTGAGACATAAAGAATTTACATCTTCGCGATCCGAACAGAAACCCATTTTGTCTTGGCCTAAACCAATTGTATATTTGCCAGCCGATACCCCATCAAATTCTTCCAATTCTGTTTGGTCGACGTATTGATACGGGAAAATAATCTCAATGGCTAAGATACCTACATTTTCCGGCCACATTCTTTTAATATTGTCTCTTCTTCTTCCTTAATAAAAAAAAAAAAAAAATTAATAATAAAATTAAATCTGAAATTAGAAAATGAAAACAACATCAATTACCAACTATGCCAGTTTGTGGAGATCGTTTTGAAAGCGCATAAAACTTGTTGATTACAACAGAGATCGTAAACAATTAAAATTTCAATTTAAATGCAGTAAGCATTTAATTTTGCAACCAAATATAGATCTGACTAAAGAAAATTTTCAAAGAATTTTCAAGTTTTCTTAACCTTCAATAACGAACGACGAACCTTAAGCCAATCGTTAAACTATGGCAAAAATATTTTTATACAATTCGTTTAAAGGTGTAAATCCGCTATTGGAAAAGATAGCATACTTTACTATAGAGTGCAAATGAAAGCGAGAAAAAGAAAAGAAACAAAAAAAAGAAAAACAAACTTTCACTTGCAAGAGCTATCACTACAACAAATCTAGAGAAGAAAGTCTCACATTCGCTTCAAGCCAAATCTTCAGCAATATTTTTTTTAAGTTATGGCAGAACAATAAGTAAGCGGATCAAGATATGTGTAAGCATTTGATTGCTGTTTAGATAAATACCTTGAGAATACCGATTTTTTTTTCGATGTTACTTCATTTAATAAGATTTAATTTAATTTGCTTTTGTGTCTAAGTGGAATCTGCTAACCGATATTTCGAGCACTTCCGCACATCCGACCATGCTAAAATGCTAGGGCTTCGGCGTAGCCGAGTACATAATAGTCGCCACCATGTTAATGTGCACGGATTCAAATTCTGGTCGTAGTTAGTGACAGTGATATGTCTCGATAAAAACATTGACAACTTCAGCGCACACTCGCTTGGCTGCGGCCACTCTCTATTTCCTATCTCTTACCCTTTCACCCTTTATTTCTCACATTCACTATGTTACATGTAGAGAGGACAACGACTGAGTCATTACTCTAAAATTCTTCACTTAACAGAATTATTCACATAATTACTTCTCAAAATAAGTTGTTCTACGGAAAGTCATCGAAAAAGTGCTACCATCCAAACCATTTTCAATAGCGTTCGCCCCATGGTCTAAACGTGTCGGCTTAACAAATTTCATCAACATATCTCAAAAATTGCGGCCTTTACGTTGAACAAGGCAAACCAAGACGATCCCACACGTTTAGATCGGTTTAGAAGGTAGTTCTGAATAGATATAATAAGAGGCAGGTCTACCTCAACTCTTTCTGTGCGTTGGATGCATTCGCACAAACTAAATACACCCTATACTGTAAGCGGTGTATATGTTTATTAAAAAGCATAAACCCATAATTCCGTAAACCTTTTTATTTACCGCGGACATCGACCAGAATGGTTCCAATTAATCAATGAGATGACTCGAAATTTTAACTCGCGACATCTTTTTCTTTCTTTGACGAGGAAAACTTGATCAGCTTTCCGCACATCTGGTGTGTTGAGTCAAATTAACAAATCGAACCCTTGTCGATTAAATTTCATTCTCAAAATATGGGAATATCTTTGATTAAAAACAGGAATGTGTTCACCAAATAAGTACAAACAACCCTGACGTAAATTAAGCGAAAACATCAAAGGAGTAATCACGTATGAAAATTTAGCTTTCGCTATTGTTTTTCCTAAACAGCTGAATACAAAACCAAAAGCCAACTCTCAGCTATATGATTATCTAATGAGGTAAGTATTCAAGCTTGACTTTGTGGTTTTTATGATCGACTTAGGTATTTTTGCGTACGTTTTTTTTTTTTAAATCAGTTTTTTTGTTTTTGATTATACTTAGACATTAGATATATTGGCGTTTAAAATTTAAATTCAATACTTGACACAAGCGTTTAAATGGTAACTGTTTGTGTTAAAATCAATTAAACAACTGACAGATCGTTAACAAAAACCGAATGCAAGTAAGTTAAGGTAAAAATAACTACAATATCAAGTAAAATAGTGACGCATATAAAGAGGTCTTAGCTTGTCTATTATCTGTCTAATCATTTCAAATCATTAACCTTTGCTCACATTTTCGAACTTTCTAAACAAATAATAAAAAAATTTATTCTTTCTTTTATCTTTCATCGTCCGAATCGCCAATTCAATAATAGCATATCACTTCGTTTCATTTCAAATATGACTCTCGCAACTTAGGAATATGATTGCAATGAAATTAAACATTACAAATGATTAAGAAAAAATATACATTTTACGTTCCTCATATTTGCCACTTTTAAAAGGAAATTATTAACAAACAAGGTACATTTGATATTTTAAATGTTTGCAATGGCAAAAAAATAACCATCGAAAGCAAAACGTCTGTAGATTCTTTCTTTTTTTATACACTGCACTACTTGTGGTGGCGGGTATATTGAGTTAGTGGGTTCGTATGTAACATGCAGACGGGTCTAAGATAAACCCATCTTTCGTCCTACCCATCGATTCAGAATCATAATCTCAATTGATCTAGGTCTATCAGTCCAGTTTTTCGATGCGTTTTGGCCCAAACGCGAACCTTATTGAAAACTGTTCGGATCGGTTTACTTTCTTGACCACTCCCCATATAGCACCCTTTTCTGAAAAATTGTTATATGGGAAAAAATTGTCATTTGCAAAATTTCTCGGCAAAAGTGGGCTGAAGCAATTTTGGAACCACTTCATATTACGAAAACTGAAGTTCATACGACAAAAAAGTATAATTTTCAATGCTTCATGCTGAAAATTATATCATAATAGTAATTTAACAAAACGAAATTGACTGTACCAGATTTGGACTATCTCGGCTTATTTTCTGTATCCTACATTAATAGGGGTTTTCACGGAAAGTGATCTTTTGTAGAGCAGAAAAGTGTCAATAAATGGTGATGAAATTTGACCCTTAATAGTAATTTCATACACTAATAAGAATTGTTTTAGACATTGTGATGTAGGGTATTTGGCGATCGGCTTTGCCCGACTACAATGTTCTTACTTGCTATCGATAAAAATAGTGACCGTTTGTCCGCCCGTTCAAACTACGAAGTTACGATTAATACCAATCTAAAACTTTTATCTAGAAGAAAAAATTAAAATTTAAAATTTTTTCTTACTACAGTATTTTTACGCCCCACATCACTTGCTGTGCAAAGGCACATTAAGCTTGTGGGTGTGTGTGCAACACAGAGAAAGATTTGAGATAGACCCACCTTTTATTGTATCGGTCGACTTAGAATTATTTTTTTAATTGGTTTAAGCTTCTTTGTCCGTCTCTCCATTTTGTTTTCCTGCTTTTTCAGGATGCATTTTTTAGTAAAATTTGTTATACTGACATGTTTTGGTCGATGGACGGGCGGTATTGAAAATGACCTAAATCGGACCATTTTTTCAACTACTTTCAGTAACACCCGCGGACGAACACGATTCGAATCGGACCATTTTTTCGACCCCTTTCCATATAACGCCTTATTGTGAAAAATCGTGATATGAATAGCTGTATGGTAGACTAGAGTAGTTAATGGTAGGCCGTGATCCACTATATTCATCCAAAATTACGAAAAATCTAATGATTTTTCCCTCTTTCATTCAAATTGAATGGAATTTTTCTTTCGTCTTGAAGGCTATAGAGGCAAAATGTGTTGTTTAAAGTGTTGTTTAGTTTATAATAGAATTCATTTATTTAAATTTTATGACGCTTCTAATGAATATCACTAGAAATATAATGGACTGTAATCTATTTTATAATAAAAATTTAAGGTGTAAAAGCCAACGAAGTATTTCTTGTCTTAAAAGAAAAAGATTAAATAAAACTAAACTTATGTCAAAGTCTACAGCTCTATAGCTCTTAAACGTTGGTAAGATGAATAGCTTAAATCAATTCTTCGTCGCGTTGCGTTAATGGCCCGTTGAGCTATGATTTAAATATGTATTATAAATTTCTACGTTTAGTCCATTATTCCGCCTAAGTGTGAATAACTTTGGTAAAATGTTTGATAGTCTATAGAAATTCTTCACACATCCTTTAACGAAATAGATATATTGCTACGTCTATTAACTCTTCACCTGGAACTAGCTTTACTTTCCCTCCACTCGCATAGCCCAGTAGATAAGAAAACCGGAATTCAATTCCTAGTGCGCTGAACCATATTTCCATTACGATTGGCGGGAGACTACGGCTATAGCGAGACTTAGCACTTGTTCATAAACCTCCCACTCAGACTTTATCCTTCTCTCCCCATTTCTTTTCTTCTAGTACCTGTGTATATTGAAATTTGCTTCCGCTTGCTTATATTAATAAGTTAAAGAAAAACATTTCACACAGTTTTTTCACGTAAGTTAAAAACACTTTTTTTATATCCTTCACCGACGGATCGGAGTATATTCACTTTGTCAAAATATTGGAACAACCAGATAAGTATGTTGGCCTGTCTATTTGTAAAAATTTTCCTATTGGCTTCATGTTGTATGCAACTTGCGTATCCACGCTCACGATACAACACAACTATTATGCTTGCAAAAGCGACAAAACTGGGTATTTTCCTTGCTACTCATAGTCAGTCTGTCAGAAAAGCATGTCAGGCAGTTTGTTTGCCAAGGGTTTATGTTAATCTTGTCCCCTTGTCGAGCTTTAGTAGGGGAGGCTTAGCTCACGTCGTAAATTTCGAGGAAAATTTGAAAGAACCGCAACGGTAATGCTTGGTTATTAAGATAAGAACGATGCAAAACATACAAACATGTGCATAGATACCTATTTCAAGGAAAGCAATTTGAATTCCGTGCACTGCCAAGTGAAGGCTAGTGTGAACGAAATCATTGAATAAAATGAAATTGATCATTTTGCCAGTAACATATGCACGATTACTCGTCGAGTCCTTCACTTGGCGTACCACTTAACTATGTACGTTACTAACCCCATGACTTGTTTACATCACTTGCGCTAAACTAAAAAAAATTTATTTTTTTGTTAACACTCTACTTATTAATCCATTTTAATTCTTATCATTTGACGCCAAACTGTATATAAAAACCTTTCAGTTTTAATTTGTTTATTAAACTCATGTTGGACTTGAGCCTCATTTAATTAATAATCGACTAAATTAGTAGACAGGTAGAAAAACAAAGAATAACACTGAATATTTTATCATTTTAATACTAAATAGTTATTGATTAGAAATTCGCTGCAATTGGCACGAATTTAGTTACATCATTTTTTGTTTTAACGTTCCTTTAGCACATACGTGCGTATATTTTTTTTATTAGTTCACTTTTCTTTCTTTTTTGCGTTATGTGTACACATGTATATTTTTCTACGTAGCATTGCATTTTCACACACGTGTACGTATATAGAGAAAAAAATCCTACCAGCCCATAACAAACTTTCACTTTATGTTAATTAAAAAAGAAATTTCACTATTTCAAAATAAATCATCTTTGTTATTATCTCTTCTTATCACTTAAATTTACCTTTTTTACGATGTTATTCTTTTATTAAGTTAATTGACTTTTATCCTTCGACTTTTTCAATTATTGTTTTTGTTATTTATTCAATAAAAAAATTTAATTAAAATTGGCACTGCATATATAATTAAAAACGTAACATGTAAATAAATTTCTACATAAACTGTTCCATTGAAAAGAGAGCATCTGCTTGCAAACCGCTGATTTTTTATGGTGAATTTAATAGCAAGTATTGCCAGAAATAAATTATTTGCTTATATTATAAAATGATTGCCATATGTAAGCAGTATCATATTTAGAAAAATGGGAATTTAGTGATTAAGACAAATGCCATAAATAAAGAGCTGAATCATTTTATATATCTTAATATTAAGTTCTTTAATTGCTCTTTAAACCCAGATAAGGACTTAGGTTGTTGACACAATGAAACGTCGCTTTATTTTCAACAAGTTGCGGCTTTATTGCACTCATTTACGTTGATTTCCATATATATTTACTTTCCTGCAAAAAGGCGCGGCTTCATTGTGTTTGCAGCCTTATAGTTATGGAAACGCAATTAGGTCTCGCTTTGAGCCGGCACACAGAGTGGATAGGTGTGTGTCCTGATTGACTGCGGTGACAAGCGGAACAAGTAGCTTGCCTAGCTTTCCAGCAGCAAAACTGAAACTAAAAAACTGCTCACACGATTATATTATGTTTATGTAAACATTACAAACTGATTTGTTTAAGCAAACGACAATTTTAATTACATTACATACCGACAGCATACAACAATTCATAATAAAATATTTCTAATTAATTAGTAATCCTTAAAATTATAAACAAGTTGCTTTTGTAAAAAGGCAAACGATCGTTACAAAATCATATGATGCTTAAAATATTAACCATATGATCTTGTTTGGTTTTCATAACAAGGTAATTAGCTTTTTTGTCAATGGGATTTATATGTCGGACTGTATGTCAACTCATATTTTGATATTGGAATGCATGAAACACGCTACAATTGTGTCATTCTGGTCAGCACTTTACCATGTTAACTCCTTAGAAGGCAAAGAAAGTAAAACGCTTTTAGGTTAGAATAACAACTATTTGGATATTTTGATAATTGACATCTTCTCATACGTAAGCTTCGGCATTTAGTACAAAGAAACTGTTGACCCATGCTGTCAGACCTTTCATTATAGATGAAGATGGTCGTGATTTCAAGACTTTGTTTATTAAAGGAGTTAAAGCAATGGAGCGCTTTCATCTATTACACCATTACGTGAGAAGATCAGTTGACTTTGGGTTAACCGTCTGCTGTTAACAAGTACGAAAATTACATTCGCCCCGGCTATGGCCGGATCACCTTTACCTGTCGCCTTTATTTTAAAAACAAATTCGAATAAATAAAAATTTCGATTCTTTACTCAAGGAAGTCGGCGTGGATGATTTTACTATTGCCGTGAGATCATTTATAAGATATGTGTGAACATTTTTGGAATTGTAACAAGCAGAAGAATCATTTTTCTTGCTTCTAAAAACAAAGGTGTCCTCAGTTTATGTATCGTAGGATATACTTTGTCTGATTTGGATCATTTACAATATCAAGTTGTGTGCAATAATTTCCAATGAAGTGGCGACATCTTAATTATTGCGATTGCGAGTACCGCACCCACTTACCCACTTTATAGGATCTCTGAAGATTATTTGTGACCGTTGAAAAATTTTTGACAAAGCGAATGTATTCCCACGCATTGCGCTAGTGTAAGTATGGCTTTTGGTTTTCGGGTTATCGCAGCTTAATCATAGACCTACACAAAAGCGGATAGACAATTAGACAGACGAGCAGGCAAATATGCCTCGGTCGATTTAGAATTGAACAATGATCAACAACATGGTAGGATGGTAGGTAGAACTTTAGGTAGGTAGGATTTATGAAGCTTACTTGTTGCTGTTGAAACCGTTTTGACACGGTGAACATTGTCTTTAATCTCATCGTATATTTTTGCAAAGTAATGTTGCTAATCCTTTATTTTATTATATTTAAGTCTTCTCGCTTTCTCGCATTTCCTCCGATTTTAACGCGATGGGGCAGTGCTTTTGCTACACTGTTATTATTTAAAGTCTGATGGACATAGTATAGGCTATCTTCGATAAGTTGTATGTTTCCTTTTGTCTCGGTCGTTCGGCATTTATTCTTTGTTACAGCTCTTTATCACCGACCATCATACAAAACTGCAAACAAAGGATACTCTTGTAGGCCACAACAAATACTCCTATTAATGTCATTTTTAGATCCAATCAATAGAGCAACTTCCAAAACGTACGCAAAGGAAAGGCTAAAGAAGAGACTCTTTCTCGTAGTAGCAGGCGGCACGTGCATCAGTTTTTTCTTTTTCACAAATTTGCTTCATTCCATGATTTCTCGTTTTACACGAATCCATGTCAGAGCTTCTCCAGTAAGTTAGAGTTCATTGAAACATAGTTGGAATATTTTTGTCTGATTTTTGAAAAGCTTACTTTTAGAGGCATCAAAAAGATGTTTAGGTAAAGCTAAGTAATAATGGTTAAGTGAAGGATTTAATATTTGTAGTAAAGTCAATGATTGAGATTTTGAACTTCAGATAATGACTTTTTATGTTTTACTTAATTGAATCCCTTGATATTTTCATTATTTTTATTTCACAGATTTTATTATTAGTTTAGTTTTAAGTTAAACAAAAAAAAAAAAATATTTTCTTGCTCGTTAGTTTTAAGAAACATTTCACTTAGGGGTTGCGCAGGTAGTTAACTTATCGCTAAATTGGCTTGGACTGTCATCGTTAAAAGATAATAAAAATTTTATTTATATATTTAAGTTTACATAGTTCAATAGAAGATAAGTGTTTTATACTTCTTCAAGTTATTTTAGCTACTTATTTATGTATTAGAAGAGTTTAGATATAAAGTTGCTGTTGTTGCTGTTGCTGTTGTCGTGAATATTTTTGTTTGTTCAATGGCAGTTGAAGCATTAATTGAGGAACAGCTATGGTCGTGGTCGTGGTGGCTGTCGTCCCCATCTATAAAAAAAAAAAGAAAAGAAAACTGACTTGCACTTGAAACTTATAAGCAGAGATAGTTAGTTGGCCATAATACCGAGAATTTGTAGATATATGTTTACGATGTATGTGAATATACATTCGGTATACGATAGCTTTTATCTTGATAATAATAATACAATGTATTCCGATTTTATGATGAATATAATAAATTAATGTTACGTTTTATTTAGCCAAACGGCTTAGAATACTAATTGTTTTGTGACTCTTTGTTAAATTGAGGGAAACTATTAACTCTGAATTTATCTCATATATATTTACTGAACTCACCCAATAGCTGCAGGCCAAACATTAATATAAAACCGGTTAACAATGCTGCTAAGGTGGCCAAACCACTATGGTGTTTTGATAATATTTCAAAAAATATTACATACAATAGGGTGCCGCAGGCTAAACCTTGTAAAATTGCTGACAAAATGCTTTCCTCACTTGCGTTACCATTATGACTAATAAAAATTCCAATTAATATCCCGAGAGGGCTGACAGTTGCAAATGTTAAGGTGTAGATTATCGCTAGCATTGATTTCGTACGCGCGACGATTAGCTCTACACCTACGCAAAAGGCTAAAACCAATTTATGAGCTGAAACGGCCGCGAATAAGAACCAGACCGAATTGGTCGAATCTTCCAAACCAATGGCCAAACCTTCAAACACTTCGTGCAGCGATAAGGCTAAAACTATGAATAATCCACGAAAAGATGAAGTGATTACATCGTCATTTGTTCCATTATGGTTTAACGGCAAGTGACTATGGCCGGGTGTACAATGGTCCGAGCAATGTTTACTAGATTGTAGCGTGTTCTCCACCGATCGTTCGTAATCGTTATGATGATGGTGGCCATCACCTGAAACTTTGCCGTTACTTTCGTTCACATTATGCGGGATATTAAATAGATTATTATCGCTTTTCATTGTTTCTTGAGCCACTCTAACACTAACGAATTCACTTTGGCCGCCATTACTGCTAGCACTGTTAATTCTTTCACTTTTATTTAAACTTTGATTATTTTCATTTCTATCCTTAACTAAAGCACTATTTCTTATGCTGTGCCCACGTTCGAAAGCCGCTTCGGCTCCACTATCTTTCAGTTTGTTGCTTTTAGATCGATGCAAATACCGGTAGATGGCTTCCTCGATAAGATACATGAAGAAAAAACCTGCACACATTAGCATCTCTGGTATGGCGAAAGGTACTTGAGCAATTTCACCGCATCGTTGCAAATGGCTTACGACTTCTTGCACCTCGGGCAGTAAGTGCACGAAGGTCGTTGCCAGTAAAACGCCGCCACCGAAATATAAAAGGCATTGAACTATCATTGCTGAGCGGGCATTTGCCGTCCTGTCGGTCCATTTGTAGTAACGATTCAGCACATACGGTATTGAGCCGAATACTAGAGTTGCTATTAGCATACTGACCATAGCTAGGCATTTGGCCGTAAGTAATTCCGAGCTGGACGATGATGTTGCATGATTATGTTCACTCATTATTTTAATTAATTAATAATACACGTCTTTGCACCTAAACGTTTTATTTATTACTACTTTTCTTTTCTTAAATTATTTTTACCGTTATATCACAGAAAAAATTTATTTTTTTTTTATAACAAATAACACTGAGTGAAGTTAAAACTGTTATCTATTTTTGTTTGTATCAACAGCGAAACAAAAAAATTTAAAAAAAAGATATATATTCGGTTGTCACTTATGAACTGTTAGGCGTATATATATGTACAAGCAATAGCGTATTTATTTAAGTATGCCACATTATGTTCAATATTTATATGTTAAAGGCTGCCGAACGCGAACATTTGTGCAAACACCAAACGTCATAACCGTAGCTGACATACTAAGCGCAACGAGAATTAAGTAAGTTACTAAAGTAACTAAAGTAACTAAACAAGTATGTTATTTGTTACCCAACTCGTGTTGATATTAAGACTGCACACAGCTAGTTCTCTAAGGGTGTGTTCTGCACTTGCATGGTGCTGTAAAAAACTTAAAACTCATGAACAAAAAGAAAAAAGCTTTACCTGTCTTGAGAGCGAAACTTGAAAGCCCACCACCACTTCAACTAACAATACAAGACACTATAAAAGTGAGAAAATTTCACTATCAATTGCAGGCGTGCCTGCTGACCGATCATCATCGCTTTTATGTCAAACTTTTCAAAAAATTTATGATTATTTGTGTAAAATTCCAGAGTAATATTTCTGCGAAAGATTCCAAGTAATTGAAAAAAAGAAATAAGCTGAAAATTTGGAGGTTTTTTTTCGCTAAAGTTCTTTTCGCAGTGTTTTAGTTATTATCAGTCATTTTTCTTCTCTTTGAAGCTTGCTAATGCAAGATAGGTGGACAGGCTTGGCAAAAGATACATCAATAGTCCAACTTGTAGGACAATAGGTAAGCTGGAAGGCAAGGAATGGAAGAAGGAACAGAAAAGCATAAAGGACAGAGGTACGTAAAGGCGGACAAGTAGGTGGACAGAAAAAAGAAACAAGCGAATGGTCTTAGAAATTGATAAGTAAGAGAACTGTTGGGCGAGAAGAACATTCATTCAGTCATTGGACAAGCGAATAAACGCAGGAATCACCGTACGAATAGGCGAACGGGAAACAGATGATACTTATGGCAGAGAAAGAAACATCCGACCGTATAATCGACGACGACCAAACCGTGGATAAACTCAGAGATACGAAAAGGTTCACGTGAAAGAACAAGCAGACATATATAAAAGCATATATGAATGAACGGAGAATGAACCTGACTATAGTATATAGCAAACATAATTGCATTTTATATGAGCTATCATATGGCTCTGAATAGTATAAACTTTATGACGAAATTAGTATACCTACGCCTACATTTAGTGGACATAAGAATAAATTTCATTAAAATGAAATCATATGAAACGTTCTTGAATATGACTTTCAATATTTAAGTGACAATAAAGCGGCCTATATTAATGGCTCAAATTACTTAAGTACTTAGGCGATAACTGCGGAACAATTGTAAACCTATATATTTTATATAACAAAAAGCAATAAATTCATTAATTTTTTGTAATTTACTTTTTTATATTATAGAATATCGTATAATCGAAGAGATGATTTATTTCAATGAAGGAGAGGGACAGAGAGAAAAGAAATTGAAAACGAAATTTCCGTTCACTCGTAAGTGTGGATGTCCTTAAAATAATAGAGAAATTTGAATAATAGATTTGTTGAACTTCAAAGGTGTATTTCATTTCGCGAATTTAATCTGAAGGTAGTCGTTGACATATATGATTCGAATTGTTCTAAAGACCTTCGTAATGCCATTTTTTGCCATTACTACTATTACTGTTCATACTTCTTCGTACTACGATTACAGCAAGTGACCTTTCAGATTTATCTATGTATCTCGTGCTAGCATACTTTTACCTAATGTGATTTCTTACATACTTGTACAGGGGGTCCCAAAATTAACTAATCGCGAATAATTTTCCACCACTTTTCACAGCTCAACAGTCACATTTAAGATATAGAACAAAAGGACATCACATGTCACCCTGTCAAGGAAATAACTAATACCTGAGGATCATCATATCTTGGTCGTTAAGATTGTGCGGTTTGACAACGCTGGTTATGCTTTCTTCAATCGAGGAAAATGAAGAAGAAATTCACCTCAACCTTTCTGACATTTTTCATTTGTCAGTTCTTGCTTTGGTAAATTCTATGAAAACCAGTGATGGTATTAAGCCAAGCCAACGCTAAGACGATCACTTGTCACACAATTTCCATCGCTCATAAGCTGCAAGCTATTAGTTATCTAGTGGAGCAGAAGTTTATCAGTTATCGAAAAAAAAAAGAAAAAATATTTCATAAACGTTTTTTTTACGTCAGCTCCTTTCGAAACACCCTTTATATACTTGATTTTGTATACATACAGTGGAAGACAAAAGTTTACAAATACACGAAAATTTTTCAATTTTTCAGTTATGACTTGAAAGTAAAGCTTTTCATTAACTAAAGGCCGCAACCAATGTATTAATTTTAACTTACTGTTTGTTCACAAAAACGCTTTTTAAGTGAAAATCGGTACTAGATGTTAAATTATTTGTTCCTTTGAGCAGCATATGTTTTGCTAGCTGTCAGGGGGATCATCACATGCGTGGCATAAGTCACTCTCTCTCTCTTGAAAAATAGAGATTTTTCAATGACTGTACGAAATTATTTATACTATGAAAATATAAGTATTCTGAGATAAAAAATACAAGTAAATCTTCTCGAAAGTTGGTAATAATATTTTTAAACATGTTAAAACGCAAACCCTTAAATATCTCGACTTAAAAACAAAGACTTATACCATTGTCAAAATAAACGACTCACATTTGGAAAGTTTAATTCTCCATTTCGTTTGCAGCCATTGTTCCTAAACGGCTGAATGCGAAAGTGAAAACCAACTTTCAGTTACGTGACTGCCCCCAGATCTACTGTGCTTACTGGTATTAAATTATCAATTATTGTGATTGACTTTCTTGTTCTTCTTGTGAATTGTATTCTCTGGTTTCGTATTCGTTTGCAGCTATTTTTCCTAAACGACTGAATGCGAAAGTGAAACCCAACTTTCAGTTACGTGATTGCCCCCAGATCTACTGTGTTTACTAGTATTAAATTTTCAATTATCGTGATTGACTTTCTTGTTCTTCTCGCGAATTGTGCGGTTTTTCATTTCCTTAACCATATTATGAGTTTTGCCGTCTGTTTCCTGCAATTTTGCGTGTCAGTCGTTAACTGGAAGAAATCGTACAATTGAATTAACGTGTCAGTTAGTGATTGTCGTGAAATATATTTGCTGTTAACCGAACGTTACATTTATGCAACTTTCACTTCAACTTTAGTTGTTATTGCAAACTTCCCTAAAAAGTTAAATTTAAATTTCACGGCCTTGCGTGAATAGAAAAGAAAGCATAAAGAATTCGTGAAAAGCTAGCACAACTAATTTTTTGAGTCTATTTTGCGATAGGACAGATCGTTGATGACCATCCTATTAGGTTGCTCCGAAAGTCCTTTCGTTTCTTTCCCCAAAAGTGGATTAGTTGCATTTTTTCACAGCCAAGGGGACACTTGAGACGCTAAGAGTTGTTTGATTATGTGGGACAGCTCTCGTTTGGTACCTTAGCCTTATCAGCTATAGATAGTCGAAAGCAGGAAAACCTGATATATTTCAGTTTTTTGCTATCGATAAAGTACAAATGGTATTAAAGAAAAAAAAAATTATTGAATGTATACGAAGAAGATCAGTGCCAAAATTATTTTACAAAATTTTGTTCTAACAATTTTGATATTAAACGTGTAGCCCATTCTAGAAGGTTAGTTGAAGCTGATGAATAAAGAGATTAACTGACGTAAATCGACGAATAACAATTCGTAAGATCGCTGAGAAATTACATTTATCGAATTCGACAGTTCATAATAATGTATTTACCCACTATAAAAAAATCGTCCTTCATTTTGACAAAAAAAAAAAAAAACTGCAATGAATGACTTTCCGAACAATCCAATATTTTCAAAAAAAATAAATTTGAAATCATGGCAATCAAGTGAATTTTTTAACGCTTCATGAATCGAAATTTATTTCCCTGGACAAGTCGGAATAAAAAAATGTGAGCGAAACTTAGTGAAACCCACAAAACCTTTGCTTCAAATGCTGTTCAATAATATAACTGCCAATAAGATATCGCCGCTATTGATGAAACCATATGATAGCAATCTTGAAGCGAAATTTTTCAAAATTTCATGACATTGCGACGATTGGTTTACAAGGTACAGTTAGTTTAGTGGCACTGTTCTCGTAGTTTTCGAAGGTTTCCCGTTTGTTGATTAAGCGTTGCTTGAAAGATGTTATGACGAGTCTTGTCTGTCGAAAAAATTAATTTGTGAGTGGTTTGCCAATTTTAAACGCGAGCGTTCAAACACCCATGGTGCTGTACAATTTTGTCGCCTGTATTCGGCAGATGTTCTTAAAAACGTAAAAAAAGTGCTTAAAATACTTTCGGAAAAATAAAATGAGACCGACAGGTGATAGCGTGACGATAGAAGGCAGTGTATTTACCATTTTGAATGAATGCAATGATTTGCATGAGAAAGCTCTGTTCGCAGTAGGTACCGCTTTTGCCTATTTTTAAGAACAACCTGTGGATTATTCCGAGCGTTCTTAACGCTTATTAGACGATGTTAAGAGGATTTTTTCAATGAATAAAACCTGGTTTGTTATGAAATTTTGATAAATTTTGTTTCAAGGTTTGCATCTTTTGAAAATCATATGTCATTATGTATCATCCTACGAACGAATTGAACGATATGTTACGTTACTTAAGTCAGTAGTTTGTTTAACGAGTGAAGCGTGACGCATTTTAAAGAGCAGGGTACAACGGTACAAAACCTTTTGCACTTTTGAGAGGAAGGGCAATTGTGTCAAAAGTCCACATGGAAAAAGGAATGCATTTTTTAAAAAACTACCATATACTGGGAAAAATAAATGTAACCTTGACACGAAATCATCATGACATTTGTAAAAAGGAATCTGCATGAAAACTAAGCGATTTTGTAGGAATCTAAGTTGTAATTATGAAAAGCCAAACATAGACTTAGGATGCTTTAACTGTCGCTGGAAAGAAGATTTCATAGCTAAAACGGGATTAGCAGGAAAATATTACAATGAAATTTGGTATTGGCAGCTTGCTTGTGAAGAGGTACGTGCCAGTCAAGAGAGTAGAATGAAAATATTCCAACTTATAAGTCCCGAAAAAGCATTGCAAACATAAGTTCCTGTAAATAGATCTTCCAAGAATTGTAAATAAAACCTGTGCTACTCTACAAATCACAGTTTAATGGTAAGATCCTAATTTTAAATGGAGTTCGATAGAAACGTGTTTTCACATTACAATATTTCTAATATTGATGACTGACTAATCATATACAAAGTCAATCACTGCGCCAGGGTGACCTTTGGGGCGGCATGACTCAAGCAATAGTTTTGAGACAGTTTCTAGATGAGCATAGAGCTTATTAGCATTTTTATTAATATTTATCCCTTTCATAATTTTACTCATTAAATTAAATATATTTAACAATTGCACTTTGCCTCTTACTTGCCGTCTCTGCGCTTGAGTTTTTGTTAAAATTGGCTTTTCTCCAGCCTTATTCAACTTGACCCTTAAGAAATGGAAATTAAATTCAATGAAACTGAAAAAAATAGTATTTTTGTGTTTTGCTCAAGCAACATAAAAAGTTTTCCCGAGAACAATATTAAGTATGTGGGCTTTCGTGTATATTAGTTTTCTGTTTTTAAAGCAACATTATAAGGTTTCAATAAAAATGTTCCGTCTAGGCTTCTGGTTTCGAACTCAACGCATGACCGATACATACATGTTTTTAACAAAAATTTTTTAATTGTACAAAAATTTTAAATTTCATATGTGCATGTTTACTTTCCTCTCTGACTGTATATAAGCGATTGCATTTTGTTATCAATGAAACATAAGTATGAACTATGAAGAAAATCATTCATTTTATCTACTACTAAAAGTTTTCTAAACGAAAATTTGGTCACCTCACAAACTAGTAATTAAAATAAAAAAAAAAAAATTTCGATTATAAATATTTATGTAAATCCTTCATTCCCGTATTTTCTGCTTTGAAATCGTTAGCCACAGTCATATGAAAATTTAATGCAACATTAATAGATTATTATTTAAATAATAATTTTTCCATATTGTACTCTATATGGCGGCAAGTAAAGCACCAAATACTAGTAGTACAACTTTATGTGGTTGTACGCAGCACTTAGAAAGGTCCCGTCTTCTATTGTACCCATCAATATAGAGTCACTTTTTGAATCGATTTAAGTTTATCGATCCGTCAGTCTGTCAATCTTGTTTTCTTATAATATGTTCGTCCTACAGCCTGCAAATTTTTGAGATATTTTGATGAAATCTAACACACAGGTATGCTTTGGTCCCACAAATTCTATTGAAGTCAGTTCGGATTTGACCACTTACAACGCCTTATACTGCAATGTCAGTATATGAAAATATGTTGTAACATTCAGAATTGCGCCAATCAATGTCGCTGAAAATTCTGAAATATCTGTTGATGGTGTACCATACTAACCGAAGGATTTGGCTATAATATGATCGAGTAAAGACGCGTGGTTAAGAATTTCTACCTATTCAATAAGTTAACAGCTCTTGGGGCTGTCACCTGTAAGGAAGCAAAATTAACGTACCCCATGCGATCTCTGGATAGTGTTAACTTCATAGAGCGACAATCATCAAAACTTTTATGATATTCCGACCATTAGTTTACCAGTTACGGTTGTTTTAGTAACACCACGGACCGCAAGTCATATTGAATGCGTTAAGCATGTAATGACTGCACATAAATGATAAAAGCATTTAAAAAATTGTTTTTTTTTTTATAAACTACATAGTACAAAATAGTTTCCTAACAAAACGAATTTCTTTTGGTCATTTCGATTAATTTTGTGACACATCGGTTTATTGTGAAAGAAATTTTTAATAATAATCTTTTAATTAATTCGTTAAAGCGATGAGATTTCCATGCGAACTGTTCTTCTTTAAAATAATATGATGAAAATAGAAATCCCGCAAATAGTAGTAGGTTTTCTTTGAATAAATCATCTTTACGAGTAAAAATACCCATGACGTTAACGCTTTGAGAAATTGTAATTTATGCGGTCTTGGAATTTAGTACAACAAAACGACTTAATTAGCTGCGAGTATATAAATATAATAAATGAAAATAGTAGGGCGGAAGGAGAAGAAACAGGTAATTGGATGACACAAAAAAAGGCGTATGTGAAATGACTCACCATAGAGACCGAGACAGAGAGGCCGCGTTGTGTACTTTTCAGGGAGAATAAAATACAAGATTGTTGCTTTGTTTATTAGCTTTTGATCAAAGTGTTTTTTTTTTCGAAAACTTGCTTGAAAAGTGGTTTCAAGTGGCATAAGAGAGAAAAATTCCATTTTTCAGCCGGCCGGTTTCTTTTACTGTCATATTAACACCGAAGAACGAATCATCGAAATTGATTTGATTACGTTCGTCATTATAGCTTTTGGTACGGTCATTGCCTTCTTGTTATCGGGAGAAGAAAATTGCTTTTCGTAGCTGTTCAACCATTGTATGCTTAAGATTAGAATCAAATTTTTTTGTGCCTTTTTTGCTTTTGTAGCATAATTTGATTAAATAAAATCCTGTTGAATTATAATTGCCGCTGACGGTGGTGTTAGTTTTTGCAGCTTACGACTGCGTTCATCAAGTTTAGTATTTAGAATTTTATCCTCACCGTCGTGTTCATAGAGCGGCATATAAAAATTATATGGATAGCTAGAGGGCGGTTGCATATATTGTTGTGGTACGTTAATTTGTTGGTCAGAATTGGCTAAGGATTCCGTTTGTTGAAAGCGTACCGGTTGAAATAGTTGAGTGGCCCTTTGCAGCAAGGCCTGCAAATGTTCAATGCTTGCTAATTGTGGATGTATAATATCATGGTTAGCGATCTGATCGTTTTGCACAGGTCTCTCAGGCGAAAAGGTTGCATTTTTGTTGAGACTTAACGAAGACGCCACATTTACCAGGCATATTGAAAGTTTGAAATAAAAAATAAAAACTTATATTTTAATAAATCGGTTCAATGATATAGTCGTCTAATCAAAAGCATGGAAACCGTAAGAAAACCTATAAATATGATTAGCGTACTGTCTGCTGATTTCTAGCAAAGGGAATTTATTTGCTATAATGCACCTTCCGTAACATTAAACTAAAATTGATGACAACTTCTGTTCTCGTAATTAAGAGAAAGCAATTGTGGGTTTTTGATTTTAGAGGAACAGTCTGACACAATTCCATGCCTGCAAACAAGCCACGGCCCACTATTAGATACTCTACACCACTCCACCGCAATTTATATAAAGAATTTTTAAACCACGGCTTAATAAGGAATCCGATGATGTGATGCGAACCATTTTCAATAGGGTTCGTCTTTGAGCCAAAACACGCCAGGGTACCAAATTCCATCAAAATACCTCAAAACGTGGCGTCCTGTACGCTTAACACAAGAAAGCAAGTCAGACAAAGGGATAGACAAGCTCAGATCAATCCAGAGTGTGATCCAGAAAGTAAGTCTGAATCGACCTGAATAGAAATTGTATTTATCGCAATTCCGTCTAGGTATTGCATACATCGGAGCAAACTTACTATGCTTTCATAGCGTAGGTATAAAAAAAGTTCATATAAATTTTTATTTACGCGTTCAATCGCTAAAGACGAAATGAAAATTTTGCAACAATTTCTTTTGGATACGAATCCACCTATAAATCCTATTGCTGTTTTTTTTCCTCTTCATATTTTAAGGATTTAGTAATTCATAATAGCAGGGTGTATTAAATTTGTGCGCATGTGCGGATCGCCATAGACCATAAAGGAATGCAAGCCAACAGCTCATAAAGAATATGAAAAAGTGCAATTTTCTGAAACTATCGATCAGTTACCGAAAGTTATGAACAATTGAATAAAATGTATACAATGGAGTAACGGCAATCGCCATTAACAGCAGTTTGGTCGCATCTGACAGTAAAAATAACAATTAAACAAGCGAGTCTGAATTAGCACTTGTTGCATTACAGGTGCGACTCTGAATTCGAAGCATCTAAGAGTAAGATTAAATGAGCGAGTCTGAATTCCTATACCGAATGTGGTCACATCTGAGAGTAAAAATAACAATTAAATGAGCGAGCCTGAATTCCTTCAACAATTGCAACCTCATATTGAACGTTTAATCAGCATAAATGCCGAAAATGAAAGTAAGCTAAACATATTACGTGAACTTCATGCTAGTAGCCAAAATAACTTACGTGACTTAAATGAGGAAATTCAGAAAGAAGAACTGCGTTCATAAGAAAAGATTAAGAAAGATTGTCCTATAACTTTCAAGTACCGACTCTGCAGAGTTTTTGACCATTTCTGACGTTTGCGTTCCGCCAGCTGGTGTGAAAGTTGCTTATGAAACATTCTCCTATCTACAGATTTCCCCACCAGGGAAATCAATACGGTTTAAAAACTCGTTTAGAAGAAATTACTTACGCCATTGGCTGCGCAGCTAGAGAAACAGATATTGTTATCAATCGTCAACAGTAGCAGGGTCTTTATGAGGAAGTATGCTAAAGGTGGTGAGAAATATGAGAACTATTTTGACCGTAGGTGAACTGTAAACAAATCAAATAGTAGGGTTGGGACTGGCTGAAGGGGTTCGTACGGTTCGCGAAGCCATTTCATGGGTGATTGTGGTCAAAGAAACCTTAGGCGTGGAATGGTCGCAACCGCCATTATTTCGTTTGACACATTAGGACTTTTGGATGACATTAATAAAATTGTACGTATTCTGTAGACAATAATAACTTTTACAGAATTCAGTTCAATTAACATCGCCGATGTAAAGTGAAAGTTATGAAAATACATACAGTTTTATTTACAGTCAAGTTCTCAATAAATGGACAAAATCATAAAAAAAGACTACTGCTACTAAGTTACCTTTGACGTAATTCTATAAGAAGAAAAGACTCTACATTGCTTTATATTCGTCTAGCTATTTTTGTTTTATCCTCTCTTTTAATGGCAGGTAATTGAAATGTTGATGTCGCTAACAAGTCCTTTGCTTACAGTGATGTTTTGACTTGAGCGTCGCTAGATGTATTTAAAGTACGATTGCTTAAAAGAAACCTAAGCTTTGCTTATTTTAAAAGCATAATTTTTGAAGCCGCGCAAAATGCTTTTAATTTAATAATAGTTACATATTTTTAAAGCGTCGTAAAAAATACTTCACTGCAGCCGATATCCGTCCAATTTATGTCACCTGTATCCGGCTAAAACTAGTACATAACTCGTATGTATGGGCGGGAGACTCCATACTTTGTTTCGAGACGAAATTATGCCCCGAACTCTCAATGCTCTTAAGCATCGGCATAATGTGGATTGTGTGGGTTGTGTTTATGTACTGATACATCCATAGAAAAAATAGATCTTGCACCGTGCTTGATTTCTCCATTTTTAAACCGAATGTTCACGAACACTACTCCATTTTGTAGATTAGATAGATTAGCTAATACCTGTCCCTGGCTTATGAGTATAAAACCCTTGAAGTAATAGATCAAAGGAAAGATTCGCAGTTTTTTTTCAATAAAATTCAAAGGTTATTTCTTTATATTTCAAATAAATTTTTCCCTTATTCAATAAGCCGGTTTCTTGACCGATTTTGAACATTTTTCATTGAGGTTTTAAATTCCTATGACAAATACTGGGTTTTATAGGTGTCTCTAATGAAGGTGTTAAGTGACTGTGTATGTAAAGCCATATTTTTACGATACGACACGATACTGGACATAACAAGTAAGAAAATTAAATTCGGGCAGGTTCAGGATAACGGTGACGGGTATAAAAGATACGGTCACGTCCGAATGTAATTTTCTTGCGTGTTGTTATTACCCCCGTACGGATTTTTTTTTTTTTGTTATTTGACAAATAATCTTTCAAAGAAAAATAACAGCCATATTTAATGCATTGAAAATCCCGTAAAGTATAACATTATATAGCACTGAAAAAAGTCCCTCAATCAATTGTCAAGTGTTCTATACTTTAGTGTAGAATAATAAATTAATTCCTTATCACGTTTTAAAATTCAAATTGGTTCGAAGAAAAGAAAGTAAGATCATCCGTGACAAACAAAACAAACGATATCAGTTGTAATTTATTTAGATCTTGTTTAATTACTAGCGACGCTAGAGAAGCAAATTAAGTTAGAAAAGCAATCAAGGGAAGCAATTTGGTTTGATGATCAAATGAAAACTAAATTTGACTTAAAGCGAAAAGATTTTTCCACTAAAAATATATACTGCATAAAGAAAAATCACATAGAAGTACTATTATACGAATTTGCATTACACTTCACTTGTACAGGCTTAACTTATCAAGAGATTGCTTTCTTAACCGTGGGATAAGCAGATAAAGACAAACATAGCATTGATACCAACCACGGAAGGAGAAGGACGTTGGTTTTGGCAAACCGTTTTCAGTGCTCACAGACCCCATAAAGTATATATAATCTTGATCAGCATCAAATTCAAAGCCGTTTAAGCATGTCCCCCCGTCTTTCTGTTTATGGTAAACATTCCCCTGTTCAGCAAATATGTAACAATCGGCACCAAGATTGGAAATTTTGGCGAGTTGATATTGATATCGATCTAAATCGGTTAAAAGACACGACCACACAGTATAACATAACCCGAGACCACTTCTGCTTTCAAAAATAAGAAAAATTTAAATCACAACAGATGCAACGGTAAAAATTCGTATTTATATTCTATGCCTACTTGTACAGAAATCAAAAAAGTCAGCCACGCCTCCTCAATATTATAGAATAATAAAATATCAAAAAACGTTTGCAACACCCATACAGAAGCTTCAGATACCTTATGAAGTCCACCTATTATTGGTCAGTATTAAATCTTAATCGCTCTAGAAATGTTTGTCAGTCCATCTGTCCATCTCTCTGCTAACTGCTATGATAAATGCACAGTCGTTGGAAGCCGTTGCACAGAGGTTGATCTTGAAAATAGGTACTTTTTGGTTTTCTTAATTTTTTTTGCCCATAAACTACTGCAAATAAATGGTATAAACTTCCATTTTTAGATTACGAAATAAATAAGAATGCTGTAAAAAGGCAAGGCGAGCAATAGATACCCTACATCCATTCGCTTAATCAAGATTAATCTTTATGTCAATTTATTATTACGAGCGAAACTTCATCGGGAAGTATTGAAAATTAGGCCTTTTTACCATTTGAAAGAAATTGCCTCATCCGATCCAAACTTTACAAATTAATTGAGAATTGGGAAATACTGATATTAGGCGATTTTTGTTGCGCAACTTTAAAAATAGCATAATTTTTACTCTCAATGACTTATTGAAATAAAGCGTTGTATGCGGACATCTGGAACTAAAAAAGTGAATCGAGTCATCTAGAAAACAAGTAAAACTATTATAGTAGATCATGTCCGCCTCTAAACACCCTACATTGCGCTACAATTATTCATGTAGCGTCGTTTTCAAAATGTGGCGTTACATGGAAGGTGGACGAAATAGTGGTCCAATCGGAAATTTTTTCAATAGGGTTCGCCCTTGGGCTAAAACGCGATAGTGTACCAAATGTGTACGAAAATTGCGACTTATAGGCTGATCACAATAGCACTTGGACGAACATCCGAGTGACAGACGGGCAGGCAAGTTTAGATCCGTGCAACTTAAGGTAGGTTTATCTTGAGCGCTTCTCAGTGTTAAGCGCGTTCGCACAAATTTAATACCCCAGGCGGTGTAGGATATAAATAGAAAAAATATTATAGAGTATGGAAATTTAATGTTTTCCCTTTTTTTTTAGTCGTTTTTAGGATAACGGTGATGATATCGCTTTCTTCCTTCTTTTTACAAAACTTAATAGAAATTTAGAAAAAAATCTTTACGTTCCTTAACATTAGAATTTACAGAAGATTTTGTATGTTGCGAACAATTGAGAAAAATTCGTTTTATTTATTTAATCTGGCAGATGTAATGGAATAAGTTTCAACATCATTATGTTCGCGTTGAAAGTAATTTAAGTCTCCACGAGTCAAGTGAATGAGTAAGTGTGACTTTGCTTTGGAGATAAATGTGCTGTGGGAAAATGAGTAGGCGATTGTTTTTTTGTCAATCGAGACAGTTTTTTTTTTGATTTGGCAGTGATTCGTCATTAAAATTGGAGAAAAAAAGAAAAGAAAAATTTTAACTTTTACAATTTTTGAATAAAAATCTTTTTAAATTTCGAATCGAAAATTTTTGCTTTAAAAGACTTTCACATTAATTCATATTAATTAATAATAAAAATAAAAAAATAAAAAACAACTGTAAAATTTGTTAAAAACGGATACGTTTTAAACTGTTGAGACAGGGCCCGCGGATACCACAAATTCCGGTACGACTGCGGTGGATCTACGCAGCAGAACTCAGGAAATGCAAAGACTAGGTGATTTTTCCAGAACGAGCCAAGGCCCTAAAGAACGACGAAAAATCCTAAAGTCTTCTGTATCGCCTATCGCATTGGAAGAAAACGACTCTCAGTAGGCTGCAACGTATGTCACATCACACACAATGGTTGTGTTAACAGTTTTGTTGAATCAATTTGCAACAAAGTGTTTATGACAGGAATATGTTCAGATATCGCAAACTGAATCACTAAAACAGTATACTCGTCTCCCTCTATAATGCATTTGTAAAGTTCGGAGAAAAGCAGATTGGAAATCTATGCCAACTGCAAACTCAAACCCACAGACATACATTTCATTTAACAACGACATCAATATGGCTGCCGGTAAACCGACTTTATCATTTCAGCAGCTCTTAATCGTTTAGTTTTTTGTATAAAAAAAAAAAAAAAATTACAAAAATTCTTTTTGTTATTAAGAACACGAATGTACATTCGGCGAATTTTTAAATAGGTGAGCTAAATTATATAGTTAATTAAGATAGTTATTTATAAACATTAACTAGACATTTTGTCATATACATATTTGCCATTAATTTTATTTTCTAATTAATTTGCTTTCTTTGTCACTGGCTGGCGAAGTAAGTTTACTCATTACACCACACTTCCACTTACAACACATACAAATTATAAAAATTCTGTAGGGCACCTTTCTCTTATGGACCCCCCAATTTCGGCGAGCTAGTCACATTTAGTTAAGAGCCCTTTAAGTATGCTACAGTGCGCTGACGATTTTCAATTCCTTTGACTTTTTTAATGAAAGAAGGAAAAGACCCATACATGTATATGCCTGCATCAGTACTCAATTTTTTTTATAGTCAAACGCATCATTGTCATTTTCATTTCTTGCATTAAAAGCTTTTCGCTTAACACTGCGAAGTCTTTATGACTTGCTTGCCTTTCATTCTGTTCATGACAATTGTTTTGCTTTTGTTTTCAAACGGCTTTTTTCACGGATTTGAAAGAATTTTATATTGTTTTTCATATAAGCACGAGAAAATAGATGGTCCCAGCGGCTTTTATGTCGGGCATGTATGTCAAAGCGTATGTTATTTGTGGTTATTTAAGGAGTGAAAATCAAAACTTTAGTTAAGTCTGCTTTACGAAAAGAATAAAGTTGAACTGTTTCAAAGAAAAAAAAATAGGAATCGTTTTATGTTGAATTGCATTGGCGTCATACACTTAACCTGAAGTATCCTTAGGACAATAGTATTATATAATAAATTCGCGTGAGCTGATAGTGCCACTGACATATTATTTAGAATGACCGCTTAATGGCTTAAGTGATACTTAAAAGTAGAAATCCAATTAGGTGTTTAGAAAAGTATTAAAGTTTTTGCTATGAAATAACATTAGTCTCCCAAATGCCAATGCGTGGCTGAGGTTAGGAGATGTGTACATTTGGTGCCTTTAAGGTGAGGGAACTTATCGCGAAACCGAATAGTCTGTTTAGCAGCAAAGCTGAACAGTGTGTTTGTGTTCGTTTTAGAAGTTACTGCTGTAACGGTTAGCGTCAAAAAAAGGATGCCATTCCAGCGATATCTCCCAGGCTTTAAACACTAGCACGCGAAGAAAGGTGGTTGCAGAACGAGTCCTAACATTTGGATGCCACATACTATGACTTAAGCAGAAAGGTAAGCGGCCAAATTTCTTTTTGCGGATTTCTATTGAAGTGCATTTGTTCAGAGAAGTCTGGTGATGATTGGCTCTAATGTGAACAATTTTTACGATAGAAAAGCAGAAGAACGAAAGATGGTGGAAGAAAGAGCAGACCGTCGGAGCGGTAAGAGAGGAATGATAGCGTGGTAAGAGGGCGACAGAGAGACGGACAGGAAGACAGACGGAGAAGTAAAAAGAGAGAGAGAGAGAGAGTAAGCAGAAGCTTTGAAGTGGTTACTGAACAATTTCTGCAATTGTAGATAAGTAGTCTACGTTTTCGAGAGTCAATAGTGTTTGGAAAAGATGTATATTTGAAGAGAACAGAAACACAGTTCGACCCATTTCTGAGACGGTTTATAAGAGGTGGGATGGATAGACGAGAACTTGCGGCATCAATATGCTAAGAAACCACAATCGAACGAAGAGAAGCTTCACAGACTATGGCGAAGTTCTCTCCGCCGTTAACTTGTGATGCAATATATATAAAGCTTAGGCGGATGTACCTAGCAGCTAGATGGTCTTAGGATAGACTCACCTTTGATTATACCGAAATTAGTGTGTTCTATCTGCCTATCTGTCTCTTCAATTGATGTCGGTCTATGTGCTTTTTGTTCAACCCACAGGTCGCAAACTTTGATATATTTTGACTACTAAATCCGTACACTGACGTGTTTTGGTCCAAGGGCCAAATACGTTGAAGCCTTTTCGACCACTCCACATATAACAATTTTCGAAGATTACTCATGATTTTGGTTGTCTAAATTGATGTGAAAATTTTGTTCCGAATGAGGCAATTCTTTGAATCCCTGCCCATGCAACCGTTCCTAAGAAAAATGAATCATTATATTGTATAAAGTCTAATTTTCAATATTTCATAGCGAAAACTGGTGCACAACAGTATTTTGACATAGAAATTAAGCTTGTCGGATTTGGAAAAGGTAGGCCTAGCATTTGAATGCCATTGCACATAAAAATTCCAATGAAAAATAAATCCTTATGTATTTGCTGTTTTAAGAACTTTATATTCTAGTAAAGTAAATTAATGTCAACACATTCAAATCACCCTTTCATCTTGTAGATTATAGCTCTTGACCATTAACTGCCTCTATTAGTGCTCGAACTACCGTTTCCGCTTTAGTAAAAATATAATATATCGCTATTTGTATTAGGAAATTTAATTACTATTTTAACTGTTTACCAATGATGACGACATTTTTCTCGTGAAGGTATTTATCATGGTCTTCATATAGATATAGTTACTATTGGATTACGGTGAGGTATAATCTTATTTATTTTGTCAGAAATTTTAATTTTTAATATTTTAGGACGAAAATTTGCTCAGAAAAGTAGTTCCGTTTCATAATTAACTGGAACATAATCATATAGATGCAATTTTTTAGATCCCATTTTGAGTACTTTCTAATATAAGTTTTATTAGAAGTGCGCCTTTACATGAAAGCTATGTAAAATTTTTAGTGTATTATTAAGAAACTGAATGAATGATTGTATTAGTGATGTAGAGTATTTAACGGTCCGTTGAAAAGGCATCGCAGAAGAAAGCTTTTGACAAATTGAGACCATTTGAGTGAAGAGCTCTAATATGCTTTTATCGTCTACCTATATATATATATATATATCATCGCGCGACCATTTGTATCGACCTTTGAAAAAGCTTCTAAATATTAAGGCTTTTCAAAAGAGGGGCTTACATCAATGATGGAATTCGTACAGCAGAAGTAATTACATTTTCTGTTCAGTGTGCACCTGCCATTCACCTGCCTGCACCTGACTATCAATTACTTTGCTCTGCAAACAATAGTTGCGTGGGATTAAGTTCGTTTTGAAGGCAAGCTATGGTGCTTTTGCGCCGTAATTTTTTTAAAGCAAACAAAAGAACCATAATAGGGAGAGAATTGTGGTCGAATTTGGAAAAATTGATTTTCTAATTTTAATTTTAATTTTTAAAATGTTTTATAAATATTTAACATTCAGCTTATGGGAATGCAGTTTTCCTTTTGATATTGTCTATTGCACTGATTCAATGTCTTCATAATCGAGCATTTATTCGTTTAGGTTGCTCGTTTTCCGTCATTATTGCATATTCAATAAATTAGCATAAACATCATGCTATGCCACACTGAATGTTAGTTAAATATCCATCACGAAGAAATCAAAGGTTGTTGTAGGCTTTCAATACAGATATGATGATGTATTGTGCTTATAAAAGTTCCCTAAATGCATTACTAAAAGCTCGAAGTATACCTAATTACACACAGTTTGTATAAAAAAGTCTGGCACATATACGTACGTACAGCTGTAGTGGCTAACAAATGTATGAAACAAAAATGTATGAAAATGATCGCTCGAATGTTTGGTGCTGATTGTTTTCCCTTACGTGACTATGATAACAAATCACATATATATGTACAGACATATGTATATGTGCGGATATAGCGTGAACATTGAACAGATATAAAAGAACACACATTAAAATAAGTAAACATGCACTTACACATTCTATTCCATTCTATACGTAACAGCTATGTTATGAACTGTTTGTATTGGTTGTTATAACAGCATCCGTGTATCCGTCAGTATATGCATGAACTTTATATAAAAAAAAAAGCATATAAAATTATTCTATTCACATTGGGACGAATTTTGAGTGCCCATCAGTTAAGATAAATAAAGGAAATTGGTGTAGTTTGTTTATATGCACACATGCGATTTTAACAGTGTGAACGTTAGAGATACCAAAAGGCGAATAAGCAGATGAAAGGGGTTGACGATATGCATTTCACTTGCATATGTGTATTTTTCGGGTACAAACAGAATGATTAAAGTTTTATATGTCAACTTGCGACGTTGAATATGCTATACGTATTCCCTTTTTCATTCTTCAAAGAAGGTGAACAATAACAATATGTACAGAAGTGCATAAATGTGTACAGTGTATGTATGTGAGTTTTTGAATTATTTAAGCATTTTTACTATTATTATTACAACTGTTATCATAGTTCTTTTTATGCGATACCCCATCAGGGCGATACATTAATTCTTTTTGTACCCATTGCCGAAGTTTGAGAGGTATAGTCACTTTCTCGAAACGTTTGCAACGCACACAAGGAAGCTTCAGAGATTCTATAAAGTAGAACTATTTTTGACGCTGAACATGAAATTTTGAATCGATTAAGCCATGTTTATCCGTCTGTCTGTCTATATGATGTATGTTGCTGGCACTCTTATGGTCGCAAAAACATAGATATCCACTTCAAATTGTGCGGAAATGCCCTGGATGCACTTATTGAAAATGAACCAAATCATTCGAAGGGCACTAGTACAGTACTATATAGACTGAGGTCACATCTCTTTTTGAAAGGAATAAAAAATGGTTTTTTGGTTAAACTATAGTGGATAAATCTACAAAGATTTAAATGTATATTCCTTGGGCGCTGTTGTAGTGTCTGTAGTATCTGTATGGAAATGGAAAAATTGTTCGCGGCTATCCAATATTATCGGGCATCAAAACTTAATTTTTTTTTAATGTCTATAACGCATAGGAGCAAACTTCAAAAACCCCATAAAGTTTCTAAAATTTTTGGCAGATTTTAATTGCACTTAAGCACGCCCATTTACTCGTTTGTCTATCTGTGGTAAATCTTCTTCCGTTCGCAGGAATGAAAATTATTATCTAAAAATTTACAAAAGAATTCGAAAGTGACTGAAATTTTGCAAAGGACACACCTACAACGCCCACTTGCCTATCCAACAAAATCAGTGAACAGGTTTGCTTTTCGCGAAAATAAAAATATCAGTCCCTCCGCCCAATATTATCGATAAGAAAATTTAGTTCTCTTCCATTTTACACCCTACACCACTTGTGCTACAGTGTATATTAAGCTAGTGCGGATGTGTGTAACACGCAGAAGCGCTTAAGATAGACCCACTTTTTATTATACCAATCGATACAGAATGACTTTATAAATTGATCTAAGCCTCTTTGTCCGTCCGTCCGTCCGTCTGTAGGTCTGTTCGTTTGATGTCTATCCATTACCTTTTTTATTCGAGCTGCAGGCTGCAATCTTTTGACGACTCTTCGTATAACGCCCTATTTTGAAAAGTCATTATATGGAAAAAAATTTCAATTTTCAAAATTTCTCGACAAAAGTGGCTGAGTAGCGATATTTCGGCATTCAAAACTAGTAAGGGAACCGTTACTACGGAAACTGAAGCTTTATATGGTAAAAAGATCGAATTTTCAATATTTCATGGTGAAAATTCGTTCATAGTAGTAAATTGATAAAGAAATTTACCTATTGGGCCACATAGATCTATTTTCTGGATACTATCGCATTTAAGGATTCTCATGAAACCTAAAACGTTATATGGCAAAGAAAGCCTATTGTTAATTTTTTGGTAATGAAAATATGCTCATGATAATAATTAAATAAAAAAAATAGGTGAACCTAATTTCTATTTTTTCTATTTGTTTATTTCTTGGCCCCACTCTAAGGAATTTGGATCAAATAGGTCTATTTTTATTGGACCCAACATATATAGGCGCTATCACGAACTACAAATTCTTCAAATGAAGAGAAAACCTAATCTTCCAATATGTGGCCTTTCATAAAAATGTTGACTTTGCATTAAAATAATGTGTACTTTTTGGAGTATTATTACCAAAACCAGCGAATAACTGTATTAGGTGAAGTGGCTTAGGGTATGTAATGGTCGGCTTTGCCCGACTATAATGTCCTTGCTTATTTTAGTCTTTTTTGTTTTAGATCACTTGCGGTGCAGGGTATATTAAGTTAATGCGGACTGTAACGATACTGTCTATATCCGTTTTTTCTGTCTACAGAAAACTATTAAATTTTAGGGTGACTTTGGGAGGATTGCAAACGGATGAGACTGATATACGTGCCTCTACTGAGCTAGCTAGGTCATGAGATGTGGGAGGTGCTCTACATTTTTGGCTCACTGACACTCCTCAGACTGTTGCAACTTAAAGAACAGCACGTACTTACCCTTTATCTACAATCGGACGGACGTAACCTAACCTATTAAACGCGCATTTTTACAATTTTCATTCACTTTTATTTTTCACAATTCCAACATTTGTTCACCATGCTTGATTCCCTCTTCTTTTCGCTCCGAAAAAACGCGCGATGCCCGAAGAACCAAAAATAACTACGTCAATAGAGATAGTGTCTCTCGCTGTTAATTCCCTTCGTGCGCGAGCTTAACATAATTCGTTAAGTCAAATTACACACTTTACAAAGCAGGTGTAATGCACGACTGTGTACGAGAGCATCAAAGGCGTTGAGTTAAGTAATTGCGCAGATCTTTAGCACTATCAGTTTCTTGTGTTTCGAATAAAGCTAAGGTATCAATTTCGGCTGTAGTATTAAGAGAGCTACGTAATGGTGTTAATTTGGAATGTGCTCCTTTTGAACCATTAGCAGGCACATCAAGCGGATTATATGACATCAACATTTCGGGTTTGCAGTGTTCGCTACAAATAGGGTGTTCTTGATTATCTATCATGTTCTGGTTGTGGAGCAAATGATTACATGATGCTTTTGTAAGCACAAGAGAACGAGTAGTGGGTGGTAAACACGACATGATATATTAAAATATATAATGTGTAGATACTTATAATATAGAAATGATAAAGTGTGTATTACAAAGGTTCTATTAACAAATCCAAACAACAAAAGAAAAAACAAGTGAGAAAATTATATTCGGCGGAGGCTCGCAAACCCACCATTATATTTTTCGCATTCTACTCTCCAAGTTTTTTTATTTCATACCCGTATCGCTGGTATTATTAAGAAAAGACTATTCTTTGTGTCTACCACATTCATTTTAAACTTATTTTATCTTTAAGCAGATCTTCATATGCGGAATGTGCAAAATATTTTTAAACATTGTGTCTTGTTTGCCTTGTGATAAATAAGCGTAAAACCTCAAGAAAGTGAAAAAATAAAATTTAATTACTCGTAAAATTTTGTGGGCATCGCCGATTGGTTCCATTTTTTTACCTAAATAGTAGACTGTTTCGCAAAGTAAATGTGGAAAATCTCAACCTTCTAACTTTAATAACTTCCAGGTAACGATTTTTATTAAAAATATTTTTATAAAAAATACTGAGTTGCGTTCAGTTTACACTCCACTGCGTGCTTCTGCTCTGACCAATTTGGTCCATTTTCAATAAGAAACTGCGTGTAGAAACTTCCAATGTTTCTACCGAATTTGAAGTCGATATCTCCACTTTTGGCACCAGCAGAGTGCCAACAACACACACCAGGGAGACACACGGCAGACAGACATGGCTAAATCAACTCAGAATTTCATGCTGAATCTTCCTTTTGGGTGTTACATACATTATGGAAAAAAACAAAATAAGTATATCCCCATCTCACAGTGGCGGGTATAAAAAATTGTGAAACACGTTATTGTAAAATTTCAAAACAAAAACACATATTTAGATCAATATATGTTGTAAGGGTCTTACAATAAATTTGAACGTGTAAATTGTGGTACTTTGATCTGAATAAAAAAAACAATGAATTAAAAATATGATGTATTATTAATAAATTCTCAACGAAAATATATATGTATGTGAATTTATAGAAATGAATCATGTTTACCAAAATGAGTTGCGCAAAAGACAACAAAAACAAAACAAAAAATTTAAATAACTAACATACAACTTTGCTAAGAGGGAACAGGGCTTTCAGCGACTTCGGATTATTTATCGATAAGTTAGAAAATAACGTTCGTCCAAAGTTATGTTTACTTTCTCGAATTAGCATAGAGCACTACCTAACATTAACTATGATTCACAGCAAATAGTGGATGGCTTGGGTCTAAATCATAATTACACATTTACACAACAATACTTCTAAAGCAATTTACAAATGAACCCGCCAATGTCAAATACTGCACGATGTCAGACAAGAAGGTGTAGATAAGCTGAGAAAAACAATGACAACATAAGATAATGACAACATGCCAAAGATCAACAATTCCAAGCTGTGTTTACTCAGTTCTCGAATTCAAGGATCTATACCCAAAGTAAAAGACAACACATTTGTGTACGAATGCATTCAAAAATTATTCATACGAAAATAGACATATATTTATTCGTATAATCAATTTAATTAGCGATGAAATCGTTACGAAGCAACATCTCAAAGATTTATAATTGGTAATAATATTACCAGCCAAATTTGGATGAGCATAGAGCGTCATCTAACAGCAAGGCACAGCTACACCACCATACTTTTAAAGCTAAATGCGCATGGGCCAGCCATGGTCAGACGTTGCAATATGTCAGATAACCTAAAAGAAACATCGACTTATCTATGCACTATACAAAAAGGAGTCGATAGCCTGAGACCACCTCAGTGGTTTGACAATGTCAATATGCCAAAAATCAACAATTCCAAACTGTATTTACTCCGTTCTCGAATTCATGGGACCACACCCAAAAATAAAGGACAGCAAAATTGTGCGTCGATAAATCCAAGAATTGTTCATAGGAAAATTAGCCTACATATTCGTAATCAAAGAAAGCGGCAATGACTAGTTAAGAGGCGGTTTGAAATTATTAATAATATCACTGGATTTAATTGTTAAAAAAAAACTATCGGTTTCAATCACTTTAGTGGAAAACTATCAAATTCCATTGGCGACACTGTCTATATTCTTCCTATCTGCGAAAGTTTCAATTTTCAAAATTTATCGACAAAAGTGGCTAAGTAATAGTGTTTCGGTACTCTAAATTAGTGTAGAAAGTTAGGGCCGGCTGAGGCCATTTTTTGGGGCCCGTCTTTTATAACGAAAGCTGAAGTGCGTGGGACAAAAAGGCCTAATTTTCAATGCTTCATGATGAAAGTCAGATGGTAATAATTATTTAGGATACAAAAAATTAATTATACCAATGACTCCCACTTTATATAAGGATTTTCATGAAAACAGATTCTTTTTAGGGCAGAAAAGTCTAAGCTTTAATATGTTATGATGAAAATTGAGTTATAACAGTAGTTTGATACAAAAATTATTTCTACAATATTTGAATCACCCACGCCTATTTTCCCATCCTACCCTATATAATGATGAATCCCCTATTAATAGCCTTTCCAACAATGTCCAGGTTATATTCAATTTTGCTCGGAGAATTTTTTTATGGGACCTTGAAAATTTCCGTACTTTCGCTAAACAAACTTTCGCTTTATCAACCTCATTTATGGCATAGTGTAAAAGTACTACCTTTTCAAATATTAATTAATTTACATAACTCCATGTTTTGTTTATTATATTTTGTAAAAAAATTTTCCAAAAGCTTTATTTTAACTAAATTTTGACTTAAATCCCTCCGAGAATTCCGTTAAGGGCTTAACAGAGCTCTGTAAAGAATTTTTGGTTTGTGTCTTTGCTAGTTATATTTAAATATAACTTCACACCCTTCCGTCTTTTGTTTTTCTTTCTGTTCTTTCACATAATGATCCACATTTTTTTTTGTTTTCTCGTCATCTTCTTTTGGCCTGTGGGGCGACTATTCTTGCCTTTGCTCGATCATCACTACGTATGATTACGGTTTTTCCCGTTTATTGCTGTTTTGTTTAATTCTCCTTTCCCCATGTAGCCCGCCTTTTACACCGAGGTTATTTGGATTATTTTTTCGCGCATCTATTTGTACTTTCTACGAATGCCTTTGTGAGAGTCCTTCCACTTTCCTATTTTCTTCTTCTTTAATCCAGCTGTTTAACTTTAACCCCCTGTGTGAACATCTATTGCTTGTCTCTTAACTCATTTGTCGTCGGTTCGTCTCTTCTCTCGTTTGGGTTAGTGACTGCCTTCTCTGGTTCATACACTCTTCTTTTCTTTGATGTACTTATGAAATTGCCTAGAAATTTGCCATCTATATGAATTCTTACAGTTCGAAAACGAAACTTCAAAGCAAAATGCGTGTAATAAAAAAAATGATGGTGGTTTTGTAACCTTTCTCTTAAGGTGAATACCACTTTTTTAGTTCTTATCATTGTTCTTGTTATGTCTTTTTTTTTACTTTTTTTTAATGGCTTAACACGTTCTTTCAAGGTTTGAAACATTTCTTACTATCAGGCAACATCCTGCCGTGTGTTTATTGACAGATATATCTGTTTTGTGTTTACATGAATTTTCCGGGCTTTGTGCTAATGGATAGGCGAGTGCGACTGCTTGTTACCTTGGTAACACATTTCATTATCATTTTTTCTCCATAAAAAGTATCATTCATTTTATGCCTTGGCGATTATTGCAATATTGTTGACAATAGCGCTTTTATTTAAAGCACATGTGTGCACAAATATTTGTAGTATGAGGGGGATAGCCCTGTATAAGTATGTCACATATAAAGGTTACTTTTTTTTTTTACTTATTCATAGTAGTTGCGTTTTTTTGTTCTATCTTTGATGAGTGGGAAAAATGAATTTCCTTTTCTAGTGAAAAGTTTAAATCAAAATAATTGCGTAAAAATAAACCGAGGTAGCGCTTGTAAGCAAAGTTCCTTAATCTTTAATTTTTTTCTTTGAAGCATGTGCTTTAAAAACTTTTCTGAAATAATTTATTTTCTTTTCAAAAATTCTGTATATAAAATGATTTTAAAGTTAAGTTGAACAGGAAAATAGAGATATAATTGTAATAAGTAAAAGTGTTAGAGTCGGGCAAGACCGAACAGTAAATACCCTACACCGCATTGTTTAATATAATTTTGTATTTATTTTAGTGATAAAATTACGAAAATTATGCTTCCATGTAAATGCAGATAGTTTAATAGAGGGCCTCTACATCGGGAAGCAAGCCCAAAATGTGATCTGACTTGGGTCGAGTTAGTAAATTTAACATTCTTTCGGTACTAAATATTACGCTTTATTGCCAAGCAAAAGCTTCCTTTTCATGACGGATAGGGTCGAGGGAACTAATATACGGTGGTTCCGAATTCGGTACAGACGACTTTAAGACATTTGCGTTGGTATCCACAATTGTTGCGTTGGTAAGCCTCAATTAACGGCGCCTGGTGGCACAAAGCTTAATTCGATAAGGGATAACTGATGCCTGCCAAGACGTAGAAAAATTCTCATTGAAGGAGCCTTACTGCTCCTGACATCCCAAATGAGAAAACGGTATAAGCCAATTTTTTCCAGTTTGATCAACGTGGAAGCTTATCTACCATCTCATTATTTAATGGCTCCATGAAACTTAGGCGTATCCACAGCCGCCACCATACTCTCCGAAGGGACGCAACCAGCAGTCACGCAAGAAGGCATTCATCCCTGATGGGAAATGCAGTGTCATATCAATGGCATGCCATACACATGTCCTTGATCTGGAACTGCTTGGGAGCCTCCCTGCTCCCAGCGGGGCGTGAGTGACGCCTTCACTCCGTGTGCCGTCGGGCACCGTAGGGTTAAGCCTCAACGGCAGGTACCTACGTTAACCCCCTGTCACACATCTTTCATATCAGAAGGGATCTTATTTTGGACAATCTGACACTGCCGTGAACACCTACAATTTCATGATTTGTTGTCCTTTGAGCTTGTCCATGTAATAGAGCTCTGGAGAAAATAATACTTCGGAAGACGACATCACATATCACATGTGCTTCAGCCCTTTAACACTTCGTAGTGCCATCGGACCTTGAGTAAGTGAGGTGTCCTTCATGCCAAGAACACAATAGGATAAGAAAATGTCTTATTTTCTAAGAAAAGAGAACCTTCTTAAGATATCCATGCTAGGTAGCCAAGAAAAAACCCGTTGCCAAGTTATAGATAGTAAACCCCTCTTTCCCGGGTAGCTGAGCGGATGTAATAAATAAGAGCTTTAAAGCAAACAGCTACCGTTCATAGGGTGCCCTACGGAAAGGTGAGGATTCCGTTAAATCTATGATTCTCCGGAGATTCATTTAATTTCGCTGTCCAATTCGTTAATTTTAATCTCAAATCGCTTCTATGGCCCTGGTTTAGTTACGATATATTAAAAACAACTAAAAGCACTATAGTCGAACTAGGCCGACTTTTAATTATTGTTCAATTCACCGCCGAAGGCAATTCTTCGTTTACATTCGTGAAAAGTATCAAAAATTAAACAAGGGCTAAAATAATTATACAAGGCCTTGGACTTTTCATGAGAGCTTTCATATGGGACCAAGATCAGAAAGCGAATTAACGTAATCCAGACTCAGAAAAGTGAATTTCTTTGTCAAAGATGCTATGATTCTTCAACTAATCGTTTTCCTGTAAAAGCCTACCTCTCGTGTAAACCCTTTTATGCAAACAGATTCAAAATATCAGCTGATATGGTCCTTAGTTTGCAAAATATTAATTTTTTTCCAAAGATTTTATTACCTATTTTATCATAAGGTATACGGAGTAGGCCCTAAAAAATAGGTCCGCTTTGTCCAAATTTTTTACAGTTGCCTTCTATATCAAGTTACTGTTGTAGATTAATTTTCATAGTAAACTATTAAAACGTAGACTTTTTTCCATATCAAAACTCACTATCTATGAAAATTCTTATATGAGTTGGTGTTCAAACAACTGGCTTTTGTTGGACGATGTCAGTGGAGTTATTTTTATGCCTAATATGAAATATTACAAATTAGATGGGTTTGCTTTATAAGAAGTTGTTTTTCGTAGAAAGGGTTACATGGAGAGATGTTCACAAAAATCGACCATCCGATCCAACTTTTTCACATTAATTTAATATTAATTTAACATAAAAAATTTCGCAAGTTGCAATTTTTCCCATGTGACGGCTTTTTTAAGATAAGAATTTATGTCGGAAATGATCGCAAAAGTTATTCCTTTTAGTCCCTTTTCATTAGCCACGGACCAAAAAATATGTCCGCGTATCAAGTTTTGCCGAAATATCTCAAAAACTGTGATCTGTAGATTCCACACAATATAGAAGAAGGACAAACGGACATACAAGCTTATATCGATTAAAAATCACTTTCTGATAGGGCTATCTTTTATTACACCGATCGATTCAGAAAGAGATTCTGAATGTGAATGTGAATAGAGATTGCCTCTGTCGTAAGTCCTTCTGAATGTTGCATTCGTCCTCACGAACTTAATTTATCCCGTATCACAAGAAATGGTGTAGAGTGTATGAACAAAGGGAGAAAGTTAGGTATGCAATAATGAAAGACAAAAACATTTTTCTCTACTTAGCAAGAAATTAATATTCAAAGTTTTTTAAGAGAAATGAAATGGAAAACTTTTTATAATAAACAATAGAAGAATGAAATGTAAGTTTGCTTCTGCATTGCGGTGATTCTGTTATGGTCCCTATAGTCAGCTCAAATATTGGATACTCTGAAAAGCATTGATTCTAATAAAAGAGAATCTTAGTTAATAGTCAGTGAGTTTATAAATACACAAAGACAGGTATGGGATGAATTTTGGTTTTGTGAAAGCTTAATAATTTTTATGTCTTTCAATCTAGGCATGTTGTTAATAACGCAATTAATTAGTTTGAAATTTTCACTTTCTTGGAGAAACATTATAACATATAAACTATACTGTGGAAAAGGACTTTTGAAAATTGTTAAAATATAAAAAAAAAATTTTGCGACAAGCGATGTGTGCAAAAATGTCTCTTCAAACACATTATTTTGGATTTAACTGTCATATATATTTACTGAACTTACTTCTTTGTACACTACAATAGTTGTTGTACAAGGGTGTATTAACTTTATGCCCATGTATGCAATAGTGAGAAGGAGTTGAGATTGATCCACCTTTTATTATACTGATCTATTCAAAAACACTTCCCGATTTAAGCTCACCTGTCTGTCTGTCAATTTACCATTTGACCGTTTTTTTTGTGTTCAAAGTACAGGCCGTAGCTGTTGAGATATTTTTAAGAAAATTTAGTTCGCGGACGAGCTCGATTGAAGCTATTTTTTGCGTCCACTTCCCATAAAACGTCTCATTTCGAAAAACCGTTACGTGAATACTTGGAGGGCCGTCTTTTAATTATATGACCAATCACTTAGGAGATCTTCCCACGGTGACGGTTGGAAAGAAGTAAGGAAAGAAAGAGAAAGAGCAGCCCAGAGGGTAGATGGACAATTGGTAAGCGTTATGGATTTGCCGACTAAGTCTTCTCTATAACCACGATCAAACTCCACTGCATTGAGATTTGAATCCGCGAACACAGACTTGTTAGTCGCGATCCTTACCTCTTCGTTATTCATGCGAGTTTAATGGTGGGCCGTGGTTCAATGTACTGCTTTTGTTTGTTTTTTTATATTCATGTTTACTGTTGTTAAAGTAAACAGCGTCGTTTTCAAATATGTCTTCGCAACATATGCATGCTTGGCGGTCATGTAAAGCGTTCGTTCTTATGAAAAAAGGGCAGAATTTCCCGTTGATTTGATCTTAGAAAGGTATTTGACATTTGCACCTATATTTTAGTTTTCTACGATTTTTTTTCCATGAATAAAACTGTGCTATTACCTTTCCTTTTTTTGCTACTTTCTGTGTAGCTGCATGAATGTAAAAAGTGAGATTATGTTCATTTACGAAAAAAATTACTAACAACAAGATGAGGAACTAGCATTAAACCTATTCTTTTTCTGCTTTTTATGTTGTTCGCTGCTCTAACTTGAAGGCTTCTTTTTCTTTTTATTGGTGATCTTTCATTCAATATTGAATGAATATTTCATTTGCCAAATCGATTAACTCTACACTATCAAGAGAAGAGAAAAATGATTAGGATGTGTCACAAGACTCTGTTTAAAAAAAAAATTTTTTTTCCCTTTTTTTTTTTCTTAAAAAAAAAAAAAAATGGTCGGTCTCGTCCTTGGTCCGTTGGTGGGTTCGACGTCCGTCGGTAATTGTTCTCTGTCACCTACCGTCCCTCATGCGTGCCTCCTCCGCATACCCCTGACTACCATTAATTAGAAAAATTACATATCAATTTTATTACATTGGATTGAGATTTATACTTTCATTTCAATATATTGTGCGATAGATAAGCATAGAAATTACTTAATTCTGATCACTTTGTAATACATTCTTTATGGGTTTTTTTTTTTTTTCATGCAATTTTACAGCGCATTATTTTTAATTAAGCACGAATTTATTTATGGAATTTATAAAATATTCTATTAACAAACATATATTAGTCTCTACACCTTATTGATGATCTGCTTCTATCTGTTGCCACAAGTGGTTTTCTCACTGTTCCTTGTTAGGTTCTTTGCTTTAAGATTGTGCGCCTTCACTTTTACTAGCCCGTGCAAATTTATAATAAGTCATCTGGATAATGTTTTTATTTGATTTGAACAAGGGAAAATTTTTCAAAAGTTTATCGAGAATTTTCCAAAATTTTCATGAGAACACATTATCACTTTTATTTAACGCTAACTTGTTAATTAATTTGTGCGTTCAAAAATAGTAATTAGCATAATTCCTTTTTTTTTTTAAATTTTTCTGTCCAAAAAAAATCCTTTTTGCAAGAAACTGAAACTATGTAACTCTTGCACTCTTTCATAAAAAAACTCTGGTAATAAATTTATTTGCTTATTGTTCTTAGGATTGTGTCTTTATTATTCCAGATCTTCTGCCTTTCACTCTCAAAACCAGACTCTTTTATTTAAAGTAACGTTTCGGTTACATGATCAAAACTAGAGTGATGTTGAAAAACAAAAAACCACCACCACAAAATTCTTCTCGCATGATTTTTCTATTTTTTTTGTTCTCTTTGCATAGCTAGCGGGTAACCGCTATTTGCAAAGAACCGCAAAATCATACAATGTCCCATAACGGCATGCCGTTATTGAGACATTTTTGGTACAAACGGCCGACAGATCCCCTACCTTAAATTGTTCGCGGACGTTACAGATGTTCAGTTGTTTGCGCTCCTCAACTTAAAAGCTAAAATTAAAAGCTGAAATAACTAAAGCTGCAACATCATCAACGCCATAAAACCCTGGATGAAATTGAGTGAAGACAGCACAGAGTTCACTTTGGAAACGGAACGATATATTACTGACTACTGTAATAACAACAAAGATAAGGCAATAACAGCTACAACAACAGCAGTAATAAAAGTAACAATAATTACGCCTGCGAAAACAGTAGGAATAGTAAACACAACGACGATGTATAGCAAGGATACTATCAATAACAAAAATAATAACAACACTAAAAACAACAAAAAGAATAACAACATTAGTAGAAATACCGATAATAGCAGTGATATGAATAACGACGACTGCAACTATGATTGAAACAACAAAACAACAGTAACGAATATTGCAACATAATGTCGTTGCAAAAGCAGTTGTAGTCAGAAGAAGAATAAAGCTACGAAAGCAAGAAATAGCCAGAGGAGCATAACAACTATGTCCACTATCAACCCGATCTTCATACAGGTTTCTCCCTGTGGCCTTAGGGTATCATAATTGATCGTAGTTACCATTGACCTTCACCTAATCCGATTTCGATTGGCTTTTCAGGTAGAACGAATCCTGAATTAGACAAAAGGCTTGATACAATTCACAATTCAAAGTGAAAGTCTTATAGGTCCAGCAATGCAACGTCTGCCAAAAAGGCTACTTTGTCCAATACGCCCGCATCGTTTAAGCTAGGTTTTGAAGTTCCGGCTTTTGGCGTGGTCAGAAAATCGACCTTAAATTCTCCTAAGATTAGATAAGCTGCGCTTTTTAAAATGACTGCTTAGACAAAGTCTACACGATCTGATTCTTCTTTAACCCAGCGAAATATCTTTTGGTCGTTGAACATCGATTAGTGGCATCACGCTCATCACAATAATCGACTTCGCGAGTTTTTGTTATTAACGGGTCAAATATTGTACCGAGTTAGTAATCGTGTCACGACGCACAGCAATATTTGTCTCCAGAAGAGTGCCTTAAACACATGTTAAATCTAAATTTTCGAACGTTGACTCGAAAAGATGTAGTGTTCATCGCGTGGTATATCTATTTTTAAAATCATGGTTTAATGGGTATAAATCTATATGATTGGTTAGCTTCTAAAGAAATTCATCTCGTGTAGACCGCAACTAGAGCCTAGCTTGTCTGGACTGCTTGCTCCCCTACCGTATGGAGACTTGAATCTTTTATTTGCCCAGAGAATAATCGTCATGCAACTTCACGCTTCACATTCAATACTTGGTTCTAACATTGCTTCTCATGGCACTCTTAATTACTCTTAAAAATTATGATATGCTTAGAGTAGTCTGGAATCTTGATTACAACGGTATAGAAGATTTGCTGTGATTTATTTACAATACGTTTTCTGGTACTGCGGCGTCTGTTCGACGCGATCTGTAGACACATAGTCTGGTTGAATAATCGTTTGAATCGGGTTCAGAATAGAAAAAGGAGACCGTGTAGGAAATTTAAGCGTAGCAGGGTATTACCATCATTCTACATTCGCCATTCCAATGCTAGACATGATTTTAATTCCTTGAAGAACATACGTTATAAAAAGTATTTTTCTTATATGAGGGAACATTGTTCATCTATGTTCATCTATGCGCGGCTGTATTTGTAACACCGTTGATGACCGTCTCCAATGAATGTCTGAGCACAGGGTGCTTTTCTTCAACCTGGAAGTCTAGTGTCACCATTTCGTTTCACATAAATGGCTCGAAGGATGGAATTATTATCTGCAGAGACATAGCAAAGCTAAACGTTGTGCGTAAACTCTTGGTTGGTTATTGTCTGCTTTCTTTTTATTTTTTTTGTCTATAACCCAGCATGATTTTTCCAAAGGAAGATCAACGTCTACAAATCTATGAGAATTGGCCGAGAATATTTTCGAAGCTTCCGCTGAATGTGAGCAAGCAGATTTTATCTACACGGATTCTTCGAAAGATTTCGACAGAGTTCACCATAATCTTTTACTTCTTAAGCTCAGGAGGCTTGTTTAGCCAGATATTTTGTTACGGTGGTTCCGGAACTGTCTGCGGAAGCGGACGCAAAGGGTGATGTTCAATACATATCATTCAAGGGTGGTCATGATTACATTGGGTTTCCCCAGGATAGTAACGTTGAACACTTCCTTTTTAAAAGATTTACGCAAATGTATTAAAGTGGCGAACTGTCTCATGTTTATGGACGATACACAAATGGTTCACCAATAGTATAGCAAGCTTTCAGCCTGTTTTTGTGGTTTTTTTGAGTTGGAAAAGAACCGATAGCCGCCCATTTGCAGCAATTCGAGAGTCTAACCCGTTACAAACCACCTATACTCTTGTCTCCCAGCCTGTGGCACGATCGCTTAAGTATACCTTAACAGTGACGCACTAGCTAAGTCGCTCCTTGTTTCTTTGTCTTTTAAATATATTTGTGGCAAACCTTCCTATCATTTTCCACTTCTATAAGTCGTGAAGCATATTCGTCACAAAGTTATCTGGGAGAGGAGTCCCTCAACTTTTCGTCTAAAGTGTCGGTCTTTCGCTTTGGTTCTTTGAACAGGCAAAGGAGACATATTCAGTAACATTTGTAACATTATTTTCGTGGTGTATGGCTAACCGTACGTCACCGAACTTGAAAAAGTGCTGTAAATTATTTTTCTTTTCGTCCACAACAGTACGCCCTAATTTTCAAGATACCGATGACATATACTTATGTCTACAAAAATGCGTCAATTCGATCCCTTCCTGTTGAAATTTGATACAAACATTCCTTAAGGGACCAAAAAGTCCAAGCCTAAAGAAGAAGAAACTGAAATTAGCTTGAAAAAAAAGCACATCTTTTCATATTTTCGTCTACAACTGTCAATCCCACGGTGATATTTCCAATCGATAGAAGCACAGAAAAGAAGCTACTGCCAAAGAATAAAAATTTTAAATGGTAAACTATTCCCTTGAAAAGGCTAAACCAAACTCTCACTCAAAAATCTTTTCTACTCGTAATAAATATAAAAATATTTATGATACGTGTGTACCTAGAACAGCTAGTATTTGTCACAAATGTGAGTCACAAATGTAATTATAATAAAATAATATAAATAAACATCACTTGTAGTGAATTCTATGATTTCATTTATACTAATGACATGAGAAAGAATAAAAAGTGACATCAGCAGGGTAAGAACTGCACACGCAAAGTTAATTGTTTCGCTATGCCCGTATTAGTAGGGACCATTCATATGAGTAATTCTGACAAGTGTCTGATTAGTAGACTGTTGGGAGTATTTGCGCAGGTTCGAAAATTGAAGAGGAAAATATGAAAAATTTTCAATTTTTTCCGATAGTGGTTTAGTGTCTTATTTATTGTGCGTAAACTCTCCTGGACAGATTATACCGAGGAATGACAGATTGATCGAGGAATGTTTGTGCCAAATCACAGCTTCCCATATATAAATATTTGACGCTTGCAAGTATTTTAATCGTTTTTTCACCTCAAAAAACTATTTATTGAGAAAAATTAGTGTAATAATCAAATTTTTCCAATCATTTGCTGCAATTTTTATTCACATTTCCGGCAACATGGCGATACAGTCTCGAAAGAAAAGTATTGAAAGAAGAGTAGCGATCCAATCATCGACCCGTTTTCGCACTGTTTCAGCATTTCGAGACCCGCGCGCCAGCCAAGCCGTGATGCATCGATCTGAAAAAGTGGTAATTAGAAGGCCCTATATCTGGTAAGTACGCTGGGCGCGGCAGAACTTTCCTTTTAAGCTTCAACATTCTTTCCTTAACAACCTTTGGAATGTGTAGGCAAGCGTTGTCGCGCAAGAGGATGACTTTGAGTGTATTAGCCGATATTGTTGGTCTTTTTTGCAACAATACGTCGTTCAATTGACATCGGTACTCTGCAGTGACAGTTTCATTTGGTTTTAGTAGCTCGCGATACAGTACATCCTGCCGATCCCACCATATGCACAGCAAAACTTTATGTCCATAAACATTTCCATTCGGTATCGATGTGGATGGCTCGCCTGGACAATCCCATCACATTTTGCATTTGTCACAATACCCCACAGAGAACTCTTGTTTTTTAGGCTGGCAAGCAACGAAATCGCGCTGTGGAAACGGTTGGAAATGAGCTTTTCATGATAGCCATTTTTTTTCCATTTGGATCGTTCCCATCAAATGTAAATGTCTACGAACAGTTAGTTACTTAAGTGCTAAGTTGTTCGAAAGTTGCTTGATGGTTGTCTTGGGTTTCCATCGAATAAGTCTTCCTATTCACAGTCTCCGAACTTTTTTTGGTTCTTCAAGCCGTTCTTTGTCATTGACATCAAAATCACCACATTTAAACCATTGAAAACAAAATCGAGAACTGGAATATGATGGAGCAGCATAACCGGACTTCTAGAAGAAAAAGAAAGGGGTTCGGTGGCATTTTTCTTCAAATCAAATAATAATTGTTTGAAGTAAGAAAATGCCTACTATTGAGCAAGGTATATACATAGTGATCTTGTATTCTCTACCTTTATTTTTGTTATTATTCTCACGCTTCTTATAAGCGCAATCATATACTTAAACGCTCATTTGTTTGTTAATAGTTACGTTAACATGATAGGGCTATTGAATTGTTCTCGTTATTTAGGGATTAACGGTTACATATTGTAATATATTTATTTGGTTACCGACCCGTAGCTTCCATGTATATTTTAACTGTAGTATACACATTATAATACCTTCATGGGCATATACTTACCGATCTTGTATTTCGCATTTATTTTTGTCATACGCGAAATCATATACCTAAACGTTTACTTGTGTATTAACAGTTACATGAACATGCACATTGACTTTTTTGGCTTAAGTGGCACATAGCAATATATTTACTTTCATTACAACCATAGGCATACACATAACAATCCACATGTTTTGTTACGTACCCTTGTTTCGGGAGAATTACTTGCTAAGACTAGCATATTGGAGTGTTCTTGTTCCGCATGGATTAAGGGCTACATAATGTGATATATTTATTTTTGTTACCTGCCCATAGTTTCCATACGTGAATGATGACAAATTTTAATTATAAGCGATAAACATATATTAATAGGATAGTATTAATGTATATTCCAATACATGCATACATAAGGCAGCATTGATATATTATAACACAAACGTCGCAAGCTACCACGCTGGCTTTTTTCGTTAGCACGAAATCATAATTATTTGGCAACAATCATATCTTTTCTTTCGCTAAAACGAAAATCGTGACTATAATACCTTTACCACTATTAATACGTTAATCAAAACTGTATATAAAAATGCTTTCGTCCTATTTTACGCGATATCGAAATTGTCTGTTGAATTTCCTGCACACAATAAAGAAATAACATAGAAGAAAATACAAAGGTCCAAGACTTTTTATGAATTTCTTGCAAAGGGACTTCCTGGGCAGCCATGAGCATACGGAATAAGAAGACCTGTTACGATGTATATATCACCAGTTTGTTTTTATACTTTTTACGCCAAATGAAATTCGCTTCATTATACATATTGTTTTTCATTGAAATGTCCTCAGTTTGCAAATATTTTATATGTCTTTTAGATTAAAATGGTTGCTGTTCTGTAGGCCTATAAAGGCATTTCCTGCCATTTTTATGATTTTCTCTGTAGGTTTTAACACTAGAACTACCGAGTACGTCATTTCGATCCTTTTTAATTGTTGATCTTCAAAAAAAAGATGTACCGCGGGTATTGTTCCAAGCTTTTATTTCTAGGAAAAGATCTTCAAAGATCTACTCGAGGATTACTTTGATTCCGTTTTATTGCGAAATTGGCACAACCACAAAAATAAACATAAGAAACTGAAATTTCGCATTAATGTTTGCTGTTCGGTTAGAAACCCACGGCTAAGAAATGGTTGCGATTTGCTCGTTTGCAGTCCCATAGTGTACAAAGAAAACATAGAACTTCAAAAAGTTCCCACAATTTTTTCATATTTTCGTCCATCAATTGCCAAGTTTCAAAACAAGTCTATGAAAATGATCCCTTTTGGTACGGCAGGGTTAAGAATGTCTTCTTTAGAAAGCATTACATTGTAGAAATAATTGCGCATAATATATTTTCTATAATACATATCTATATAAACAAATACACACACATACTATCTATTCTATGTCTTATGCATATTTATTCATGTTATTGGCTTGGAAAAAGTGATTGATTCCTGACATTCATATTCGTTCGCCAACAAACATCAAACACATCCTCTACAGAGACAAAAAATAGAAAAACTGTTCGTATGACTATTTTTCCGTCGATCTTAGTGAGGCAGATAAATCATTATTTAGATGAACAGGTCGAACTTTGTGACATATTTTAAGGAAATTTGGCATATTAACTTGTTTTGACCGTAGTTCGAAGGCTATTGAAAATGGATCGACGTGGTGCAGTGTATTAAATGGTGGATCTTAGGCGTATTATAGAGTTTTTATGTATTTTTCAAAAATAGAATCGATTGGTTGAACTTTTACTATTTAGCGTTCTTTTCATACCTCGCTTACCCCGGTACAAGGGTATATTAAGTTTGTGCGGATTTATGTAACATCCGGAAACACTTTAGACAGATCCTTTTATTATATTTGTATTTAAGCTCGTCTGTATGTCCGTCCGTTTTATATTTGCCTACGTATTCTAACTAACAGGTGAGTTTTGGACATATTTTAACCAAATTTGGTACACTGACGTGTTTTGGCCCAAAGCCAAATTCTCTTGAAAACGTTAAGAATTTTTGTCTTCGGTCTAATTAAACTATACTTATAATAATAATGTAATATTATTAAAGTATTTTGTCGTCATATAAGTAATTAAACTTAAGACCCCTTATCTATTAGAAAATATATATTTAGAATTATATTTAATTAAAGTTATTAATCATATCCAAAAAATGTTTAATAAAACTTCTGGCAAACGTTTATTGCATTTTCTATATGCCAAATGTATTTTGGAAGTCTCGTCCATTGCAGTATGCAACGTTTGTTTCATGTTAAAGTTAAAGGTATTATTCCTGTATCATAAACTAAAAGAGAAAACGATCTGAAATTCAATAAAGCTATGGCTGCATAAACAATTTCTTGAAGAAATTACTTCGGCGAACAAAAGGATGTAAAACGAATGCAGTGGAAATTTACAAATCTGAAGGTAAAAATTGTGACATAAAAAAGTTATAGTTTTTTGTGTTTAATGATAGCTGTCGGTGCAAACGAAATTTCGTTTCTTTCAGATGGAATGTATAGTAACGTTTTAATGATCACTACGATAGTTACTCTCATCGTATGCAATTTTCAAATAAAATGTTCTGGTTTATAGCAAGCAGCACGAAATATCAAAAACTCTATGGTCGCGCAAGGCCAATCTTTACATACCTTACATCACTTCGCCTAATAGAATTCTTCACTTATTTTCGTGATGCAATATCGAATAGTACACATTGTTTTTAAGCACACCTTGCTTTCGTGGGAGCACTAATATGAGAATGAATTCAAAATCTAAACTGAGGTGGCCCATGTTTTGAAATTTCCTTTTGAAAGATTTTATTACTCGTCACCTGTGATCCCAAAAAATAGATCAAGCAGGTTCGGATTTATTACTACCAATTTCTTTGCAGGTTACTGTTGTAGATTAATTGTCATAATAAATTCTTAAAAGTTGCACTTTACGTCATATGATGCCTTATTTTCAATGAAAACCATCATTCTAGTTGGAGTTCAAAAAATTAGCCCGCATCATGTCGGTACAGTTATTGTTATGTGAAGCTTCCAATATGCAATATTAAAACTTACACCGAACTGCTAAAGGCTTGCTCTTCGTAGAAAAAGTTATATGGAAGATGTTCAAAAAACTGATCCAACTTTTTCACATTAACTTAGCATGCCTAACTTTAGTTAATATTCAGCCATTTATCTCGTGAAGATTTGCAAACTGCATTTTTTCAAAGTAAGGGCTTGCACGGACAGGGGAAGAGTAAGTGGTCCGATCGAGTTCAAGCCAACGGACAGACAGACAGACAGTCGAATAGAAGGGCAGACAAACCGCTGGACCGGCAGAATCTAATCGATTCTAATAATGAATTTGAATTGAGCGGTATAATGAAAGATAGGCTCGTTGTTACTTATCCGCGGTGGTTATATAACGCGCCCTGTAACCAACTTCAATAGCACCTTTTTCTTTCTGGCACAATATAACGAAAGCAATTGAAGCAATCGTTTAAATAGAGTGGAAACTGGCATAAACTCTGGTTAATCATTTTATATGCAACTTTGACATATTGCTTGACGCAATGTACTGAGCAAGTTAGATAAGAATATTATATCATTTATAATTATTTTAAGTTTTTTTTATTTTACTTTAAATAGAGTAACAATTTTGCATACACTGATGGGTATAGGTTGAGCTGTCCGTTGGATACCGAACTCTGTATTCACTTCGATACCTACTCGGTAACAAAAATCATATTAAGTTCAACATATCTATACTTTATAACAATCGATGTAATGAGAGAATGAAAAACACACATATACATAGAACGTACACACCAGGTGTAGATGGGTGGACGGTTGCTCCTATAACGTGATCATTAAATCATTATTAGATATTCCAATCGAGAATTCTGAGGGAGATGAAATTTTATTTGCACTGACAGCTCTTATTGCAGAAAGTGCAGAAAGCCATAACTTTTTTATATAGCTATTTTTTACTTTAGATTGACAAATTCAACTTGCGTTCACTCCACACCGAATTTTATATACTTTTTATGTGAATCTAGAAATTACTTACGCAGCCGTAATTTTGCAGAATCTCATATCGCTATATCTATCAATTCACATTCCCGTTGACGGTAATGTTTTCAAATTTCGAAAGTCTCTCAGGATTGCGCTTAAGTTTCACATCTGCGCCAACAGAAACTAATCTTTCAGCACTGCAAGACACGTTGACCTGAGATCGAGTAAGTAGACGTACATGTTTCGACATTCGTATCAATCGGATTGACAAAATTGCGTCATAATCCGTTTGGTATATTAAAACCTATCGGGAAGAGTAAAGTTGTAACTGCATTTTTATACTTTCTGTATATAAATTTCTTACGTAATGGCTTCTACATCGCTATACATATTTTTATATTGCCATATTTTGCTTGGTGCGGTGCTGTATGTATTCATATATATACGAATTGTTTGTAAGGTGTTTGCTGTGCAAGTATTTTCATTCATCTACCGTCTGTTACTTACATTTTGTATTTTAAACATTTCAAAAGCCATTACATAACTTTTCTTTTCCCCATTTCCTTTCAATGTTCCTTTTGTTAGGCGAAGAGGAAAAAAAGAATCAAATAAAGATAAGTATAAAAAACGATGTAATATTTTTTCTATTCAAACTTTATATCAAAATTATCATCAGGTCGTTAGAAGGCTAAAGTTTCGACAAAAAGTATGTACGTAATGCGAACGCCTTGAAGTGATTTTCAAATTAAAATAAGCTGTCGTGTTGCCTTGTTAAAGTTGCCCATTGAGTTTTTATAAAAGTGGAAAAAAAAGAAGAAATAAGGAAAACAAAAATACAAATCAAACTAAAACAAACATCTTTCCTTTGCTATGATAAATATTCAAATTATCTAAAGCATTAAAGTAACCAAAGAAATTAATAGATGGACCTTACTTCTTAATCGATTTTTAAAATTTGTTGTCCTTTTTTATTTTATAATACACCTTAATATCCTTAAGACTTAACATTTTGACTTATAATGGCTTTCGCTTGATAAATTTGTTTTTAAAATTTACAATGAAAGTAAAGAAAAATTGGATAACTTGGGGCAGTTTTGCGTAAACCAAAACTCTATATACAAGAGGAGCTCATTACTTTATCATGCTATACAGGAAACGGGGATAATAGCAATTTCGTATTTGTTATGGATTGGGATCTATTTTTTTTTCCAACCACTCAGGGATTGTTCCGTATACATGTGAATACGAGGCTTCAGTTAGAAAAGGGAAGGAGGAGAGAGGAAAAACAGAGAGAGTAATGCCTGTTGCAAACATTCTTATGGTCGCAAAAATGAAGTTATCCCTTTCTACTTTGGCTTAAGCAATTGAAGTACTTGCGCGCAGGTGAGTACTTTGGCAATGGGCCAAATCGATCGACAACGCCTCTCGTTTTCCAAAACGTATAAATGATTGGTTTTTTGCTCCTTACTCATAAACTACAGAAGATAAATTTATAAAAATTTGAACGCACACTCCAAGGGGGATGCTATAGCGCCTGCACTAAAATGGAAAAATTTGACCACGCTTATCCAACATTATAGTGTATCAAAATTTAATTTTTTGATCAAAACAGTTATTACGCATAGCAGAAAGCTTCAGAAATCCCTCAAAGTATATGTATTCTCGACCAGGGTCAAATTCGCAACGTACCTAAGCATATCAGTTTACCCAACTCTGCAGTTTCTCCAGTTTCCAAAAATGAAGATATCGTGCACAAATATACAAAAGAATTTGAAAAGGATCAGAACTAGTCAAAGGACGATGAGACCAAGCTCATGCAACAAAAATTAAGAAGAAGAATTTTGCATTCCATGTTTTCTGCTGGTTACTCATAACCAACAACAGATGTACGAAATACATTTCAACGTTTACTCCAAAAAATAGAAAAACAAAACTCAACCACGCCCACCGAATGTTATAAAGTATGAGAATTTAGTTTTCCCCGTTTTTTTTACTATTCTTTAGGATAACGGCAATGAGTGTAAAAGATCCGGTCACAGTCGAATGTAATTTTCTTACCATTTCTCTTTATAGCGGAACCTCATCACTGAAAACTTTTAAAACAATTAGGAGCCTGATGGTTTGATACTTAAGGAGTTCGTTCAAGACTTGAACATATCTTTTATATTGGACTATTATATTTTGGCTAATACCTTGGTCACGAAAGAGCTTGACTTCGTCTTTCTTTGTGGTGTTGTGCACTGGTACTACAGCATTGTTCAAAGGATGTGTGCTTAAGCTTTTATTTTCACTTTGTGAGTAACAAGCAAAAAAGGTATCTTTTTTTGGAAACCAGGGGAATTCTCAATTTAAGCGTTACTATAGGCGTATGCCTCGACGGGTTTGGCCCATTCTCAATACTAACCTATGGTGCAATAACTTCCAATGTTCCTGTCGAGGTTGAAGCCAATATTCCTAAAATTTATGCTGGCCAGGAATTGTTACGAAAATTCCAAATCCAGTTAATGCTAGCTGATTGATTTTTTCCAAGTAATAAATTCCCTAGTGCATATTCACGGCGCGTCATTCAGCTGCCGGTCGACAAAAAAGATTAGCAGAAAAACAGACAGGGAAAAACCCAGGTGCACATGCGCTGCGCGTCATACAGCTGCCGGCCGAGGAAAACGATTAGCAGAAAAGCAGGTTAACGGATTAAAAATGAAGTCCATGAATTAAGTAATAATAACGTGCTTGTAAAAATGTATATAAATAGACTAATTGCGGAAGGAAGAGTCAGTCGCACGAGAACATGTGAGTCGGACAAGAACATTTGAGTTGAAAAAGAATATTAGAGTGGAGAAGTCGAGAGCGTTGCCAAAGTAAAATGTAAATAATCCTAGCTTTATAGAAGGGATTGTAAATAAGGAAACTTAGAGTTAAAACAATTCTGAAGTGCATTTCTTTTGAAAATAATATCCACGATCTAGTGACACGGACCGTATCGAGATTAGCGGAAATTTGCAACAGTATATAATTTATGGGCCCTCCGAAGCTTTCTTCTGGGTGTAGCAAACGTTTTGGCAAAACGGGCATACCTATGATCCTTCAGTGATGGGTGTAAAAAGAAAAGAGTATAACTTACTGTTGCAGAGCTTAAGCAGAGACATATTAATACTTAGAGCTTTTGCATTTAATGTGGCACTTTGCTTACTTAGATTTGTTTATACATCTTCTTATACAAGCAGACGTCACGGTACAATAATCTTAACTAGACATTCACAACTAGTAAAATTAAAGATAAACTAAAAATAAATAAAAATTCAAGACATTAACCTTGACTTTGCTACTTGACGATGGTATTTACAGAACGTTTTGCTAGAGTTGGCTGTACTACATTAACCGCTTGTACATTGCAATTCACAAGAAATATATTCTTAAGAAAACATACCATTTTGTATGTGCTTATAGGGCTCGAGTATTCATTTGTGCGGATACTTTGCTATAATTTCTTATGAAATAAAGGTAATAATAGCATATGCCTAAGGATAATGTTTTCTACGAAATTACGTGCATACATTTAGGCGCTATACTATTTTATTTAGATTTTTTAAGCTTCTCTTAAAATTTTAAACACGAAAACTATTGTACGGTTGGCTTACAATATAAAAATTTGAATAGATATCCACAGCGGAAGAACTGCATTTAAGTATAAGTAGGTATTATGCCTGAGAGCAGAATTATATGGTGCCTGCAAAGGGGATAAAATATCTATAGCAACATATGAGGAGGACAGCTTTTGTTAGTAGAACTTATATTGTAAGTAAAAGGGTTCGAAGGACACAACATCATTGTTAGTTTCACTGTTTGTTACGCAAATACAGATAACGAATTTCAACGTGCTGCGCAGACAAGACTTAAATCGACTTATTTAAAGAATTTAACATAATTTGAAATTCGAAGCAAATATTTAAAAAAAAAGTTGAAGATGGTCTTGGTGGTGCTCTGGAGCCCGAGCACCAGTCGGTTCTTTGGAGGACTACGTTATCTAAGTAATTATTTCAAGTTACTGGAACAAATCGAATGCAGCCATACACAACCTGGTGGCGAGTGTGTTTGGTGACGACACTAATAGAGCTGTTAGACAATAGTTTTTGTGTAAGCAAAGGTAATCTTGAAAAAGATTGACTTTGTTTGGAAGAAAGAATCGCATTATCAAAACGCCAAAAAAGTCTGCATGAAATATATGTAGTTTTTCTGAAAAGTTTTCCGAACATGAAGATAGTAGTGCTAGCGAAAAAACGTTAGAGAATGCGTTTCTGCACAAACCAAAATTTCTGTGGTTGTCGTACTTCTTGTTGTTTGACAATGTGGGTGTTTTTGTTGAAGTGGGAGGGGTGTTGAATATTGAGCTGTTGTTAGGTATTGACTTTTAAATAGTAACACACAAATTACACCGATAGAGGACAAGCTGTGCAGTGTACACCGTCATTCACCACGAGGAAATTTTGGATCCCTAATTGAAATGAGGTCGTATCAGTTCGGATGGTGGTAAACGCTGGGGATGGCCAAAACTGTAACGACTGACGAAAACGTTGCTCACGCTTCACATATGGTACTGGACGCCCGCTGAATTTAGTTTAGAGCCGAAGAACGTGTTTGTTACATTTTGAATCAAGATTTACGCATATGGGAAAGCCGACTCCTCGTTGAGTGTGATGTTTGACCGCAGATTTTTTCTTTTTTATCACCAACCACTTACCAACTATGTCTGTAACATCGCAATGGTTAGAAAGAAGTGTGAAGAGAGATACTGTGAGGGACCGCACTCTGGGAGGGGTGTGCTTGATCGTAACTATTATGGCTTTGCCGCCCGAACACTCATCATAGCTACGACTATAAGCCGATCTTAATTGAAGTATGGTCTATCGCATTAAAGATTCAACTCGCATGTGTTGACTTGAGCCGTTCTTAGCTGCTAGGCTACGCAATGGGAGAATAAAAGTACAATGACACAAATTTACAATGCGAAATTGCAATCACGAAATTGCATGCGTGAAAATTCCATTTACTACCACACCCATTATATCTTCCACGTCTACTCCTCGGGGACTGTTATATGTTGATAGATATCAAAAGAACTCTTCTTGGGAAAGAATTGGATCCAATGATGGCGTCGTTGTGGAAACTGAGGTGTATTTTGGTGGTCTTGAAATGCCAATCAATGAAAGTTTTGCGAAAGTTATATTCGCAAATCCGATCTTTTGAATGCCGGCACACGTGCAAATTCTTTTTGGTTTCACTGTTCATTTATTTCAAAAAACAACATTTAGTTCGATTACTTTGCAAAAGTTATTGATTTAGAATCGTATGGACGTCGCTGAATGCTGAAAGTTTCTTTTTTTTTGTCACAGTGAGTAAGAGAGCGATTTTTTTGATTGTATATACAGTTAACGGTTTGATAAATAATAAGCATATTGTATAAAAAATGTGCCGAAATCTTGTGGAAACGTTGGACTCACTTGATCATTCTAGAAGGAGTTCATGATGATGTATAAATTTGCATTTTGCAGAATAAATGTTTTTTTATGCTCACCACCGAACGATTCGGTATATATTTATTTCGTTAAACCGTTTGCAACGCCCAGAAGGAAGCATCGGAGACCCCAAAGAGCATCATGTACATTCTTAATAAGCATCAAATTCTACATCGATTTAAGCATGTTCGTTTGTCCATCTATGTGTCCATTGATCACATCTCTACAAAAATGGGAAAAATTAATCACGCCTGCCCAATATTATAGTGTACCAAAATTTAATGATTTCTAGTTTTATTTTGACTAAATATTTGACTTCATATTTTAGAGCATTAGAATTTAGTTTTTTTTATTGTGTTTGTCTGTTTTAGGATAACGGTGACGAGTATAAAAGACCCGGTCATGATCAAATATAACTTCGGTAACTTTGTTTTGTTGTTTGAACAATTACCCAAGGAATGTCTCCTATTCGAAGAGTGCGATGATGGTCGAAGGGAACTGAGGAAACAGAAATAAGGAAGTGGTCGTAGATTAGTAGGTGTGTGGTAAGTGTTGTGCCTTTACCGACTGCGCTTTTACTATAACTACGACCAGAGTAAACTCCACTGCATTGAGATTATAATCTGCGAACCTAGATTTGCTAGTCGCGATTCTTACCTACTCGGCTACGTATTCGGACTAGTGCAGAATTTATCAGCTTAAAAAATGAACAATGCATCGATGGTAACAACAGTTAACCATGAATCTTCCTGGTATTTTTTTGAAGGCAAACATTAAATTGCGCTAATTTTCCTGTGAATATCAATAACTAAATTTTACTAACTCTATGATGGGGGGTAGAATAAAATGTTATTCGATGTCGGTTATAAGACTGCGTACATAAATATTTTTAATCATCTGTTTCGTTTATGCATGTATATATATATATATATATATATATATATATATATATGTATAATATATAGTATATATAATGTACATAGTAACCTTTTAAACCTATATGTAAACAAAAATTTTCTTTGGTCTGGTTCAATAGTTATTGCTCGTTAGGTTCTTTCGGTATGGGTTTCGCTTCATTACTTTTCAAATTTTGATGGCATAAATTTATTACAATTTTCTTTCAATTCTATTCAATTGACGCGACTATAAAAAAGAACAGAGCATAAAAAAAGAAAAAAATAGTCATATTGTTAAACTGCCTCTCAACCTACTCTTGCGCGAATTTATTTATGAGTGTAACGGCTGTTCCTTGTTAAAAAGTTTTGTTGTTTATTTTCAGTTTATGTGTTTTTTTTCTTGAGCTGGTTGGGTATCGAATAATTATTAAAGTTGACTAATAATTTAATAATAGGATGTTTTGGCTGGAACCTTATCGGCAGCTAATTTAAAAGCACGTTCGTGTCTATTAATTACGTAATCGAGTTAGTCGAGGGCGGGGAATTAAATTGTAATTAAATTTGCTGAAATTAATTTCTTAAAAGTAGAAAACTGGACGAACTTTCCCAATGTCAAGCTAAAGTATAAACAATATTTAGTTAATGCTTGGCTGGCAGCAATATCTACTCTTTTAAAATGTAGTCGAAATGACTCCAAATCCAAATCGATGCATTCGTAATCTATTCAAGGTATTTAACTTTGTTTGTTCATGTGCGCACTTGCTATGAGAAATTTCTCACTTACAAAAATCAAGAGAACAAAAGCAAATCAATAACTAATAGATGAATGGGGGTTTAGTTCAGCATAAAGCAAAGCTTGTATTGTTTGTTGTTAAATATTTTATGATCATGCATTTTATTTATGGGTTTTAGTAAAATATGAAACTCTATTGCTACTCTTGTGCTACCTTTGCCTTTTATATACACACTAGAGCATATGTGCGTGTGTGTTTCGCTGCTTATAGACAAAACGATAATAAACATTTATCTGGCTTTTAAGGCTTTTCATTCCGAACTATGTCGGTTTATACTGACCACAATAGTCTATCGACCGTTAAAATAGAATTTATCTTTGCAAATACAAAACGAACGTACAATTTAATGGAAATCAGCGCAGAGTGGTAACATTGAGCGTGATTATCGTTATATATAAATATATATAAACATAAAGTTTTGAATTTGTAGATTAATTTTAGCAAAGGACACAACTTTTGAAATTTTCTACAGACAATAACAAAATCCTTAGGAGGTTTTATGTCACCATATACACTACGTACACATGTGACTACATATGCGACTATAAATACTTGTGTATTTCTAGTTTGTAAATTTCTTAAGAAAATATTTACTTTTTGCTTTTATCTTTCTTCATTCATTGTAAATATATTATGGGGTTCTACCAACATTCATACAACAGCAAAGTATCCTTAAAGTTGATTTAACAAAATAAGATCGAACGAAGAAGGACGAGGAACGAAACGATAGTCGAACTGGATTGAATGCTTCAATATTCACTCATTTGATTGCATTTTTTTTAAGAACGTAATTAATTTGTTGTAGTGAGTGAGCTTTCCTTTAAACTACATATATGTGAAGCACTCTAAGACTCACACGATATTTACTTATAATACGCTTATTGACCAACTGTAAATTTGTTACGTTGCATTCGCGAGCTTTAGTTTATACAGAGTATATAAAATCGATGACACGATGAAGGCAGTTGAAAATAAACAGGGTTCATATCCATATCCCATAAACAGGGTTCATATCCACATCCCCAATTTCAGTGCCAAAAAATTAGTTAACATGCAACAAGTAGTATTTTCCTGAAAATGTGACCCAATTTTAGTGTCAATCCTAAGCCGCATGAAATTGTTAATCGTTGAGGGTAGAGAGATTGTTCGACTACTTATTTTTTGGCTTTGCGAAGCCTTAGATGTTTTGCTTTTTAGCAAACAGGTGAACGTGAGCTTCATGATTCAGAATAAGTTGGTTTGAAAAAGTAGTGATCCTGTGTATCCCCTTCCAGCATCCAATTAGCAAAAGTAGACCCTAGTCGGGGATTTGCTAATTTCAGTACCAATGTTGATTGCAACTTAAAAGCCGGAAGACGAAGATCTATGTGCAAAAAGAGGTGCAATCTTGTGGCGTGTGGTATCTCGAATCTCTATTATCATCTGGAAATTAACAAACCTAGGTTTTTGGTCATATATAGAGTGGAGATATTTTTCGCTGAGTTGGGCAAAAAAACAAAGGTTGGAGTCTTCACGCTGCCAACTTCTCCGCGGCGTTCGAATAATTAAATTCACCATAGCCATGCAAAAAGATGGTTGATAATGGTTGAAATCATTAAAAATGTTGTGAGCCGTCTTTACGAGGTTTTTACTATTTTCCACTATATCAATACGTTGTGCGGGTATCTATGCTTCCATGCTAGTCGCAGTCACAGTCGTATGTCAATAGTTTACGAATGGGCCGAAATTTGGAATTGCATCTTTTGTTGAGAGATATCACAGGCCGAATACGGGCCTCGATATTTATACAACATGCCGTTTTCTGAAACCAAATATCTTTTCGAAGATTTGGAAACTTGTTTATAAGATCGATTAAATAGTCAACTGTAGTATGCGATATGAAATTTGTTTTTAAGTCTTATCGAAATAAATGATAATCTCTATATAAAGATTGTTAAAGATTATAAAGATGTCGCTTATTAAGAGAGAATATTATAATACTTGAATATCTTATAGTAACGCGTATTCCAGACTTTGTGTTATAGTAGGCCTTATATATAAGTGTTGGTCAACAGGAACCAAGTTCCTCCGGCAACAGTTCGCGGGATATCTTCGGGACTCGAAAAGTCAGTGTTTAAAATATCTAGAACTAAAAAGTGAACCGAGTCAGACACTAAATATCCTACACCGCCCTACGATTATTCCTGTAACGTCTTTTTCAAAATATGGCGTTATATGGGAGGCAAAAGAAGTGGTCCTTTGCGAACCATCTTCAGTATCGTTCTTTCTTGGGCCAAAACGTATTAGTGTAGCAAATTTCGTTAAAATATCTCAAAAATTGCGACCTGTAGGTTGAACACAAGGGCACACGACAGACAGGCGGACAGATAAATTAAGTGGATCAAGAAAGTGATCCTTAATTAAAGGTGGTCTGAAGTCTTCTGGCTTTTGCAGCCCAGACCACAAGCTTAATATACCGTAGGGGATACCATAAGTTTACCAGAGGGTTTTCTTCATATGTACTTCTTTCTATTGGATGAGGGAAATCGAATGCATTCAAAACATAACATATGGGCATCTACCACAACCTAAAGCCATATTATGAGAGGTAGTTACCATAAATTAAAATTTTTGCCAATTTTAAGCAAATCTTTGGATCGTCCTTTATCTATTTTCTAATTTAATGTGATATTCGGAAAGGAGAGAAAGATTTTAAATTAAATGCGATATAGACAAAGTCTGATTCATATGAATCAAACGTTCCTCCGTAGGCCGACCCAACATATGTATTTTTGGGGTGGTTTTCCCTTTCTTCTTATCAACAAACTCCAGAAAAACTTCTTATGCTTCCTGCAAAGGGTTAAAGAAGATGTCTTAGGCAAGCTAACAATATCAACGCCATCCAGTTGTGGAACAAAGAAAAAATTAACAAACTTTTAACCCACACATAAACACATTGTGTTTATTTTGGTATGTTGAGATGTTTTGTTAGTGGGCCCCCAGACATTATTTTGTTTGCCTTTGAATGTACTTCGATGAGCACGAATCTATAGAATTCTCTGTGTCGTCTTTGGGGAGAAGAAGGAAAAATTAATATTCATTTGATGACAATGAATGGTGATTAAGGCTTTCAATTTCAACTTTATATAATTTGTTAAGGGTTGTTTACTCTATGGTTAAGACAATGATTGTGTGTAGGCGACACGATTACTTAGTTTTATAGAAATTTTGCAAACTTATGTACCAATATGAAATTCCCTGTTTCATTTTGTTAAAAGAACTAGACACTCATTTTCCTTTACGCTTCAGGTTTTCATTTCTTATGTTGGAAATCATTTTTTCTTTTGAAATAAACTTACGTAACATTAATTATTTTTAAAATTTTTTTTCTATACTATGGCATTATAAAAAAACATTTCCATTCATTAGAATTTTCAATTAAGAAAATTCACCAAAAACACTTAATCAGGGCCAAGAAATCACACGATAACCATTAAACTTAAACCCTGTATAGCGAAGCAACATCACGAAAATACCACTTAACACCAATGAAAAGCTGAGTAAATAAAAACCGAACAGAATACATTCCAAAATTTTCACTCTCCTTATTGTGTCAATGAATATATGGACTTCTGAAGGATGTAAGCGGTATGAGCGGTGTTGATAAATACACTTAAGCGAGCGATTAAAGTAAAGCACAGTATTAAAAATGAAAATGAAAACGAAAATAAAAATAAAAAGTATAATGAATACAAAATGATAAAAAGAAACTTTTTTTTTTTTTTTTTGGATACTATGCTAACGGAGAGACGACGCTTTAATAAGGTTTACCTTAGTTGCTTCACTACTTGGTGTTGTTGTTTTCTGTGGATTATTCCTCATTTGGTAACAAATACACAAACGCAAGGTAACTTTTGAAGAAGTGGGTCAAAATAATAGGTAAGAAAACTTTGTATTTCCTTTAAGGCGACTTTTAGGTACTTAACAAATGAAACCAATACACGACGTTTTTTAAAATTTTTTGGGTGAGTCATGAGCCCCGATTATTTCTTTTTTTTTTTATAGTACACTCAGGTGTACTTGAAAGCCGGTAAGAGGCTTCATTTCTTTTCCATTCGATAAAGGCATGATTTACTTATGTAGCATGTGGCTATAGGATTAATGTCAAGACCAAAAGAAAATTCAGTTAACATCACTCGATATCGCAATCTATTTATTATGATGGCCCAACCAGCAACATTATCGAAGAAACGTGCCCAAGTGAACCCGGCACTAGTGAAACCGCAGCAGTGGCTGGAGTTGTTCTTCATCCATTTCCCGAAGCCTAAACAGCAATAAAAGTGTTATCATGATGCCAGTCCAAAATGGTGCGAAATTAAAAAGAACTAGTCCTGTTGAAAATAATATTAATATACATACCTGTAAAGACTAGATGCCTAGCATAGCAGTAAACAGTGGAGAGCTTATCGAATAAATGAAGAGTAAAGCGAGCAAAGTGATGTGGTAGAGAAACAGAGAGAAACAAGCGGCATCGTTAAGTGACAGTTGGCGGGTAAAGTTTTAAGATCAGTTATTAAGAGGAAGTCGGCTGGTAAGTCTAAAATCGCACAGTCGTTCAGTAGAGTCAAACTGTAAAATAGTATAGTCGTCAAACTTTTTGCTTACCTTTTTCATTATTATTTCTTTACATTTAATTACTCATGAATTTGAATTACTTTTCAATAAACATTCGTAATGATATCAAAATCCTTTACATACATATACGCTTTTCTAGTGAGTGGCAAAACTGGTTTGCAAAATTTCGAGCCGCAAATTTTAACTTGAAGGTGCACCATGTTCTGTTACGTGAAATTCCCCCATTTCCCTGTTACTTCTAATATTTCTTAAGTTACGTTCGCGCAATTGGATTATGAAATTACAATACCGTAAACTTTAGTTCCAAAAAGAGAGAGAAAAACTATAGAAAATTGTTTATAGAGACAAAAGTTATATTATTTCACAACACACCACTCCATACTTGATTGGCTGTTGAAGGCCACTGTTCAATTGTCTCGCCTTGAGCAGTCTCTTTGCTTATGGAGACTTCAAAACAAGACTATAAAATTTTATTGTAGTCTTTAATGTTAATGTGGATTCGTATTCGTTACCCGGCAATGTGTGTTAAATCCTAGTTGCATGTAAATCCCACAGTCAACAAAATCTAATCGCCTCTATGTGGACACATCTCTATCAAATGAGTGACTTTCTTAATAACGCATGGACTGCCCTAATGGCCTTTGAGATGTCAGGTCTTGCAATTTGCCTTAGTTTTAAACCAAATTCGAAGAGATAAATAAGGGAATTTTGGAGACAGTGTCTAGGTTTTTTTTGGGTAATTTTCCCTCGGAATTCCGAAAAAAGTAATGGACAAGGAGTGAACACTAGTAGCTATATTAATGCAGACTAAATATTTATTTACATAGGATCTAATTTTCATAGCGTCACAAAAGGATTACGAAAGTTAGTACACTTTTTTAATTGCATGGTGTGCTATATAATGAAAGCAAATAAATTAAAAGCTTAACAAGAAAGAAAACTATTTTAAAAGTTGTATTCGACTACAAACTTTTACAAAAAGTGCTTTATTTACATTTTAACACCTTTTGAAACGTAATTTTCTATTTCTTTATATTTTCAAAAGAAAAACGATATGAAATGATGAATAAGTAGTGAGTATTGCTTGATAAAGGAGTACCCCTCTCGACTTTATACTTTTGAATAAACAATGCTTTTCGAATCAGCATCACCGAGATATGTTTATAAAATATGTAAAAAACTCCCTCTAACACTTTATTTAAACAGAATCATTAAAATCTTTTAGTTTCATTCTGAAGAACTATGTGAAGTAAATTTTTTTCTAGTGCTGTGTGTGTATGTCGTAAGCGGCTGTAGTTCTGGAAATCAGTTCAGTGTTGCCCACCGAACACCATAAGAAAATTCCGATAAAAACGTTACAGTGTAACAGATGAGGGGAGCTGAGGCAGGAATGAAACGAATTCAAAACTAACATTAAGCGGCAGTGCCGGAGTACACAGTACAGTACAGTTCTTTTGCAGCACTCACCAATATGTCACTAGCTATGGCTTCTCCCTGACTCTACCAGTATGTTCATCTGCTTTGCCACGGCGTTCGTATCTCTATCCGTTTGCTTATTCATTTTCATGTGAGATTCTAAGTCGCTTTATCATCTGAGGTAGGAAGCTGGAACAAACGAACGATTCCCGTCCGTCTATTTACTGTTGTAGATAAGTACGAAAAAGTTTTTCTATATGTTCGACAATCTGCAGCAGATATTGATGCGTTGCCATTTTACATCTATATATATAAATATGACTTGAAATGGCTACGTGACGCATCCACAATTGATAAGAAACTGAGTGATTATCACATGCCTTGCGAAGGTAGACACTGTGTAAAAGGTTGGCTTTAAATTGAATATAGATTCTTTTTTAATTCATATAACTGATTTTCATGATTTTCATTGGCACTGCTTACTTGGCTGAAATGCGGTTGTGCGCTTACGTTGCAATAAATAAGAGCTGAAATAATCTTAACTTTATTATTGCTGTTACTCTGCAATTGTTGAATGGCACTAAAAGCATTTCTAGGATTACAAAGCTGTTTAATTTTGTTTAATACCTCTACCAACCTATATACATGTTTGTATTTAAAAGTTTTTTAATGTTAAGCCTTTAAGATAGATACCGAAATTAAGGCGTACTTGGGTTTGAAATTGATTTATGCGACTTTTAAAAGTCTCGAAGCAATTGTGAACTTAACAGTGTTTCAATAACATTAAGGTATGAAAAGATGCCAATTTTACGAAATCACGTCTTCCCCGAATGTAGGGTGTTTGGATTTCTTCTTATTCCAAAAAAAAAAACCGAGTTAACTAAGCAGTCTTAACGACATAACCAATAGAAGGGTATTTAAGTTATTCTATACACAACAAGAATCAACTAACACCAGATATAAATAATAAAAATAATATTTGTATTAAAAGACAACAATTTTTTCCAGAACATCAGAACAACGGTGTCTTAATTGTCTTATACACTTTGCAAAATCCAAGAAATAAGCACAAGATATCTGATTAAATATTTGAAAATTCTTATCTTTAGTTTACTACTTCGTCTTTTTCGATTATATTTAATTTCAACTGGAACTCAGCGGCATGTTCTCTCTTTACATGTAGGCACTGTATTGGTCACGAAGGATTATGAGTAGTGGAGTGAGGAGACGAGAGGGAGTAGAGAGAGTCTTCGTTTAGGGTCGACTTGAGAATGGCAACATCGCTTATGATGGTTAATTTGACTACCATAGGTGTGGCTCTGGAGTCTACAATCTGTTAATGGAATTTCTAGTTATGTAAAAAGAAGATTTATATTTTTAGTATACACGGTACACTTTTCGTTGACGTGTTCAATATTTTTCGTACCATAGTCGAGCAAATGGTTTTGCAAAATGTTGGTTTTGGAGAGGTCCGATAAAATTGAACAGTGAAAATAGCTTCTGAGGGTTTCTGAGGGGGAACGCCTAGTAATATCAGCTAACCAAACTAATGAAGGTGACTGCGTCTTAAGATGAACAAAAGTTTGCTATTTATTTTTATTTCGCGGCGCCACGCCTTTTTGCACTACTCAAAGTCAGTTGCCTATAATGGTTGCGAATTATATCCCGAGAGTAGTTCGTTGTTGTTTTATTTCTTAAAACAGTTTTATGTAAATAAACAAATAAAACTGTTTGTCTCTCTACAATTTTGTTTTATTTCTACATACGTACAAGAATTCAGACGTACATTTGTATCCATGCTCAGATAGATGTCTACTTTTTTACACTTTATTCAACTCAGTAACCGCAGCCTGGCTCTTGTCTCTCCCTATGTGAATGTAAGGTACATGAACTTTTTTCTAGTCTCCTGGTGTGTTAGTTGCTTATGTATTAAAAAGAGTATATACATGTGTATACGCGTATATTTATATATATCTAGATACATAGGGGTAATATTTTCACGCAATTTCTTAATGTAGTTTAGCGTTTTCTTCTTCCTCTTTCCTCTTGCTTTGGTTTCTGGTCGGGTTAGTCGAATGTCTATTTTAAAAGGTAGTGTGTCATAGCCATTGTGATGTAAAATTTGCAACAAAGATTTCGTTTTTGCCCCAAAATCGAAAGTGGGTTAAACACTAAACAAATTGCCACAATTTATTCTTTATTGAGATACTGAAGGGATAAAATCTCCTTATAACTTTAAGGTGAATATAGGGCTACCAGCTTATGCTGTTATTTAAAGCATTCTATTTTCTCGTCTTTACATATATGTGGTGAGAAATACACAAGGTGTTGAATGAAAAGGATTTTTAAAATGTTTATCCATAGAATAATGTTGCCAAGTACCGTTTTTCTTCTTTTGATTTCTATTTTTCATTAAGCAAGTGAAAAACTTCGTGTTGTTTCTTCACAAATCCCCGAAACCAAATTTCGTACATTTTCATCAATATGGGCCACATTGATCTTTAAAGCTTTGCAATTTTTCTCATAAAACCATTATTTCTAACGTTTGTAGGCGAAAAAATGGAGCAACTGATTTTTATAAGTTTGTTTTGAAGTCACCTTTATGCCATCGAGAGGGTTCCAGAGAGAACGAAGAAAATGGTAGTCGGGCGGGGAAAAGTCCAGCCCATACTTTTCAGCCAACTTTTGCAATTTCTTATGGGTCACTAAAAATTTGAATAACTGTAGTGGAAGACGACGGTGATCCAATTGATCAATTCCAGACGTTTTAGGTCAATTACGCGCTAACATGCGCATATAATCACTAATGTGGCGCGGCCGTAGAACGTGATACACAACTGCGTTTTAAATCCCCCAAACACAGAGCATTATTGTAGGTAGCATCAATTTGGACATGGTCGTCCTTTGCGTCGCTTTAGACATCACGGAGTACGATCTTATTCGGGGATTATAATTTTAGGAGTCCAATTTTTTAAGGCCGGTTATCAATCTTTTCAAGTGATTTGTGAATGGAAATTCGACTGCTACTAAATTTTTTAGCATTAATTCCTGTGGTGCTTGAATATCGAGGTCCTTTTTGTATTCAATCGGAAACAAATATATGAAAATTGTTACTTGATCGACGGTTAGATCCACAGTGACGGCTTAAGGCGAAATGCGCGCGTATTTCTCAATATTTTAAAGAATTCAATCAACTTTGTCAACGATTGTGCGATCAAAGCGCGGCACGTTGTTAGCATCATAATTTCGAGCACATAAATGAATGAAATATTTGCAGGCTGTTTATTTTGATAAAGAAGCTTCACCATCAACACCGCAAATTTTTTTTCCTTTGATACGTTGTCACTTTAGTCAAAGGATATTGTAAAATAATGCGAATTTTTAAAGAATTTTTGCATTTACTTTCGGCTGAGTACACATATGTCACAATGTTTTTTTCTTTTTTGTTCTTTACCGTCGATGGCTCGTCACATATTACATATACCTAGCATGGCTTGATAGGGTTAGTCATCAACTGGGAAAAACATCGCAAACGTTTTCTTTTATATCTATATAATATGTCTGTCTGTGCGAGGACGCAGACAAACGGTTTTATTTCTACGCAGTTTTTCCTTTCATTTTGTTTCGTTTTTTTAAAGTGAAGCAAAGGAGGAGTAAAGGTTGTTATTTTCATATTATTATATCTATCATCAACGCGATGGTATACTTAATTTGCCTTTCCCTTTGGGCCGTCGATTCGAAAAGTTCGTTTCATATTTTCCCGTCTATATCTTTTGAAACTATCCTGGTCCTGATGGTGTTCGATCTGCTATTCTCCAACATTGTGCTGATTTACTATGTCCTCTACTTACATATTTTTTTAATGTTTGCTCGGAAAAAGGTCATTTCCCATCGGTTTGGAAGAGTAGTTTTATGTTTCCTCTTTACAGTTCTCTGATACTTACGAGTTGTTTTCGACTCAAAACTAGATCAGTCTCAAAACACATTATACCAAGCATACGATTCTTACTTGCAATCTGTTGCAGACTTTGATGTGTAATTTTGTATAAATATTTTCTAGGGCTTCGCAAAGAGTTGAGCGTGAAAGTGCTGCCGATTCGCTGATTGCCAAACTTATAACTATTGAAACATTTTAAAAACTTCCATGTATTGGTGTGAAGTGGTGGATGCATGAAAGGCCCAGATCAACTTGACTTTCTTACTTCTTTTTCTTATTTATATATATATGTATATATATACATATTTATATTATTATTTATATATTTTTCTGCAATAAATTTAAATGAAAATTATTTATTACTATTTTTAAGTACACTTTTCGCTTTGTCGTAATCGCTTAAGAGCTTTAATCCTTAAATACACTATGATTTATGATTCTGTAGAAATAAGAAAACACCTTTTAATCATATCGGTGCAGTAGTTAGGTGATAATTTCGTACTCTTTAGTGTAGAGAAACCGATTTTAGAGCCACCACAAGATTATTCACACAAGAGTATTCAACATCAACGTGAAAATTTATCCTGCTATTTATGATATGTGTCCATCCACCATGCTTTTGTCCATGCATGTCGCTTTGTCTGTCTATTTGTTTGCTTATGTTTGCCGGTGTGTACATAGGCCGCCCGAGCAACCGTTAGTTCCACTTCATCTTTCCCATCTTTTCGTTTCATATCCGTTTGACTATCTCTCCTTATTTCCGCTCGACCTTTTTTATACTTTACACCTTTTGTGGTGCAAGGGTATATTAACTTTGTGGGAATGTATATAACATGCAGAAGGACTTAAGATAGCCTTCTTTTTATTATACCGGTTGATACCGTATCACTTTCTGAATCGCTCTAAGTTTGTATGTCCGTCTGCCCGACTTGTATTTTGTGCTTTATGTGTAGTCTGCAGGCGTTAATTTTTGAGATCTTTCAACGAAATTGGGTACGCTGACGTGTTTTGGTTCAAGGATGGAGGCTGCTGTAAATGGTTTTTCTTAGGCCACATTTTCAATCGCTTCCCATATAACAACTTGTTTTCAAAAGCCGTTGTATGAATGACTGTATTAAGTAAGACGGTGTAGGGTATTCAACGCTAGGAGGCGTCACGCTGTAGTGCTTTTACTTGTTGGCATCATTGATGAAAGAGATATTATTAATTTAAATTTAAGCTACCAAATAAATTTAAGCTTCTTTTTATGCTGTAAACAGTTGCCTTGTATTGCCCGAAAATAAATAAATAAATGAATAAAATCCTATTTTGAAGTTGTTACAAAAAATTCAAATGAAAAACATGGTCGACGTGCTGCACACTGTCTTGGTAAATCGCCTTCAGAGAAAAAAGCGTTTGAAGTTTTGAAGCGTGTTATAGATATATTTTTTTTTGACTAATCTGCAATCCCAAGATCATAAAAATGCTCTGCTATGTTTAAATATTCTGCTGATTCTCTTTGCTGATAAAAGCTGCCGCTTTTGCGGCATTTATCAAGGAGAGAGTAGCACATTTCGCACTATAGATGCCGCGAAATATTTTTGAATGCCTTAATCGATTAAATACAAATTAGTTACGTTATTCTAAACAACTGAGTATAACTTAACACGTCAAGGAAAATGAAATAAAATGACTGTCATAGAGCTTAAATACTAATGATCCAAACATTGGCTTCCCTACAAAAATGAATTTGTTCCACCGTTTTTTTAAACAAAAATTTATGGGTTTTCGGCAATTACTCACAAATTATGAAAGACAGAAGGCTGAAAAAGCTAAGTATGTTAGTATTAAATAAAATACAGCGGACGCTACGACGTGATGGATTTAATTTCCCTAAACAATGCGTTTTAGTGAACTAAAATATGAAGGTTAAATTTTACCATAAATAAAAGCATGGGGCCCTGAAGATTTTTATGGTGGTTGGTATGGGAGATTAGTTCTCAGTCGAATATAACTTTCTTACGTATTTTTTTAATTAGAAATAGAAATATTAATTGAGGGACATAAACTAATTAAGAACGCTAGAGAAATAAATATAGTTAGCAGCAACAACAATGGCAAGGAGTTTGCAATATAATGAAGCGTGCAATGATATGCAATAAAAACACTTAAGTATAAATACCAAATGGATTAACCGATATATCTCTTTTAACCAATAAAAGTGTTGGGGCTAGGACAAGATATATGCAAAGGCAAGTAAGGCTCCATTCAAACAGAGTCCTCTTATTCTTGATTTGCAATTCAATCTTGAGACTGAATCATCAATCAACTGGAGAAAAACATCACGTCTTGCAGACCAAGAAGTCTATTATCTAGCTCTTTGAAAATGCTTGAAAAACCCCTTGCAGGCCATATTAGATATAATATTAATATAATATTGATATTAGATACTAGTAACAATTAAGTATCAAGCCGTGAGCTTCGTACGCCTATAAAATGCTATGGAATCGTTAAAAAAGCAACAAAAGCGGTAGAAAATAAACAACACTCTTCAGCAGTGTTCTTGGACGTTAAAAACGCTTTCTACAGTTGTTGTCATTCCGGGCGTTTTTAATCTGGAAAAGATGCTTTCCGCGCTTTTTTATTTAATTCTTCGTTACTTTTCCCAAAATCAATTTTCGAATTCAATGCAGATATTCTACAGGGTAATGTATTAGACCCTGTGCTGTATGCTATTTTCTCGTGGGATATGGGGCTGGCTGAAGATGTCACGGTCGCTACATGGCAGAGCTCTAATATCATGCAACAAACGTAAACACAAAGCTTCAAACCTCATTCAAATGCACCTTAATAACGTCTCTATATAGTTAAAGAAATGGAATATAACGGTAATCAAATTCCTGTATCGAACTGCATTAAGTACATAGTGACACATCTGGATAGAATATTGAGCTGGAAAAATGGCATAAAAGCAAAACAAGCGTTTTACTGGCTGATTGGTTAAAAATCAAAGTGAACTCTTAACATTCGATTGCTGTTGAACAAAGAGATTTAATTTTTTGGCAGAACCGTTGAAAGGTTTCGCATCGTTCTCAGCTTCGTATCCATTCAACGTTCAACTTGGTTGGATGAAGGTACGACCATATGTTTTTGTTTTTAAATAGTTTTAAATAAACCTGAATAACTTTTGATGTTATCTGTTAGGGTATCAGAGGACCTAGAATTTACCAGGTAAGAAATTGGGTTTGTCAAGAAGTATTCACTTATCACAGTGAATTGGGGAAGAAACACGAAATTTCTCGGACGGAAAAAATTTCTTTCAAGCCAAAATTTATATCTCTTTAAAAGAGAAAGATTTTGTATATATATTTAATGTATGGAACTTATTTGGACATATATCCATTAAAATATTTATACTTCACGTTTACTAATTAATTGAATATTAAACCAAAAAAATTATATCCGGTCTTGACCGAATCCATCCCATACATACATACCATAGTTATTTTAAAGAAGACTAAAAGAAAGAAAAAGAACTAAATTCCTAACCTATAATAGTGGATGGGGCCGGGAGAATTTTTCTTTTCTCGCGTAGGTTGTATGAGTTGTGCCTTATGAGATATAAAAACACCAAAGGCAAAAGTGTGCATAGGTTTTGTAGATGTGTCTCTTGGCCGGCTTGGCTCATTTTCAAATGTTTTTGCAAATTTCAGGTCGATAGTTTCATGAATGTTTACAACAGACATTACACATGCGGACAGACGGACGTGCTTAAAGCTATTCACAATTTGATATTGATCAGGAATGTATATACTTTATATGGTCTCTGATGCTTCCTTTTGGGTATTAAAAAGTGTTTTAAGAAGAATGTGAGAGAGCAGCACATGCCCCATATGCACACATAACTATGTATTTACATAGATTAAACGCATGCTTTCATGTGCTTTCATATGTGCACCCACAAAATCCTGAAGAAAGCAACAAAGTTTATATTTCTAAAGAAGAATTCATAATACATAAATACATTCAAAAACTTCATTATAAACTCTTGATTTCTTAGCAAAAGTGCTAACACCTTTCGAATCGTTCTCAGCCTTATATACCTCACCGAATGTTTTAAAGAAGCTACAGTAACTTATTTTTATGTGGCGTTCCTTTTAAATGAACATAAACGTATTTTAAGTCTTTCGAGTCAACGGCAAAGAATCGTTTAAAGTCTGCTATCTATAACCTGGCGACGGGGTTTTGTCCTGGAGGTGTTTCGGAAGAGGGCTTTCTTTTCTAAGGAAAAGAGAGCGTTTTTGTTCTCCTTTTTGGCTCTCTTTTATGGAGGTCATCAAACCATATGATGGCCGGCGGTATTTCAGAAGGTTGGGGTACAGTTGGGTGTGCGCTGTGTGATGATAACCTTGGAAGCATTGTTTCCTCGAGAAAGGATAGTGTTTGGATGCCCTACCGGGACGTGTGGAGAGTCCGAAGGCAAGAGTGGCTGCGGCTGCGTACAGTAAGAAATCATCCAAAGATGTACAGCACGGTGCAAGTTGTGTATGAGCGATAAGCCACGAAGTTAATGGGCCAGTTGCGGACGTTAAACCTCTAAAGACATGTGTAACTTCCCAACAAGGATTTGCTTAACTCAAGTAGGTTATTGGAGCTCTTGAAAAAGATTTCGCAAATTCAAAGAAAAAATTTTATTTCTGGTACTGAATATTTTTCCTCGTGTTCTCGAAGGTTAAAAGAATCTATTAAGCCAATAAGAGACAACAGATTTTCTAAAGAATTTATTTACAGTGGTATCACACTTTAAAAAAAAAGGATTTGTTTAAAAAGTGAAGTTGAAATTTAGCTGCGTAATAAGACGAACCACAACCACCTCCTCGTCGTTCATGCTTTTCTTTACCAGATAATATTTAAAAACGATAATAAATATGAAAAACAAATCTTGGCCTTAACAATATTTTCATAATACCACTCAGACACTAAATCCTTGATACGCATACAGTAACATATATGTACATATGTTGTATATAATAAAAAAAATTGTTATGATAACAATTTATACATTATTTAAGTCCATGCAAGGCACACAATTCGGTTAAATGATCTATGAAACTGGAAACGTTATTTTATGGTATTATTGCCGTAAATGTAAAATTGGCGAGAACTTATTTTATTATAAATCCCTATACAAATACAAATGTACTATAATTATATGCACATACATTTTAAGGAAAAAAAGGCATATAAGAGATAAGTCCTTCTTGATACAGCTGACATTTTCAGATTTTTCAACAGTTTTTTATGAAAAAAAAAGAAACCAGCTTAAGTTTATGGAAAAGAAAAACACAGAATCAAGCCACAAGGTAAAGAGATTTTGTCCAAAAAATTTGTTGTTGCTGTTGTATAAAAATGCATGTTTAGTGTAAATAGTAGCCGGACGACCGAATTGTGAATTTCCCATGTTCTGAGCGACTTTCGAGCTTAACGGACGGCAAAATCAAATCACCTCATGTATCTCAAAGAGTTGATGTGAAAACGTGAACCTTTCTCTTAAATTTATGCATAATATTAGGTTAGGGAAAAAGAAAGTAATTATTTTTTCTGCAGATGGCTGTAGTGATCGATATCTACTAAAAAATCTCCTTTCCTATTGTGTTATTTGGTCCATTAAGTTGTGAGTTGCAAGGTGTTAAAAATGGAAGAATAAGAATGGAACAAAGAAAAAATTCGGTACATTTTGCAGGCGTGTTTATGGTCCCGAACAGCCAAGTAGGAGCACTTTCGGTTTTGTCGATTCCTTTCAGGTATTTTTGATGTTAAAGATGCATCTCGCATAGGTAAGCTCGTCGTTCAAAATGTCTATAAAATCACAGAAATGATTCAACTTGACCAGCATCTTAGCAGTGGTAGTATCGCCTAAAGGTAAAGATCGACCATAAAGCAGTTTTAAACCATTTGCACTCTGCATTCTAAAAAAAGTTTGGGTTTTTTCAACCCATTGAACACCAAACACGTGGTGGATCGAATTTCCATCTGCGAAGCTTTCGCCAAACGGAATGAAATCGATCCTCTACTTAAACGGGTGATGACTGGGGTGAGAAATGGGTCATACGCGATAACATTATGCGAAGACGATCGTGGTCAAGCAAGTCAAAAGGTGGCCAGCCCAGGACTAATTGCAGGAAGGTTCTGTTGTGCATTTTGTGGGATTGGAAAGAAATCATTTGGAATCTTATGGTCGGATCTCCACTGTCAACAACTGGCCTGTTTAAGGTTAGCTATTGACCAAAAACCTCCAGAAATGTCCAACAAGAGAGGCGTTATATTCCATGAGGACAACGCCCAACCATACACGTCTATAGTGATTCGCCAGAAACTCTGGGAGCTTGGTTGGGCAGTTGTAATGCATGCAACATATAGTCCAGACCTGACACCAAGCAATTACCAAGTTTTTTTTTACATTGCATAACTTCCTTAGTGATTCTCAGAAGAAATTGGCACCATGAGAAGAGAACTAAGTAGCATTATGAAACTACCTTTAAAATGGCAACAAAATATAGAACGAAATGATGCGTATTGGTCAAAATTGGTAAAATGAAACGTGTCAAATAAAGTCTTGAAATTCAATACATATTGACATCTTGGATTTGAAACGCATCGCCGCGCGCACATCACTCGGTTGCATTGACATTGTTTATCATTTTGCAGTAGCCCATAACACATTCTCGTACTTTGGATGATAAGATTCTGTTTGGCTTCTCCATGTTTTGAATCAACAATTCGAGGAAATGATTTTAAATCATAAAGGCCTCTCGTCAGCTCAGAAGAGCACAAGTGCTCGGTCAAGCGTTGGTGCGGTCGTATCCCAAGCGACTGTGTTCACTTCAGGCGGAATTAAGCCAATATAGGTATATTTCTGGATATAGTATATATATATATATATATATATATATGTATAATTATATATATAATAATTATACAATAAGTCTACAAACGTGTACATATGAGGAAAAAGTTCGTGACGTTAGAGGAAGGCCAAACCTCGCCTTCGCTCTGTTTGCCCAGTTGTTTCTAAAGTTGCCAATGTTCCTCAAAATATTGAGGCAGATGGTCGTTCGTCGACTTGCCTAAGCGCTACATGCAAAAACAAACCCAATGGTGGGATTTACATCAGTTCGTTGTAAAAATCTAACAGATCGGATTTAAATCTACGCATAGCTCCTGCAGTAAAATAAAGTCGGTCAATTTTTGAAGAGGTTTACAAAGGGTTACGGAAATGATGTAGGATAAAAGCAACGATGCAAAAGGTGAAACCTGCATTAACGCTTTTTGCTTGGCGGGATTACAATGGTATCTATACCATGCGCTTGGTCTGGAAATGAATTGTACGTTTTACTAGCAACGGGTAATACGATTAAGCTGGTGAGGTGGACTAACTGACCAATAGAAAAGTTGTTGTCTTCCTCCACAAAAACGTGAGAAAATGTTAGTTTTGGCTGAGAAGTCTGGATACGTTCATAATACTCCAACGAACCGCTATCCTTTGAATTGCTTTCCACAAAGCTATTTCAATAATGTAAGCTTTGTTCTAAAACAAGCTTGTGAGACTCACTCCGTTTGCGATGGCATAGTGATTTTAACAGAAAAGTAACATATTTTCGCCAGTTTATTAAAATTCATTTGATGAGTTTGAGCCGCGAAGTTATTTCTTCACCGTATCTACGTATGTATGCATTCATGCATATTATATGAGAGAGTAAAGACTTTAAATTAAAGACACACATATACAGTTTGCCTGCAAATGAAAATACCACAGAATAGACACAACTCGACAGTTGAACACATTGTAATAATATAAAGATTCATATGCATACCCATAATGATGACCACATTTGCTTGTGGATATCTATATATGTTCGTGTGTCATGTCAAGTACATGCTATTTTGTATATAGATATTTACTATTAATGTCCGTTTGTTGCATTTATATTATTACTTGATATTCCATACTATCTGGTGCAACATGTTGTGGTTGCCTTATGGACGCTTCCTATGTTGCCAAGCGTTTGCTTTTATATCCATTAATGTTTTACAATTGCACTAAACTTGCAAAGTCTCTTCAGGCGTGCTTGCCTAAACCCAAATAACCCAAGCTATTCCTCCGTTTGATGGTTGGTTACTCACATACGCACAAACATATATACATAAACTTCATATACATTTTAAAGGACTTTCGTGTTACTTTAGAATGTACACAAACACATTCGTATACGCTTTAGGCCATAAGGGCAACATATGGTCACTTTGGTTATGGTTTTTGGCTTACGTTCGACTCTGTGCGTCTCTTCTGCTTTTCTGAGGGGTTTATTTAAAACTATTTATCCTGTAATTTCTTCTTTTTTTTCAAGGGTTTTCTGCTTTTTGGTCAATTGTTAAATATTTCGTCGGCTAGTTGTGTATTTGTGTTCTTTAAACCGTAAAAGTCACAAATTATATGTTAATGTTGATGACGATGACAATGACAGCAAGGATATGTATAAGAAAGCGAAAGCCTGGTAAGAGAATAAGGAAAGAATGATCGCATACCGCATGATAGTGGCAATTTGGCAATAAACTAAAATGAATAATTGTTTTCGTTCTTACTCCCCCTAGAGCACATACTAAAGCAAGCAAAAAAAAATGTCAGATGCCTAATGTTAAGAGGGTTACGCTTAAACCATGAGACTTGTTTAAATCTTCTTTGAGATTAAAAGCAAACAGCTTTAGCAGATTTTAATTTCTTTCTCATGAAAAAAAGCTAATCACACTTTCGCACATATTTATGTATCATTTTCGGTAGTTATAGATAAGTAACAGAGAGCCTACGAATCGCCTAAGATCTGTTTTATAAAAAAAACCTTAAAAACTAAATGTGATGTAAAAAGAAGGAAATTAACCCTTAGCTAAAAAAGTCTTTTCAATAGTGAGTCCTCTGAAATGTTAATATGTTAATAATGATCGTTATGCATGCATACTATTACAAGCGTATGAACATGTACGTGTACATGTACGTATATACGTTCTAACCTTTGCGAGCTGATCATCTCTTTTATGATAAAAATATTTATTCTTTTGAACTTAATTGGGTTGAGGGGTTACTTCACTAATATTGCGTTAGATAGTTGTTGCGGTCTTGCGTCGGGCACACGCCACATGGTCAGGCAAAGTAGCCAGTTGGTTAGTCTTGCTCTAAACAACTGACGTTTTCAATTCAATTGAATTTGTCTTTTTTGTTGTTTTTTTTTGGTGATGGATAGAAAAGAACTAACTGTCAGGTCACCATCGAGTGTGCATGACTCGTGCCAGTCTTCAAGCGTTATTCGTGAGGATCACACATTTTTATTGTTAATAACTTTTAGAATGAATATAAGTGAAAACAAATACGTTACATATCAGTACAAAGACAATACGGCCAACCTAAGTAATTTCATATACAATAATTCGACGTCACCTTCTTCATCAACAGAGGACGATAATAATTCATTTTATATAAAAAGTCCTGTTTATCCATCGAATAATAATAACCGTACTATTCCACGAACAACAAGCGTAAACGCTACAGAATCGTTGATCATTAATACTTGGTCTTTAGATGATGAATTAAATCTTGCATCCGGAAATGATTATTGCCAGAGCCATTATATAAGTCCAATAGTACATCATTCCGTTACACAAGACCATAATAATACTACAAACATAGACGTGGCAGAGCAAAAAGTTGTGAAAAGGCCACGTAAAATAAATGCTTCTCGCGTGAAAAAGTCAGGGGCGGTAGGCGTAAATCCACCTAGTCCATCGTTATTGAAGCGTAGACGTCAAGCGGCCAATGCTCGTGAACGTAAACGTATGAATGGCTTAAACGAAGCTTTCGATCGCCTGCGCCAAGTAGTGCCTACGCCAGCTATGGATCAGAAGCTCTCTAAATTTGAAACTTTACAAATGGCTCAAACCTACATTATGGCTTTAGATGATATGCTGCAACGTGATCCTGAGGTAAACAATGTTAACTATAACAATAGAATTTACAGCCTGAATTCTGCGAATATGTCGTCGCCGTCGTCATCGCCGTCGCCATCGTCGTCGTCGTTGTTGTACACTAATGACATTAGTTTGCAATGATTGCGGTTGCACCAAAGAGACGTGACTTTGCTCGTGTTTCTCATAAAAATTGATGACATTTCAATTGTCGTCTGCAGCCTAACCAACGCCTCATGGATTCGCTTGCAAAACCATTTATACCGTAAAGTGCAGTATGTGTGTGTTTTATGTGTATGTGTGTGCGTGTATGTGTGATTGTATGAATTTGGAATACAACTAACAAGTATATAGCAAAACATGCTCTCAATTATCCTGCGCCACTAATTGCAATTTACCAGCTACGTGAGCCTTACAATATCCCGTGTCTCCTCGCCTTAGACCCATATTATTAACGTGAAAATGAGTGTAAGTTTCTTGTGTATATGTGTATTTGCGTAAGTCATTACGTATATACACATATTTATCTAAAAATATATATATATGTTTTTATATATATATATATATATGTTCTTGTGGCAACATTTAAGAAAAAATGTGTATGCATAAGTGATGATGTTTACCTTTAAGTACAAGTAATAATGTTGATTATTGTTTTATTTCGTTCGCGTGCTTTAATGCCCGTCACGTTTCTTACTCTTTATTAAGCTTAAGTGTACATTTTAAATGAATTCTATGTGATTTGATTGTAAGGATGAATTTACTTGTTATATAAATCCTAATGAGACGCTTAGAGCTTATGCTTTATATATTGTAGTAATCAGTGATTTTCAAATTGTTGATTGTAAGGTAATCTAACTGAAGTAATTTCTAATTCTTTTAATTGCTAGGTATCATTTTGAAGAATTATAAGACTTTCATTAAAAAACGCTCATGAGGACTCTTCTATCTGATAATATAGAAGAAGGAGAAAGTTCATAGCTTTCCTTCACTAAAATTCAAGCATAATTTTTTTTATAATTTAAGCAAGCATTAAACGAATTTTAATAAACCAATTATATGCCATGTGAGCGATAACTTTTTGCCGTTTTTCTGATAAAATTGCTAGGCTATCGCTGCAAAACTATTGATAAACAGTGAACCAAACGATTTTTCGAGGTCTCTTTTGAGTTGTGGCTTGCCGGCTAATCCATATCCCAACAATGTAGTGGAGTCATTAAAAATCTGCTTGGATTTGGGATTGCCATGATGGAAGACGACGCATTTTCTATTGGTCAATTCTGGACATTTGTGTCTTTTCATGGCATTAATTGCTGCCAGTAAAGAATGAAGTCGATTATCTGATCAGTTGATAAAGGCTTAATGGCGAACGGTTATCTTCCCATTCTGTCAGAGACAAAACGCTACTTTACGTGGCATGGATTCGAATTGTGCCACACTTTGTACTGTTCCATCCTTCTTTGCTCGCGCACTTTTTCGGATATTTTTACGTTAGGTGACCAAGTTTTCATTGACCGTTATCAGCTTCTTCAAAAATGGCTCGATTTCGCTCCGTTTCAACATTTTTTCACAGATAACTTTAAATTCGTTAAACATCTATCCATTTATTGATTTATGTGATCCATATCCATGTATCCATGTATCAATATTTTTTTTGTGCAGAATCGTAGGCAAATTAATTAAAACTGGTTTTTGAATGATTCTTAGTTCCTTAGCAAAGTCATGAGATCAAACGTGGCAATCTTCAAGTTTATGAATTATGCGGTTTAAAAAAGAAAAAACATTTTTGAAGGATTTCGACTTTTTAAAATATATAGAAAATAGATAGGCAAACCATTCATTTGCTACTGATTTCGATGATTCATAAAAGCGATAAACTTTCGAAATTTTTTCATAAGTCTGGGAAGCTTGTCATATGCTTGAAGTGTTCTTGTACAATATATAGAGAATTTTTCGAATTAATTTCGACTGAGTTAAGAAGGTTCCCTTTAAGTGGTCTACTGACACACACTTTCCGTATGCGTCGTGCTATGATTAGATGGGTCAATGTTACCAGGTTTATGCGATTTTATAGTTATATGTTGGGAACAGTGCCACGAAAATCTCTCTTGACCTAATATTATGTCCACCATCAAAACGTAGGGTAAATACCAGATTTTGGTTTATTGTCTCTAACACTAAGAAAATATATATATTCTTGACCAATTTAATTTAATTCCATTCGAGGGTTCGACCATCCATCCACAAACATGTACGCCGGCGGGCCCGTGTTTAATAAATATTTTGCGATTTTAGCGCGTTTTCCTCAAAGTGGACTTTTCATAGGCATTTTTTTAACAAAATGTAAAATATGTAAGTCATAGGCATAAGACCCCCAACGCATAGAAAGGTATTGGATGCCATAAATGATGAGTGTCTACAGTTAGTACTCTTAATGGTCCAAATTCTTATTTTAATGGAACTTAAATTTATTTTCATAAATTAAAAGCCTTTCACTTATCTTCAACTTTTGTGAATAGCTCATGTGCTACGTATGACTGTATCGATCTAACCTAGTGATAATCAAAAGAATCCATGTCTGGCGAATAAGTTCCAAGCGCGAGAGGCCACCAGCCCATGTTAAAGACGCCTTGCTTGATTGCTTCTGCTATATGCAGACGGGTGTTTTCATGAAGCAAAACCATTTTCCCAATTCCTATGCTCATAAATTGTCTTTTTTCTGCAAGCGCACGATTTACTCTGACTAGCTGGACTTTATATCTGCGATATGCAACAGTTTCAGCAAGCTCTCGAAATTCGTAGAAGTTTTCTTTTAATAAACAGATAGGCTTAAATTTTTATGAAATAAGTGGATGGTGTTTTTGTAACATTAGGCTGTTCACAACTGATGCTCTAAGCACTGAACCAACCTCCGCTCAACATTTTCAAATATTTTCGCAGAACGTGTTTCGCAGAACTTGTAGTAGTAAATGATCCTTTTGTTCGGAACACGCTTCACATTTGAATTTTTTTTTTGGCTGAAATTATGCTATGTATTTACCATTGGAATTATATAACAATAACTTAAGAAGCTTTTCGCGGCAATTTAAATTTACAATTTTTGTTACTTTGGTTTGTGTTCACTTCTCGTAAAAATGAGACGGTTAGGTAAACTATTTGACGTGCAGCATTTAGATAGAAAAACTTGTGTGTGTCACATGGAATATGCAAGGGTTGAAACAACACTTGCATTCAACGCAATTTATTTTTTTTTTAGAATGATACTGGTTTTCGTTGGTTTTCTTTATCAAGTGTAGATATGAAAAATTTCAACTGTGCATCTCTATTTTCCAACTCTTATTAAAGTTTCAAAAATACAAGAGAAGACATAGGCTAACAGATAAACGAAAGTCTTACGATAATCAAGAATATAAGTTTTTATATATATGTTTTCGGACATTTTACTCTGGATAAAATTAGGACAACGATTACGAATACATAGCGCGGATAAAATAGAATAACAAGCGCTCTCAAATTTCGAGCTCTTGAGCTTAATAGATTTATATGTACACCTAATTCCCTTTTTACACGATTTTTTTTACACGAAATTTGATTCCACACGAATTAAAGGGAAAAAATTCTCTTTTTGCACGAATTGTTTTGTTTCAACACGATTTTCAATATTTTATGAATTTTTTTAATGAATTTTTTACTGAATATTTCTGGCGAATGTTTTTTTTTGCATCGTAATTCCGAGTTGTATTTTTCACAATTCGGTTAGGTTACGTCGATTATATGCGTATATGAGTGCTATTAAGCCAATATCTATTTTTACAATGATTTCTTTTTAACGAATTTTCTTGGGAATACATGGATCGTCTGAAATAGGTGTATATAGACTCGTTTGCTATAACTATTGAGTTAAAATTATTATATACTCAGATACTCGACACCCAAACAATATTGAGACGTCAGAGAATATCTAAGTGCATGTAACGATTTTATTTATTTATATGAGAGCAATGATAGTTGAGTGAGACGAAGTAAAAATATATGCATACTGTAGTGAGCCTGTAGAAAGTAACTGAAATTTATTATTTTTTGTAAAACTTGAGTTAAAGTTATCGTTACAGTTTTCTGTCTTTAACGGCATAATGAGCAACACTAAAGCTTAATGCAGCTTAATGGGACGTTCCTCGTTAACAAGGTGCGGAGTATCGCCTTGACAATTCTTCAAAGTGTTCTTTCTTTATTATTTAGTTTGAACGAGATGTCCTCAGTCCCCAGTTCATCTCCAAAAACCCCAAAACAGTTCTTCATCTTTTTTGGCACCTATAACTTACTTTATAAAGTTTTTACAGAACGGAAGGAAAGGGAGGATAGTCAACCCCATTTCCCTATTTCCCCATGATATACTTGACCGCAAATATATTGGAGACCTCCGCCTTTATGTTTAGCGTACTTTTGAGTGCATTTAAATATCTACAATGAAAAATTAGTTAAGCAAAGAGTCAAGATATGTGTTTCCAACAAAATTACGAACGGCGCATTATAAATATTTAAAGTGCAGACAAGTGAATGGCATAAAACGTGGAAAGCAGATCAACAAATGACAGTTGAATTATGTCATATTGGTCGACGTTCAATACCGACAGTCGGCAAAAACGTCAACAAAATCAAGATGCTTGTGCATGAAAATCATTTGTTTATTTATAGAAAGAGTTAGCTTAAGAGATGAAGATATGCTTTAAGAGAATGCATGTCAGTCTGGCTAATATTTTAAGCATTACGATAAGGGAACACCGCATAAGGCAATGCAAGCAATTTCAGCCAACCACTTACCGTGTGTGAGCAAGCAAGCTCTTTGTTTACCTGCTATCATTCTATTGAATTGTTTCCTGTTTTCGAAACTGATGTCGTCACTTTGAGGAAGATATCGTTGTTTGGGGATATAAAACTAAAAGGCCTACGAATAATCTATGGACAAGTAGGTGTAAGGTTTTGAAAGTTTTATGGCCTAGTTTTGATGAAGGCCATAAAATAAATCTTGATAAAATTACTTTTTTTTCATTATTTGGTGAGAGTTTAGATACGAATCCGTGTGAGCGTGTGTAACTCATCAAAAATTAAAAGAAAAGCGTCATTTAATTTTGTGAGTAAATTATCCGTACGAGTCACATTAAAATGTATTAATAGATGGGTGTGTGTGTGTGTGTGCATGCATGTGCGAATCTGCTTACATGTACAGAATTCATTTGGTTAAGTATTCTCCCATGTGCATGAAAGTGTTGAATACATTTTATATATGTATGTATGTTACATGTATGTACGTACTTGGCATAAAATTTGACAATTATACAATTGCATACGCTTATTCACACATAAACACAAGCACAAACACACAGATGATTATATATATATCTTTATGCTGAACATGAAAAATAAGTACACTTTGTGCATAAGAACAGCAGCAGCCAGGTACAGTAATTACAAGTTGCAAAAGCAAAATGACACAGAAACAAATGCGTATATTGACAAAGTTTCATTCGGTAATTGGAACGCTCTATCACTAGATGGAAGAAACTTCAACAAAACGGTTTAGCTAAGTTAACGAGAAAAAAATGAAATTTAAAAAGAGGAATAAGAAGAAGAAGAAAATTGAAGAAAAACAGTTTAATTTTCTATTTTTGTTAGAGTAATTTGTTCAAGTTTTGCATGCGGGTGCTTCAACTTATACGTTCAATGCAATCGGGTAGCAGGTGGTCTAACAAGTTTAGCATAACTTTCAATTGCGCACGCAATGGCGGTTACAATGAAAATCCAAATATTCGCTTTGAATTGTTTAAGAATAAGTAACAAAGTTTAAAATGACAACAGATAAAATGCACACATCCACGCACAAGGGATACATTCCTTAAAAAGAGATAATTCCATTCACACTAAAATATTCATGTACTTCTATATGTTGAATGTGTGTTACAGACACGTAGTGGTTAGTTGTAGTTACTCGCATTGTGCAACCATAACCTTCTCACTTTGACCGTATGAAAGGCAAGCAGGCAGGCAGGCAGGCAGGCAGGCAGGGTGTCTAACCAACAACCAACCACCCAAATATCTGATGGAGAGGTAGAACCATTCATTGTGCATTGCGTGTATGTATGCGTTGTGAAGTTGTATAAAACACAAATTTCTAATGTCATTGTAAATGTTACGTAGCGAAATTATGTGCTACAGCTTAAGTTGACAGTTGTAAGTAAAAGTTTTAAACTACAATAGCAACAATTGTTTACAGCGTAACAGCCTGTGATAGTGTTTTAGATAACTTTTTAACGGGGTTAAAATTGTATGCATTATACATACGTTAAGCATTTACACTACATATCACATCTGTGTTGCATGTGTGTGTATTATACATACATAAATACTCATGTGTATATTACGTATAAATATTTTTAAAGGCATTTCTGTACATATGTACGCAGGTTGTCAAAGCAAATGAATTTTTGCATTTATGTTAAACAAATTTAATCCTTTTGTAAAGACATTCTTCCTTTTATCGATTTAACCTGTAAGTGCGTAATTTTCAGAAAATCTCACCAGGTGGTTGCAACCAATTACTATTTTAAACAACTTTCTTTTGATGTTGAAAAGTTTTAATTTGTGATTTTACGCACAGTGACGTATGAAAGTCTGCGTGCATTTATAATTTCGGAAATTAGGAATTCCGACTTGCCGCAAATAACTTGCTATTCCGATTATGTGCACTACGAGTATCTAGTAACTTCCACACAATCTTGTACAACGCTGCATACGTTATCAGTACAATGATGCCAGCTGAACCCTTGGCGAGGGAGGAAGCAGACACTTACAATGCTCGAAAGCAACATCCGAGGCGACTAGCACGAGACAAAAAGGAACGAATGTACCAAACAAGCGTGCGCGTATGGCAAAGAGAGTAGGACAACTCCAGCTTACGTGGATGGACCTGTAGATTCGTCTTCAATATAAAGCAATGGATGGAAAAGAAGCACGGAAACGTTGACTTTTACCTAACGCAAATTTTGAGTGGCCATGGTTACTTTCGGCAGTACTTGCAAAAGAAGAGACATGATAACGAATCATATTGCAAAGTGTGGAAAAATATGACTTTGCTGAGCATACAATAATGCATCGTCCAAGATTGTCAATTCAGAGTGAGATGATAAGTGAAGCTATAAGAGAAAGGGTGATGCACAACAATTTAGTAGCATCTATGCTGCTGACGGCCGAAATTTGGAACCTGGTACAACGTTTAAGAAAAATCGCAATTGCTAAGCTTTGATCAAAAGAGCGCTTACGAACACTTACATAACCACATGGCAGACGATTTGAACTGAGGCTAAGACGGTTGTCCTGACGTAATACTTAACGGTGGTTTCAGTGGCAGATTGCCTTCGGACGTAGAGGAGTTCCTATTGCGGTGAAAGTCCAACACTAACTTAGGCTATTAATGCCTTCCCTCGCTTGAAGAACAGAAAAAAATATAATGCTCAAGGTTCGTAAAAATTCGTAATTGCCGCAAGAGCGGCATTTTATGAGATCAATATTTGAATTTGACCTTTAAAACTTGGAATTGCTTGTGCAGTGTATTATGAAAGTCTACTTATATCTATAATGTTCGTTTTTATTAGAAATTGCATGGAAGCAGCGTGATTTTGAGAGATCATAATTTAACTTTGTCTGTGTGATCCTGAAAATACCTCTTAGTCTGCGTACATCTATAATATTTGTTAACAAGACAAAATTGCCGTAGAAGATCACATGTAATGAAATCGAAAATGCTGCTCTGCCTGCCACAAACCTAAGTTTTTGACAAAACATATCACAGGCAATTAAACAAACGTAAAAAAAAACTATGTAGTGGAATGAAATAAACCACTGGCTTTGGTAGTCACAATACTTGCTTCACGATTTATAATCGTTAATAATTTTGGTATACTCTCCCATCCAATTATATAAGCTTATATGATATCCGCCGTCAATGATATGAAATACAACTATTTGCGTTGCACTTTTTGTCCCGCTTCCCTTATGAAATTGATTGAGGAGAAAAAAGAAAGAAAGACAGAGACAGAGAGAAAGAGAGAGAGAGAGAGAGAGAGAGAGAGAGAGAGAGAGAGAGAGAGAGAGAGAAAATAGATCGAAACAGGATTCTTGCTCTCAGAGTTTGCTCACTCGCGGCACATGTAACAAATTTTTTTTTCTTATCACGCAAAATACTCCTTCGGGGACAATACGATATTCTAAACGATATTCTACATGCATTTAGTATTGTTCGTCACTACCGAGAGTGAAAATTTCCCGAAGTTTTAAAATAATTTTGAAAATAAAAGTGCTTATTTTAATATATGAAAAAAAATTTTATGTAGCTACAAAAAAGGCATATTGATGCAGATCAAACATTTTGAAAAGGTCGAAGAATTTTATCAACAAAAAAAATCCTAGTTTTTTTAAAATATTTGGTTGTTTTTTTCTATTTTTACTGTTTGTGCTTTAAGTGCTCTAGATTTAAACTTCGCCATAACTGCATTACTTTTGTTCGTCGTCACGTAAGGCGTGCACTACCGCAAGTAAGTGCCTCACATTGGTTGGAAAAATATTCTAATTTACCTATGAACTAATGCGAAACTCAGTTTACGAGGAATTTTTAATACCCTGTTGCTGCTAATTTACCGATCCCAACAAGTTTACAATGCCTTGGATTTCGACAGACTCTTGATCTATTGATTCATAGGTGATGCAGTTTTTGTCTATTTTAAATTAATATTTGCTATATAAGATGCAGTTTTTCGCCCGCTTTGGTCGCGGTTGTATCTAAATTGCAAAAACGTACGACAAACAGGCAACGTCTGGCGGATTATTGTCGGCGTGGAAACATAATCTCTTCAGAATTATAAATATGTTTTACGGAAGTGCTAGAGAGGGTTTGCGGAATATTTCTATCTGTTAGGAACAAATGAGACATAATGTGTACACCACCTCCGTTCGGTGGTAGGTAAAACAAATATTCGATATTGGTATACGTTTAATAGTCAATATTATTAGGTTATTACATACAAAACTTCTGTTGTTAGGCCAAATTTTGTGTTACTATAAACCAGTGATGGCAAAGTTATTAGAGTTTGTTGAAATAAGAGATTTCGAAATTTTCATTTTCATTAGTAAGCCAAGATTAGATTATATTGATTTTCGAACAACCGATTATGTTCGTGGTGTTTAAGAGGTGCGGCTAATAATATTGCTCTTTACTTAAATTCTGGAACTTGGTAACTCGTGTAAGCTCTTCGAAAACCAAAAAGTTACTTAGATATATACAAACTTTTCGTCCTTGGCTTCGATCTCTATTCTTTGCAGCTACGATAACGGCCTTAAGACTAAGACTTCAAACGTGAATTTAAATTTTTTCTTTCCCAATCCACTAATTCGACCACTTGAGTTGTAATATAGGTAATGCGAAGAGTGCCACATCTTCACTTCAGAACGTTCACAGTTGAAAATTAAGCATCTTTTACTTTACCGCTTTGATAATCTGTGATGTCTGCATCTGCTACAAAAGCTTTTGTATATAAAATATTTTTCGTCATCAAGTTCCTTGTGCTTACGCTGTGTCATTCAGTCCATTCAGAATACCTGTTACATAACCTTATGACCCTGCCGGGAATGTTGTTCAGATTATTTAAAATTTTTACCCTGGGTATAGTTTTCACTATTCATAGCTGTTTAAACGATCGTTTAAGCTGATGAAAATGAAACCCAGTAGCAAGAAAATCGTAAGATGTTGCTATCTGTTATTTTTCTAAAATTTTATGCTCAGAACTATTATCATTCCGTTTGCAATGCACAGGGTTACTCATGTCATGAGTCATGAGCCATCCTACGGTATACATTTAATCAGAATAAGTGCTAGATTACACATCTACTTATATCCGTCCTAAAATAAGATCTGTCACAGAAAGCATACATTTTTGTGCTTTATATTTATAGGAAATGTGCTCTAAGACATGCTTATGAAACACTGAAAAAAAAAATTTCACTTTACTATCATTAATGCAAACTACGTCACTCACTTTTTAATAAGGAACTGTTTGGTTCGTCAATCTGAACTTTTTATTTGAACTTGCCCAGCATTTAACAGACATGCGGAGAAAAACTTCTCTTATTAACAATATTCGCTGCGTACGTATAGAAATGATCTCGAGAAGTTTTCTAAAAAAAACAACTAATATAAAACACCACCATTATATATCCTACACCACTTCGCCTAGTACAGTCATTCGCTCATTTGGGCCATAGTACATCATATAATACGCATTATTTTCATGCAAAGACATTTTTTTCATGAAAGCCCGCATGTTGAAATTTAGCAAACTTAATTTACTTACAAAAAAATTTTATTGTTTTCCAGTTTCCGTCATAACAAACTAGAAATTTGTTCTCTTTTCAGCTATTGCTTTCTCATCATAAAGTATTAAAAATTAAATGCTTTTTTGAAGGACTTGCCATTTATGAGAAATCTTATATGGAGTGGGATCTAAGAACCCATATGTTTAAAATTGGGTTCATTTAATTTTTATATCAAACTACTTGCGAAATTGCGAAAAAATTTTCCAAAAATAAACAATTAGGCTTTTTTAGTATATAAGGCATAAAAGAGTTTTTATATCCTCATGATGTTTATATGCTCTCGTATTCAAAAGGTAGACCTACGTAGTAGTCAGTAAGGTTGATTTCTTTCCTAATTTACTATCACGCACCACTTTTCACCACGAAATATTGAGAATTAGACTTTTTAACTTTACAGAGATTTAGTTTTCGTAAAAAGGGTTATGTGGGAGAAAATTGGAAAAGTTGCTTCAGCCATACCAGATTTTTTATGTCAATTTCGAATGTAAAACTTCCATTACTCAGCGATTTTTCTCGAACAATTTTGAAAATTGCAAATTTCTACCATACAACGAGTTTTCAAAATAAGACGTTAGAAGGAGAAGTGGTCGAAGAGCGGATCAATCTGGACCATTTTCCTAATTTTATCGAAATATCTCAATCATTGCGGCGTTTAGATTTAACACATATTTACATGGACAGATGGACAGAAAAACCTAGAATCATTTTCTGAGTCGATCGACTTGATAGGATATGGATCTATCTTAAGCCATTCTGCGCATTACATAGGCCCGCAAAAACTTAATATACCATGTACCGCAATTGATCTAAGGAATAAAAAGTTAAAAAGTAAGAAAAACCTATTTCAGCCACTCAAGGGATGTTCGCTATTCACCTAGCCACCGAGCGGTGGCTACGAAACATTATAGATAGAGGAGATGAAAAAGAAGTTTTGATCGTTTTGAAAATAGAAAAAAAAAGCACCTAAAGTGCAGGGAAACCACTGCATATATGTTGCTCCGAAGGTAACTATCTTTGTGTGTTTTGTCAAGAAGTGGAACAAAGTAATTTAGAAAATAATTCATTTTCGAAATACATATTTACATATTTTGTTAAAATCAAGCATTTTCTTGTTGCTTCACTAAATTTTCTATATCAACGGCAATTATGTATTACACGATCCAAGCTCCATTACTGTTTAACAAAGTGTTTAAGACCATTTTAGGTCATATTAAATTTCCTTAAAAACGTTGGCTTAATTGTTAAGCCTTTGTACTCTACAAGTCGTGTGTATGAAGTCGAATTTTCAATCAGGTTAGACAAAAAGTGGTATGAACTGATAGTAAAGGTTATATAGTTTGTTATGGTTGTTGTTGTTAAGGATGTTTTTGTTTTTGTTGTTCCTGTATACAATCATAGCATGGGAAAAATGATGCGTTTGCCAAGAATTTGTAGATATTTTTATTTACAGTTCACAAAGTTTTACTACAATTACGTTCGATTTGTGCTTTTGAGTCAGGGTGTGTTTCCCTGCTAAAATTTATTTAGCTAATATTAAATAAATAACATTTTTAGTTCATGTGTGCATGTTGAAGTGCTTGCTCTAGCAAATAGCATTTAGTTAGAATCTTAAATGCAATTTATTTAATATGCTTTCGTAGGCTTTTCCTTTTGCTTCTAATATTTTCAGAAATATTTTGTCTACGTGCTAAAATATTTTTATTGCTTTAGCATTTAATGTCTATTTATTGCATTTAAAGCATTGGCATTCTTTTTGCTCCTTTTTCTATATAAAATTGTTATTAAATGATGTTTAGTATGAATATAACTTTTATGAGTTATCCTTTTTGTTGGCTTTAGATTTCATTCGTTCAACACATAAATACAATAGGCTTTTGAAGATCTTAAGCTAAATTCGTTGCAATTTGTATATACACGTACATATTCATTTTTATTCATATGACGACTGTTTCAATATAACGCGTTGTATGTGGAATGATTGTAAAAATCATCCTATTCACTTTCAGTAGCTGTCGACCATAAGCCAAGGCACGTTAGTGTATTTTAGTGTAAATTTTGTCAAAATATCTGCGACCTATAGGCCGAATACTAGTACACCCGGACAGATTTCATATAACGAAAAAAGGGTCTATCTCGAGTCCTTCTGGATGTTACAAACGATTGGAAATCGTTCGGTACAACAAAAGGAGGGTCTATCTTGAGTCCTTCTGGATGTTACTTACGTGCACCGTAAGCAATGCAAGAGATAAAAAGAATATAATTAATAGGATGGAGTCAATTTCGCTTTCACTTCAAGTGCCCACCATTTCGCTTGTTATTATGTATTCAATAAATTTTGCGATACAGAAGCGATATAAGGAGATATCACGTTATTCTGCGTTAATATAAATTAGAAAAAGAAATAAATAATTTAGGTGAAAAATTTCTAAGCGCTAAGAAAGCATTCTTTTCTAAGAAGAATACGATTTAACGAGAAGGGTATGGTACACTGTGAAATGAACAGGAAGGAAAGTAAGATGATCAAAGTAAACAATAATTTTTATTCTGGTGAAGTGATATTTTAATGGGAAAAACACTACCAACTCAGGCAACAACAATGTTGCGCTAAATCAAGTGAAGCTAATCTATGTAAAAACAAACTCCATTGCAATTTCTACAAATTGCATTTATCTCATTCAGATCAACCTGTAACGTAAGCAAGTTTTGTTTTATTTATTTATCTTTCATTGTATATTCCGTAATACAAATTTTGCAGTAATTATAAAATTTTGCTACTTACCTTTTTTTGCTACTTTTCGTTGCTAGCTCCCGTTGCTACCTCTCATAGCGATGATATCACACTGAAGCTTAATATAATTTTGTTTATAGAAAATATAAACATTGTAACGTATATGAGTTTGGTTATCATTTAATTGCTTTTAAAGGAACAGTCAAAGAGAAGTTGTTTTCATTAAAGGAATGTTTGTTCTTTACCTAAGAGTTTTGCATTTACATTTTCTTTAATTTTCTTTCTTCTAGCTAGCACGTTCAACTTTGTGGTAAATTAATTTCCTCATACGACTTGCAACTAACATATTTATTCAAATCAAACACTGCCTAAGGTATATACCATGTCAATAAATTGACGAAATAAAACAATACCGGCTTGATGTGACAGACATTTATTTGAATTACACAAAAATAGATGAGAAGCTAGGACTTTTAAGTGACTCTTTGATACGTAAACGTTCTAGCATATGTATAAATATTTAAAAATCCCATAGTAATAATTACTTACTCCTTTGCAATTTTTTCTTGACGATGTTAAACTTTTTATGTAACAGGATGGATTATTACTATTCCGCTAGTTAAAGTCAGACAAAATAATATGTTATATAACTACAGTCAAAAAGTTACACGGTCGGACGTAGTAATGGGTAACCGCACGTAATTAGTTGGGAAGTAATGGTCTGTCACTGGGGTGGCGGGAGGGGTACAAGTTCTATCCCAGAAACACTCCACACACGACTAAACTCATAAAATACACGTGAAAAACCCCTTATGGAGACAGACGGACAGTCAAAATTTGCTTACCGGACGATTTGATGTTAATCCCTAAATTATTCAACACTCTGCCTTAGTTTTTGACATATCAACTACGATTTGTTTTCCAGAAATAACTGAATATATTCATCTTCTTATTTTTCTTCTTTGTACTTCAACTTAGAATATGTATGTGTCAAAGCTTAATGTTCCATCGCATTTTTTGCTACTATAAGAAATTATGTAGAAAAGTTTTTAAAAGCATGGCAATGACAGAGGGGATGATGCTTGAAATTTAGAAGCCAGAATATTCCTTCGTTTTGAGGATAATAAACCATTTGCTTGAATTGATACAAAATATAGCCCACTACTTGGTGATATATCACTTGACTTCTAACAGAGCAGAGTCAAAGAATGTCATTTGCATTAGTACTTTACACTCCCTAACCATGTAGCATGGCGGCTTTGATCACTGAGAGAGAAGAACAAGCGAAGTCCTTTCCCTTACTCAGTCCTTTCTCCCGTTGCAACGCCATAAAAAACAATTATTTCTTTAATGCATTCTATGCAAGAGCAAACAAAAACATTGTAGTCGCCCAAGAGCGACCAATAAACACTCTAGTCTTTGTTTAACTCCCCATATATTTTCGTAATATAAATTATGAATAAAATATCAATAATTAAATCCTATTTTCAGGTGAAGGCATACTTTTGATGGAAGTCGTCGTATGCGAATGGGGCCAAACGGTGAACAGATGACTTCCAAATTTTGCAAATCTATTATTCTTGTCAAAGTGCTAAAAATTAGACTTTGTGGATGTGGCTTACCGCCCATAAAACTACTGTTTGAGTTTCAAAAGTAAATCTGTGTGGTCTGAATTCATTTAATTGTCATGTCATTTGGACGTGTTTGCCGTATGAAGGCTTGCCTTTCGTAGGAACCATTATATGAGAGGAGGTTCAAGATAGTGGCCGACGTCATCAAAATGCTTTACATCAATTTAGAATGCTGAGGTGGTGTTACTCACCCATTTTTGTGGTGAAATTTTGAAAGTTGCAAATCTTCCTTCATGTATCAATGTATTTAAGATGAGGATCTGTGTGGGCATGGTTTGTTTAAATCATTCGATCGAATCTGTTTTCGGTAAACTTCGTCGTTGGGCGACTATAGGTCAATGTATCTAATTTCGTCATGGTTTCTTTAAAGTGGCTTTGGATCAAATACAAAAATATATGGGCAATGGGCGATCTTATCAACGGTCAGATGGACCGTTGGATGGAAGGTCGGAGGGTTTTAAAGGAGAAATGTCTTGTGGGAATATATTCGCGCAAACTTAGTATACCCTTTAGCGCAAGCGGGATAAATGTAAATATTTTAACGAAAATCTACTCAAGCGCATGTTTCAAATTAAATGTACCGAGAAATATGTATGAAATAAAATGAGAAAAAGTGAAAAAAAAAATATTGAAATTTCCAACATCTTTGTGGGGACAGCATACGTTTCATCGTGAGAAGCAGGCTTTGCTGTAAGTGTTGTTGAAAAGTCATCAAGAAGATAGGCAAGTACACTGAAGCATCGGCCGGCAACGCATAGTCCGTCGATTACTTTCACAATAGCTCAAAGAATTCCTTTTTTATGATCTTGGCCGCGTTGTTAAGCATTACGACGGCCACATCGGTGTATGTTGTGAAATATTTATGTGTCCACAGAAATCTATTCAAGCCGGACAGGTTAAGTTATCCGATACATACAAAGCCGGGACATATAGGAGAACGTTTTTGCCATCCAAATAAAGTAGAAGATCGGCCTATGATTATTACAAACTAGCAAATATTTAAAGATCAAGAGAATTGAATTCGCTTTCAAAAAGATGTTATTTTAATGGCAGTCGATGGCCGCAAATAGCGTCGGTGACTATAGGAATGTTGCGAATAATTGGAAGGTTAGATATTGTTCAGGAAATGCTACAATGCAAATTATGTCCACTTTCATCAGTAGAAATAATCGATTAGAAGAACTTATCGATATATGGATCGATAGCATTATAAAACTATAGAAGCAGCATGATCGGTACAGATGGAGATCACTTGTATGGTCCTATGTTTACAAATCCATTTTATATTGGATTGTAGCTGCCTATGCAGCAAATTAGATAAAGTAAACATGACTGTATTTGATGATTGGTTATTCAGTACAAGAACTTGTTCTACTGTAGCTACGTCTATCACATAGTCTAATAGTTAATAAGTTCGGTAGTCAACCCGAAGACCCACATTCGATTCCAAATGTGGTAAACTGTAAATTGTATATTACTGCATATGCTTTCTAACCAAGTCGCTAGTTACTTTAACTAATGTTACAAAACGATCAAATATTGAGAGATTAGAAAGACAGAAAGGATAACATAATTGGTCTACACCTTTTTGTCTAAAATGTGGCTAGCAACATCCTATAAGGGATTGTTTGGAATTTACATTAATACGCAAGAAATCGCTGGCAATTTGTTAAAGAATTGCTCATTAAATGGTTTAAACCTTGCATCGTACAACGCTTAAACGTAAAGACTGTGGCATACGATTTCAAACCCTTTTCTTATAACATATTGTTACGAACTTCGCTTTTCTCGATACGGTCCGTATCATTAGATCGTGGATATTATTTTCAAGAGACATGCACTTCAAACTTCTTTTAACTTCAAGTTTCTTTATTTAAAATCTATTTCTTTAAAGGTAGGATTATTTACATTTTACTTTGGCAATACTCTCGACTTCTCAACTCTTTTTTTTTCAACGCAAATGTTCTTGTCCGACTCACTTGTTGTCGTGCGAATGACTCTGCCTACCGCAAATAGTCTATTTACAAACATGTTACTATTACCTAACTTCATGGCTTCATTTTTAATCCGTTAACCTGCTTTTCCGGTAATCGCTTTCCTCAGCCGGCAGCTGCATGACGCGCCACGCAAATGCACTAAGGAATTTATTATTTGGGAAAAATCAATTAGTTAGCATTAACTGGATCTGGGATTTTCGTAACAATATATTGTTAATGAAAACCAAAGCAGGCAAGATGCTGCAAGTAATGATATGTCATAGGTAACTCGAAACAGGTAAAAAGTAATCAAATATAAATATTTAAATATTATTTTTACTCAAATCACCTGTTGTCACCTTTTGTTGATTTTCTGGGTCGCAGAAGAAGACGATAAAAATAATATTTGAAAAAAAAAATTTTAAATTTAAAAAATAACATTTGAAGGTAAAGATAATAAAAGGTCGAAAATTGGAACGATACGAATTCATATACTATATATATATATATATCATCTATTGATATTCTTATCGTGTGATATCTAATGTAGTTTGTTATTAAAAGCTAACTATCGCCCACACACAATGGATAATCGGATATTTAGTGATTGTGTATAACGTGTTTCTACATTTAATCATAAACAATAACAGATATGATGGAACAAATAACCATAACTCAAAGAATAATTTTCTAATGTGAGCAAAGCAAGCCACAGGTACAAACCAATTCGATGTGTGCCTCATAAACTTTCTTTCCTGTTTTCATTCAAGAAAATTGCAACAAATTTGAGATGATGTCATGTTATAAAATGAGTTTTCCTGTAATTATCTTACTCGCACATATCATAAAAATCCTACTTCTCAGTAATGCTGTCATGCGGTCTACTGAAACTTTCATTTATTATGAATAGTTAATGAACTGTCAGGTTATTTTATGTTATTCAGTTTGATTAGCAAGGACGACGATAAAAACGATGAGTGATTTCCAACGAATCTTGATAGAGTAAAAGTAGACAAACTATTAAATTTTAGTTTAATTACAAACGTTTCATCGGTCTGGATAAGTGACAGCTAATACCAATTCACTTCAACGATACGACGTAAAGTTCATACTGAACATATCTGAAAATTGCAATCATGGTTATGGTGGAATATCGATTGAAAGTTTTTCTGTGAATTTTTTAATACGAATTTATGACCGACAGTTCAGTCAGCATCCGTCAAGAAGACACAAAAAAACCCAAAATATGTCTTATCAGTCATCATGATGCCAAATCCTGGATGTTATGGATACTACGAATTGGATGAAAAAACTAATGCAACGGTATGTTTCGCCGGTATGTTTAAGAATAGCAATTTCTTGCCTTTTATATATTAGGTTGGGAAAAAAGTATTTAGAGATTTTTTATCAGCCCTTTTTCTTTCATTTTTTTTTATTTGAATTTTTTTAATTACATGTTTAAATTACAATCTATCTTAAGATATGAGGAAATAAGGAAAATAACCGAAGTTGTTGTCCTACAATGGAAACATGATGTTTAAATAAATAAAAAGGAACTACAAACAATTTAGGGAAAAAATTACAAAATTAATTAATTTCTGAATGGAAGGTTCACTGTATGATACCTTTTCCTTATTTTCATCTAATTGAATTCATCTAGAAAAGATATAGCCAAGAGGTATGTATACTCCGTTTAGCAAAAGACTGTGAAGAAATTTCCCATGAATTATATTTTTCGATTATATTGGGATTATATTGGAAAGTCCAGATCATCATGAATAGTTTTGTTGCTATCAGACCAAGAGTCTTAGACTACTATTTTGGAAGCATTTCAATACTAAACTCGCTGGTCGTTCTCCACAATTGCGTGCCATAAATCCAAAGGGGATGAATGGTACTCTTGTATATAATGCATTTATTTCTTAGATTAAGTTGAGATTCTGGGCGGATTAGTCGCTAGAATTCTTTGACTTTTAAAATAAAGTTATTGGCGTTTAGCTTTTATGTTGTAACGTCAACTACCCTCGTGCGCATTTTACGTTTTTATCCGGCTTCTTTTAATATTAAGCTCATACCACTGAATTATGATTTTTAGGATAACGCCAGCTTTTCTTCTTAAATTCTTAGAAAATCTATTTACAAATTATGTACTTATTTACTTATGTTAAAATGTTTTAGTGCTTCTTCTGATCTTGTTCGTTCGAAAATTACGACTCAAATCTTTTGACTTTGCCTTCCGCAAATATTCTGTTTACATACCCTTTTCTATATGTCCATTATCCTAGGGTGGGTATATTCATTTTGTCAAAACGTTTGCAAAGTACAGAGGGAAGCTTTAGAGAAACCCTTATCGAGTATCACATTCTGAATCGATTTAAGCATATCCATCTGTCCTTCTGTGTAATGTCAGAAAATTATATTCGGCGGAGGCTCGCAAACCCACTATTATATTTTTCGCATTCTACTCTCCAAATTTTTTTATATGATACCCATATCACTGGTATTATTAAGAAAAAACTATTCGCTGTGTCTGAGTGTGTGAGCACGAAAATTTATTGCTTTTCCTTTTTTCAGTCTTTTATAAAATAACGGCGATGGGTATAAAAGATTTGGTAGCGATCGAACATAATTTTCTTAGTCTTGTACTTCACTTGGGATTATCGTAGCGTTCGTGGGATTATCGTAGCAATATGATTTTTCCATGTGAAGCTTCGGTGAATATGAATGGATGATGTGATAATTTACGCAACTGTTGGTATAGAGACGTCGTTCCCATTCAAAAGTAGCGCAGAACACGAACCTTTTTTTCGCATGAACGTAATATATCGATTTTTTCAGCATTTATTTTAACATTCTAGTCAAAGCGAAATTTTGTTGAGATAAATTGTATAGTTCGCAGCAAACTTTGATGGAATCACTCGATGAAAATAAAATCTGCCTCCGACAATCAAAAATGAAAATTTTACAGTATATTGGACACTTCCGAGACACTCCAGCTGGAATTTTTTATGCATTGGATCTTTCATTTCCAATTTGATCACAGAAATTTCTGTTATGTAAACAAGATTTAAGTAGCAAAGATATTGGAGCTCCAAGAAATTTTTTAGGTTTAAAAAGCAGACCATCATACCATCTTTTCCTCATTTAAGAATACACCATTGCAGCAATGTTTATTTTCAATGGCTTCCTCGATATACGAAACAATATTCTCTTATAAAACTTTTCATTTATCCGAAATGAAAACCCTTCAAGTGTCTAACTGTCATTATTTTTTATGAAGTTTTGTAATATTTTCAGAAAATGTCACAACTTTCCATCGGTTTCGAACTTGTGTAGATTATTTGGCGTAGAATTTTAACCTCTTTTCCAACCAGTCTTATACCATTAAGAGACCACGGCAGAGAGTGAAACAATGATTCGATGTTGTTGCTTTTCAACTCGATCATTCGAATTTGTCCAGCAAAAGATTCGCGCTGCACCTAAACATCGTGCTTCATTGTGTATCCGAATGATTTTAAAGTGTTGTTTTTAGCAATACGATCGCCATGTATACGTCAATCTCCTCAAGAACGGAAGCGAGCAAACAGTCTAAATTCTATAGTGGGATTAATGGTAATCTTAAGATTGACGGTGACCCTATATACGCAAACATATATTTGTATTGTAGCAAAGTTGATGTGCCGGAAGAAAGTTTGCATATCTGAAAATAATGAACAAACCTGAATAGTGAAAATCGAGTTTTTTGTTAAGAAAACATTGTGATGAGTATAAACCTCTTTTACATAGTGTTTTTATCCACTATGAGTTTTTGTTGCATCATTATTTTGACAAGCAACTAGATTATTGACTCCAGAACATAATGAACGTTAACATGATAACCTTACTCTGTCACTCATTTTTACACAATCCTTAACGCGATTGCCGAAATATAAGGTTATCTGCGTGAAAATTGCGGATTGAAATTTCAACCTTTCAACGCGCTGCAATATGATGCAGTCTAATTAGTGTTGCCGAATATTTAAGATCACAAATTATATAGTAAAAGATACCTCTTAATACTTTTTCATCAAGCCAATGTTTAACATATACGAACGGGGGTATGTGTCATGAAAAAGCACAGCTCTTCAAATGTTTAATTTCGTCTAATGTAAAAGTTAAGATTTAGCATTTACATCGTCTTTCTCTTGAACGAAGTGTGTTAAGAAAAAGCCTCAAAGCCACACATACGCACACTTATACAAAAGACGTTGAATTATTTATGAGATTCTCTTCCATTTAACACCTGATAAATACATAGCATATGGGAATACATGGAATAGCATGTGTGGTCTTTAACTTTTAAAGTTGCCTCAGAGTATGGGTAATATTTTATTGTAATTCATAAAGTGCATCTTAGAAAAGAAGAAAAAAAACATACTTGTGTGAAGATAGTTGTCTCTAAGAACTTGGCTTTTAGATATTTCGAACATATTCTACGCATGATTTAGTCGAAAATTCTTAAAAATAATCCCCTCTAGTTAATGCTATATATGAACGGCGTGTGTGCCCGTAACCTTTTCGTAAAATGTGAATTTATTGGTAAACTTTGTCACTGCAGTATGATGCGCATATGCCTGTAACCAGTCAAAAAAATTATGATATTACATTTACGCCGATTGTGCGGCGGATATGCTAACATTTTGCTAACGTTTGTAACTCTTCTAGAAATGTTCTTCAAAGGGACCTTAAAAGTACGACAACAAAAATTGAAGTTTACTCTCATTTGCTTAGACTTTTAGATTAAATTCGCTTACATTTGTAACAAGGATAAAAATTATTTTTGAAAGTTCTGTAAAGTGGTGTGAGTGATGATTAGAAGATTTAAAGGCGATCTACTCATGTTTCCTCCTACGAAAGAGATATGACCAAAACACTTATATGTTTCGGATCGCGGAAAGATATTAATGCAATTTTGATATATCCGATAACTTGTACATCACTTTGCCGATCCGTATCTTTATTTGTCTGTCCGAATATTCATATATATCGCATGCCAAGCTTTCCAAGGTTATCTTCGTTTCTTTTGTGGGCCACCCGTTTCGTCCGTAGCTCTGGTTGCTTGGGGTTCATTTACATTTATCTATCGATCAGTCCAATAGTTCTTTCATTAGGCTGTTTATGGGTTAGTTTATCTGTCAGATTCTCTCACCTTATATCCCTCCTTTCTCCCGTTTAACAATTTGCAGGTCTGCATTCTTGCATTCTTGTGTTCCAATTTTCACCCACTTGTGCGTTCTTTTGACAAATTGTTTGCTCTGTCATGCTTCTATCTATTTATTTGTAAATTTTTTCATCTTCATATTCCCTTTCCATAGTCTATCTCTTTCCTTTCTTTTTTTTTTGCCTTGCGTAGAAGAACATCGGCAGTGCCAGTCTTCAACACGGTAAAAAGCCTGTAACTGCTTCTAAACCTGATCTTTCTAACAAGATTGTGCGGGTTTATCTTCAACGGGAAAGTGGACGTTTAATTATCGCACGGCGGCCTTTTTCGAATGTACATGGGTCTCACTAAGCACCTTTTGATTTTTTTTTTCATTCGTTTGTCAATCTATTCAGTTTAACAATTTTTTGTATGTTTTATTCGTTGGTTCATTTGTCTGTCCGTCCGTTTCTTTCACCACTGCTTCCTTATTTTGTCCTTCATATCTCTACGTACACTAACAAGAGAGGTATTCAATATTCGCCTTAATATTAATGTAGCTTTTTGCTGGTTTTTTTCTCGCCATAATTTATGCAAAGCGTAAATACTGCAATTATGTTCAATGAAATTGGATGCAAGTAAGGCATGATTTATTGCCGGAATGATTTAGGTGTTGGTGTGTGGCTTGGAAAATAACACCTTTTCAGCTGCTCAAACTGTATTTTCATGCAATTTAAAAATGGAAAAAAGGAGCTTAACAATTAGTTAAATGTCAAGCACAGACAATTTCGTTTTTATTTTGAAATCTCGTGAAAGGTGCTGTGATCAAGAGATTGTTAAAAAAAAAAATTTGTTTCAAAATAACTTATTTTTTTTTTTTGGTTTAAGATTTTGTTATGATAAAGAAAACCAATTTGAAATTTGCTGTCAGCATAATTGACACAAATATCTCAGAATCTATTTTGGCTATCTATACATTGCAACCATAACGTCTTGGTTCAGAGAATATTTGATTTTATTCGCTGAGGTTCAATTGCATTCAACTGAACCAATATATTCGTTTTTTCTTTCTCTTAAAATTTCCTTTGTACGTAATACAGTTATTATACGCTGCAGTTGATGCAAGTTTCAGGTAGTAAAGTATTGTGCAATATGTGTTACTGTTATCTTTTACACTAAAGTGTATTGTGAAGTATATACTTAGAACTTTATGTACATTGGTTAAATAAATAAACAAATTAAGCCCTAAATATATGCACATATATGTATATATATGTTTGCGCTCTTATTTGAGTACATATATACACACTTAAAATAAGATTACATTAAAACTGTTTGCATACATGCCACCAAAAGATAACCGCATAAGAGTATATTTGCTGCTGGCAGTCGGAAGACAAGCAACTCTTTTTCCAAAGGCAACGGAACTGAGCACAAATCACAACACATACACACGCGTAAATAACGAAAACGAGCGAGAGTGAAAGCGGGAGAGGGGGGAGACATAAAGAGTTCCATGTCTAAATGTTTATTATTATTATGGTGTTATAGAATTATTGAAGAACATGATTTAATTAATTTTTCGAAAACTTTTCATATTAAAAATTCAATTAACAAATAGCAAATAACAGACGAAAAAGAAACTTTTTATAAAATATCATCTCTGATAGCGTAAAGTAAATACATATTTATTATAAAGAGAAAACCCGGTTGCAATAAACTCATTTAATTTATTACAGTAAGTAGTTTTTCATTCGATTTTTGCAGTTTGTTTTCCAATAACCATTAATGCATGCATATAGGCCCTAAGCATAGGCAAATATTGTTATATAAAGCAATCCAAAATGTATTGATCTTATTGCTTTTTGCTTTTGCTCTGTATTGGCTACGTTTAATTGAGTACTAATTAATGCAGGCGTAATTAGCTCACAAAGTCCATCAGGAGCTCAAGAACAAGTCAAGAACAAATTTTTCTCAATTCTTATGACATCTAGGCGGCGCTTTCGTAGGTCGAAAAGAAAATTAATTACAGAGTCAAGGGAGGAAGCGAAAAATTTACCTTCCCTTTTATCGCTACTTGTTGTCAACGGACGTTTCCGCCGGCTTTCTATTTGTTTCACTGTAATGTCCTCCCTTGAAACAATCTATCTGCAGCAGTGTTTCCGCCTTTCCGGATGCTTTCATTTTCAAATCGTACGGTCACAAGCATTACTCACTCTTTTCTCTCTTCTCTTCTTTTATTTACAATACGTCCTTACAACTACTTTCGCGCCTACATACCATCGTCCCTACTCTGTCGTCCCGACATATACATTAATTTAATGCAATACTTCTACTATTTCCCTCTATTTTTTCTTTGAACGGTTCGAAATGAAGTTCAGCGGGTCACCACTAGGTATATATATATATATATATGTATGTAGGAAAAGAGCCTGCAACCGGCGTAACTGACGTCTTTTTTGTTTTGCGGCCCAATACTTTTAGACAAGTTATTAACATGAACACGGAAAAAGAATTCATTTCAAAAAACATAAAAGTATGATTTTATGAAATTTATCTCCTTTTTGTAAACGGATTGCATGAACGATTGGAGGAAATATTTATTACTTATATAAGCTTATGAGCATAAAAAGCACAGCAGCCAAGTCTTGTATGCCATATATAATATGGCTTGTACATTGGCTTCGAGTGCGCGTCGGCGAAGCGTATTGTGTAAGTAATGTATGCACAATCTGAAAAATATTTTGTTAATCATTTCGTGAGCAACGGAGAAATGTCAATACAGATGCATACACTCAGAGTATAATAATTGTACGTATAATGAATCACGTACGAACCGCATTGTGACGCTTGAGAATTTATCATAATATAATTAAGTGGAATTTATCATTAAGTTAAAGTGCGTGGAAGATATCCATCTCCTTTATATCTATATATAATTGTTTGCATTGAAATACTAAAGATGGAGGCAATTGTTTTAATAAGCCTCAAAGTCATTTTCTTCTTTTGTTGGGAGCGCAACAATTGCACTCTTGCAATAGTGTGAAATCCTTTCTTTTAGGAAATATTGGAATTTTTTTCTTTTAAAAAAATGTCAACTTGACTACCGACAGACTGATCCAAGAAGGTGATTTTTACCCATCATTTTTGCTGTTTATAAGGTTTGGCTAAAGTAGCTCTCAATCAACCTTTAATGTGGGACTCAGCAAAAAGATCTGCATTATGCGAACTGTTCGAGATCGATTTTTCGATAGCACGAACGAAATGATTAACTTTGGGTTAGTGGTTGAAGCTTTCCAATGATTTTTACTATCAGGTCTTTTTTGTCGATGGAGGCATAACACTTACCGTTTGGGTGAACATCCCGTAGGCCGTGGCCTTCTTCTCTGACTCCACTTCTTTTTGACGATCACAGTGTTAATCTACGTAAGATCAGCTTAGCGATAGTGATAATTTCGAATAAAAGAAAAAAAAGATTTGCTTCTAGTAAAACTCATTTATATTTGTTTGCTAACGCAACCGCCGAAATTATTTTTCGTTAGTTACAGTAATCTTTATAAAAATATCCTAATGATATATGTTATGATATATTATTTGTTATCAAAAGCAGGAAAGTTCGTTGCGATGTGACTTCAATTTTGCTAAAAACTCTGGAAGTAAGGACGTATTGTTTACATATTGAGCCAAAATCTCGTCTTCTTTGCAAAATGTTTGTATCTGGCTAAAGGTGCATTAATTGCAATCTGGCTAAAGGTGCATTCATTGTGAAACCTCTTACATAGACAATTTGCTTGAATACAAAGCACATGAAAAATCTTTTTTCTCCGTATTTATTGCAAGACTTTATTGAGTATTACGATGAAAGACTATTATTATCATTGCATGATGACTAAAATTTTGTCACTCAAATGTTGAAAGACTCGTTTGTAAACTTAATGGATACGGTGCTCGGGTTTTCAGGTATAATAAGTATAACTTTTTTTCCCTCTAAGTTGGTAAAGCTGTCCAGCGAGGAAAATGTTATTTTTAGTTAGGTACACGTTTAAATGCTTTGCGAATTTCGTAATAAAACAATTAGTCGAACGAAGAGTATGCCTTAAATTTCTAATGAAGAATCTTACGGAGAAGACGTCAATCGTTTGTCTAATTTCCCGTTAACTTCAAAAACTGCAAAACGTGAAAATGTCGACGAAAACAGAAAACTGTTTGCAGGATCAATTTACGTATTCTAGGGAGTTGGCTTGGGTGCCAAACATGTTTGCTAAATCAGTTTATAAGATTAAGCACCCCAAGAGTTCACTCAGTGGATGTTTCCTGTACGTACAGCATGGTCAGAAAGAAATGAGGAGAGAGGAGGTGGTCGCGTAGTGAGAGTATGATCAAGTATGCTCTAGAGCGCTATGATTTGAACTTGTGAACGCTAACTCGGTAGTCTTGATTCTTATCTACTCGCCTACAATACGAATATATGAAGCCACCAGATTTCAATATTTTTATGAGTAAAAGCATCACTAACGAGGTCGAAGAAAAACTTTATTCGCTTGATGGATACGGAAACTTGTAAGTTTTTCCTATTTGTTAAGATCAATTGGCTGAGTCGAGAAGGGCGTGTTATGCGTCTTGAAGGTTCAAGGCAATCTCTTCAAAGTTGATGAGTCTTAGGTGAAAATAGGGGAATTTATGTTCTAAGTCCGACATTAACGTTGATATTTTTCGCTTCATTACATGGCTTGGTTGGAAAGAACTGCACTTTCTTTGTCGTTGTGTAAGAAGTTTTTGTTAAAAATTCAGGCAACGCAATTGAATAGATGTGGCACCTATGTGCTACGGCCCTATTCTCTTTTCTTCTCTTCCTGCTAAAATTAATCGTTCGCGAAGAAGGTATTGATGCTAGTGAAAAGAGAGAATTCGGCAAGCTGACTAACGACTAAAAGGTATTACATATTACATTATATAAAAGCTACGCTACTAGGATTCCCTGTCATACCTTGAAAAGGGCACGAACTAAATTTTCATGAGTAAATTGTTTTGTTTTTCATATTCCGCATACTCTTTGCAGGGTATTTGTTTTTAATGCAAGTCTATCTATTACGTGGTTTAAAAAGAATTGAGCTTATTAAAAACAAAAATGCTTTTCTAGTTGCAAATATCGGGCACCATGCATAAGCAAAATAAATGTGATATAAATTTTAATCCTCTTAAGAGTTAACACTTTTTAGCTTAAATTGATTTACTTGGTGTACATGGCTAACTAGTGAAGAGTGAATTGTTGAGTTAAGGTAATTTGTTTAACGTCGTCCACAATAAACTTAAGTATATTGATATTGTTAAAGACATATGGGAAAAAAGTTTTTATGTTATTAAGGTAAAGTAAAAAATGTTATATTCATACCTATTAAAACATGCAAAATTTTAATGTTAACTACAACTACAAGAAAATTTAGAATATGAAAAAGTTTTTATTAAAGTAAAAATGTTGTTTATTTAAAATAACTTTCTCAGGGAAAATATACTGCGAAAGTTTTAAAGTACTTTCTTTGAAAAATGCATTTTTTCGTAAATATTCAACAACTTTTTACGAAAAGGTAAATTAAAACTTTCGGCCAACAGAGTAAGAAGATAAGGAAGTACAAGCAAATGCGTTAGTTTTATGTGCATAATTTTAGTTTCACGAACGTGATAACTTCTTAAAGTTTTTAATTCAATAATTTTTACTTTTATGTTTGCAGCTCTTACATTCACTACCGGCTGATGGTTCCAAGTTGGTCCTGCCTTTTTTACTATCTATGAATACAGATTGAAGATCCTCTTTGAAACAGGATGAAATTTTAAGTCAGTCCGTAGGGCTGCCTTTTTATTTGTACCTCCATGTGTTTTGCTGCACTTTGTGGTCTTGATAAAGACTTAAAGAAAACAATGTGAAGCCAGGTGTCCTTGCAAACGGTCTATGCTCATGAAAACCCCGGACGCTTTCAAATAGTTTTTAAGAACAGCACGCGAACTTGTGCGTATTGAATATTTGAACTAAAAGTCAAAAATTGGCTTCCAAAAGCCGAAAGGTTCACCCAATGTCCATGTACTTTTATGAGATCATGATTATTAAGATTCACCCCTAGGTCAATATGCTTTGTTAGTGGTTTGATTTATACCCGCTTAGAAAAAGGAAGGAATGAAAGGCCAAGAGAATGCATTACCTAATGATGTTAATTGCGATTTAATTGCTTTACCTTTGTTCTCATGATATTCCTGCATAAATTTTCTGTTTGTTTGAACGAACAACACTAGTAGTACAGACTCAGGGAAGAAGAGAAGGAGAAATAGAGCGCGGAAGAGACAGGGAAAGAAAGAAAAGAAAACTGTAAATTTACTTTTTCTTCTTTTTTAAACTTTTTTCTACACCCCCTCCTAAAACATACAATTAACGAGATAGTAAAGTTGTACGATAATTCATTGCCTCGGTTGGTGTAAGAGAGCGTGTGTGTGTGTGCATGTGTATGTGATATGTTAATTGGAATAAGAATAAATGTTACATAATATCAATGACTGCGTTCGTTAGATAAACGCATTAATGTAAATGTTTAATGCAAATATTTTTTGTGTACGTAATTATGCAAATAAGAGTAAAGTAGCGCAAGCCAATACAGACATGAACAAACACATGCCAGTATGTGCAGTTAGTTAGCTCAGTGAATGTGCATGCTTTTGATAGTTAATTTACAAAAGAATAGAAACGCAAACATAGTTAAAGGGTGTGTTGAAATGGAGTGAAATTTTCATTTTCGTTTTCAAAAAATATATATCGAAAATACTCTTGCAGTGTATAAAGCGTGAACCGTGAAGTTGTGTGTGCCGAAACGATGATTAGAATTTCATTTAGGAGAATAAATTTTACATAAAACTTTTCCTTCCTAACCGCTATTAGCTTTGTATGTATTCAAGGGGGAACATTACTGTAAAAGTCTAAAAAATAAAAGCTGTTTGCATAATTTGTATTAGGAACGGGAGAGGGACTAATAAGGATAACAATATTCGAGAAAGTTATTAAGTATATATTTAGCTATTAAAAGAATTTAAAAATAATCTTTGAAAAATATTGAGTAACATTGGAACCAATCTCGCGAAGCAACCTTAATTGAAAGGTTTCTGTGGCAAGTGGTGCTAGGGTGACTGGTGCAAATTTGAATCCCTTAATCCAAACGTTCATAGTAAGAGCATGCAGTAGTAGTATTCGGGAATTTTGAGAATGGGTCTGTACAATTAACGCATGAACGCAAAATTAAATTTTCGATCAAAAAAAGTAAAAGATTGTTTTGCGAAAAATGCTTAGATTAACTTATTAAGAAAATCCTACATGATGCACGAGAGGATGTTCTTTTAAAGATATTGCCAAATTTCGAATGAAGAAGATAAAAACAGTTGAAGTTTGGGTATGTCTTAAAGACATGTTTTTATATGCTATAGCAAGCTACAATGCTACATTAAGTTTGTACGAATATATGCTACATCCAGAAGAATTTTTGATAGACCTAATTTTTTTTGAATTTCTGAATCGGTTAAAGCTTTCTTGTCCGTTTGTCTGTGTGTATGTCTGTTCGACTTGTTTTGACCCAAGGACGAACAGCTCGGATCGGACGACTTTTTCAACCACGTGCCATGTAAAAGCCTATTGTGAAACGTAGTTATATGAATCACTGTGTTAATCCAAATGATGTAATCTTAGCATTTTCAAAGACTCGTATTTTTTTTCTCGGAAAATTTATGTTTGCTGCACCTGTCCAAAAATGAAATGGCACGTTTTATCCTTTAAAGATCTAGCAAGAAAATGTAATATAATATAATTCTACAGTTGAGTTCATAATTAACATCATCATCATCATCATTCAGCTTTAATTCAGAACAAGGACTTATTTTGAATCGCTCTTAATCTAATATCTATTCAACGGGTATCCCAAAATAGACATAATATGATGCTTCAAGACCAGAAAAGAAGTGGGATCCCCAAGAATTCGAAAGTTGGCAGCCTAACAACTTAAGTGAGTGCAATAGACAACAATTCAACACAATGCTCATCTCCATAGAACTATGTTAAAGAATCGATGTTTTCAAATGGTTTTATGTTATGAACACAAATACTTCCTAGGGACATTTGTTTGATGTGTTAGAGGAGTTTGAAATAAAAGCTGAAACCTCTCGGCATAAATTGACACAAATATTTTTTGTACATTGATTGGAGGACAGTTCGAAAATTGAAGAAAGCTATTTCTTTCATTTAACGAACTTTGTTGCACATGCTTTAGAAGGCTCAACTCGTCTGTTAAGCCAAAAAAAAGAACAAATTGGTTTTCTGAAAATTATGAGACAGCATTCGATGTTCGTTAAAAACTAATAAAATCAATATTTCAGTCGGTTTAGTAATAAAGATTTTTCCTGTATTAAAGCGTGGCTTTATATTCCAAAACAAACATTATCTTCTTCCTGATTATGGTATAATATATCGTCATATAGGAGAGAGGCAATATAAACATAGAGAAAACAATGCCGTTCTAGATTGAACATATCCGCTTGAGTGGCCGAGCAGGCAAAAAATCTTGACTAACAATTCAATAGTCATTGGTTCAACTTTCAATTGCGATAGGGTTTTCAATAAACCCGACAACCTTAAATGCTAGGGTTTTAAAACTTTTTAGCCTTCATTTTTCTGGCTAAATTAAAATTAAAAATAACAGATTGAATGTTTTCCAATAGATGCTAACAAATTCCACAATCCCAAGGTATTGGATGAATGTAGAAAAACCTTTGGCTTCTCACCTGAAAGAAATACCTAAGAGCAATAATGAAATAAAGGTCGAATCAATTGAGTTGCCATGACATGCTGCTAGTATGACTCGCTTAACTTTATCATCAATTTTATGCCAAAGAAAATCTTGACAATCATCTCATTTTGGAGCACACCCTATATACTGTTCGTGTAAATGAAAAAAAAAGTCCTTTTCATATGCTTCTCTTATGTGCTCTCAACTGCTTGTTAATATTAATTCGATTAAAAAACAATCTTTTATCCATTCAAGCTAACTACTCTATATGTTACAACAATAAAGTTTAAAATTCATTTGATGCAATTTGTTTTAAAGAGTTTCGCATTAATTTGTTCATGACATAAGCACATGTACGCAAAATCATTCAAAATCCATTGAATTGCAATTTTTTTGACTTTAGTTAAAATATGATTCACTTATAATTAATTACGCGTTACGTTATAGCATAAAGCATAAAGCAGACTAAAGCAAAGAAGACTGAAAATTTAAATGTAAATTAAGAAAACATTTTCATTTTTATCTTCGAACCGTAGATTTTCTTTACAATTTTTACACGTTTCTCGTGTCTCTATGCTTTCCTTGGCGCCTTTATTTGGAATGCGACTTCTACTTGCGCGTTGACTTTGCTGCCAAGGGTGTCATGTTTTACGTGAGCTTATGATCTTAAGCAAAATGAAGCGTTAATAACATCAAATGCCTTTCATTTGCACCTGAATTACTTGGCGTTATATAAGAAACCATAATTGAGAGAGCGTAACATAATTAGTAGGAAAAGATTTTAATTAAGAAAATTTTTAATTAAAATTTCACGTTGGAAGCTTTCATAAGTAATATAAGAGATTTTAAGAACTGATTGCCGTAACAAAATTTCCGAGAAGTAATGAAATAATTCTTTGAAATTAATACTAGGAATTGCGGTTTAAAGCATCGATTACGTGCCACTAAAGTACAAATATTATATCCATTTTAAAGAGCAACGTAAACAGATTTTAAGTTCATTCGACGCGTATTTTTATGTCAAAGAATCATTCAGGCAAAGTTTCAAATGGACATATAGCTGAGTTAATGAAATTTAAATCTTTCACTCGCGAATGGGAATGTGACTTGACTCCCTTTGTTTAAATTTAGTATTAGGGCATATAGACAGAGCTTTCTCTTTCCCCGACCATAGTTATGCTCCTTAAATATTTCGTCTAAAAACACATTTAAAATTTACTTTCCAAAAAGTGCTTTCGATTCGTTCTGGATCTCTGTGGTGTTGTCAAAAAACGGATATATGCATATTTTCTAGTAATAGTTGTTTAGCTAGTTTCGGTAGGAGGAATATTCCATACTCTTAGCAGATTAAGTCACATATGTTACGTCCAAAACTAATTTCCTTTCGAATTGAGTTCAGCTGTTTATTGATTTCATTGCAAATGCTTTAGAAAATTTTATTTCAAAGAATAAAACTTTTCTCATACATGTACAAGTATTGCTACACCTCGGGGATTTTGTTTATTTTATTTTTTTTTCTTTTTAAATGCATTCATACTGCCATGTGTACGGATGTTTTAGTATTTTGTAAATATCTGTTTTGAAGATGTTATTGAAATTGATTTTTTCTGTCGATTTGTCTGTTTTATTTTTTACGCTAGCGAATGCGGGCCTTGCAAAGTTCAAAAAACCTTTCAATAGCAGAACTCAATTTGTTTATTCAATAAATTACTTTTAAATAAATTTGAATCGTTATCATTACGAACAGATGATGTTCACCTTATGCGCTCATGTTTATACCGTACTTTTCATTAAGCGGAAAAAACTGTTCGTTTAACTTAGTTTTAAGATTAAATGCAAGAGCTTTTCAATAATAAACATTCATTATCAGTGTGTTGCTATAACGCTTTTACATTATCGATAATTAAGAATAAAAAATCGAATGAAAAAAAAAAATGCATATCCGTATGATGTATATTAAAAAACTATAAGCAGATGGATTTACTTTATGGCACAATTATAGATAAATAATAATATGTTCTAAGCGCATAGTAACTGGCATTTACTACTTTAAGGACTTGCGTAAAACGTACTGTTACAAATTTTTATATCCACATCCAGAAGAGAGCTGATTAGAACTCATAAACTATATATACTCTTGATCAGTATCACATTCTGAATCGATTTAAGTATATTTGACTGGCCGTTAATATAACGTCTACGGTGAATAGTCTTTTGGAAGCAAGAAGGAAGGTTGATGAGGGTGCAAGTCTGGCGCAAACTTTGGAAGATCTTGCACGCCGATTGGTATTGAAGATACGCGAAATCAGTTATAATACACGAACACACCGAAACATGTTTTTGAACGCATTGTGCCGCTCATTGTAGCTCAGCGGTATATATTGATCTTAACTTTGTATGCCATTTTTACAAAGCAAAAACTAAAATTTCACACTAAATCTCAAAATTTCGTACTAAAGAAAAATTGCAAGAGATTTACGTCGAAACGCGAATGTCAAAATAGCAGGCACGTGATTGGTATAAGGCAAACAAGACAAAGTATTTTAGACGATTTGCTTTATGTCAGTACAACAAGAACCATCAACGACAAAAATAGCAAACAAGTAAGCAAAAATGGTGCCGTAAAATTGTAGCGCAAGTCATAGAGGGATGGCTTAAGAGTTATGTACATCTGTCGAGTTATGTTTTTAATGAAGATATTTTTTTCATTTTCAATATAAAGGAAAATCCATTGTATATAAGAGTATATTAAGTTTGTGCAGACGTATCGAACGACCCGCCTTTTATTATATCGATCGATTCAGAATCATTTTCTAAATCATTTTCTGGATCGATCTAAGCCTGTCTGTTTGTCTGATATCTGCCCATGTAAATTTGTGTTGACGTTGCATGTCGTAATTCTTGAGATATTTTAATGAAATTTGGTACACAGACTTATTTTGGCTCAAGGACGAACGCTATTGAAAATGGTTTAGATCGGTTCACTTTCTCGACCACTCCCCATATAGCGACTTTTCAAAATCAGCACAAAAATTTCAATTTTTTGGATATTCTAAATTAGTATGAAAAATTTGGTTTGGCTGGGGCAACTTGGGGCTGAGTGAAGCTTTTCTCAAAATCGTTCTTACAAAACCTGAATCTTTATTTAATAAATAGGTATAATTTTTATTAATCCATGGTTGCGAAGGAACTGGTGAAAGACTTCAGAGACTTATGGTAATGCTGATGTTATTATTATTATTATTATTATCTAAATTTAGCCAGAGAATAAATTCTAAGACTAAAGTCTTAAAAGCACTAGCATCTAAGGCTTTCGGCTTTTTATTTATTTATTTATTTTTTTTATTAATAAATGCTGATGTTAGTGTTGGGTTTAAAATGGGGACACGAATTACCATTTTTGACCACATGTTACAAGAGTTGTCCAGGATACACTGTTGCAGCTCGAATGGGAAGTTCTGTTACGCACCACACATGCCGCCTTCTGACAACCACTTCTTCAGATCGATGCACCATGGCTTGGCTGGTGCGCGGGTCCGAAAAGTTGAAGAAGTACGAAAGTGATTCGATGGGTGGATCCCTGCCAAAACAATACAAGTTCTTTCGACACGATATCGTCATTTTGCTAGAAATATGGTAAAATGTGGTAGAAAATTATGGAAAAATTTTGATTGATATATGCTGCAACGATTTTTTCTCAATAAATGCCTTTTTCAAGTGAAAAAGTGGCCAACATTTTTGCAACCTCCTAATATTTGGGGTGTGTCCTTCGATCAAATTCCTACTCGTGAATGAAGAAAATGAGAAGAAAACAATGAGGCGTGTCAAAAGCCAACCGCTAAAATCTTAAAATTGCAGAAATTGAAAGTCGAATTGCTACATAACCCAACCCATTCTTCTGATTTATGGCCATCGAGAGTACTAATGTCAAAAGAATGCTCCAGGGAAAAAAATGTTGATTAAATGATGAGCTCAGTGCGGTAGCTTAGGCCGATTGTCACAAAGGCAATTTATTGATTCTGTCACTGTCATAGGAAATTTTATTGATTAATAAAGTAAATTTTTGCAATAAAAATTACTTTCTTACTTAGTTCTGGGACTTATTGGCTAACATTTTATAAGACTCTGTATTGAAATTTTTAGCTTTATTTTTTATATTATTAGCAATTTCTCTTACTTAGCAATTTTTGAGAACAACTTTAAGAGGATTTGAGAGTTACTTTTTTGGCAATATTTCTCACATGAAAAAACTTTTTGTAATAGTATTACACTGTAAAGGTAAGGAAAAAAATCGAGATACACGCGTAAGTTTCTGCTTGTTAAGTCCATGTAAAAACTCAAACGCTTAAAGTAAGAGTTTGTGCAGCCGCTGCAACATTTGGATTAACTAGGTGTTGATAGCTTCGATTAGAGACTTTCTCGTTGCGATTCAACACAATTTTGATTGAAATTGAGCCGATGTGACCTTTTCTTATAATATACTATGATTATCGTCTGTTTAGTTAATGGCTTACATATGAAAGAGGGGCAAGTCCGTTTTTAAAAAAATGAAGATAATGATGGTTGTAGATACGACCTAATATGATCTTTTTATCTGTCAACAATTTCTAGTCAAAACAAATAAGAAGTTTATGTTCGGTTGCGATCGAACCTTTTATATCCACAACTGTTATCCTAAAAGAGATTACGAAAAAGGAGAAAGAATTTTCATATTCTATAATACTGGGTGGGCGGGAATGGTTTTTTCTATTTTCAGACGAAAAGCGAAAGTTTATATCGTGTTCCCCTTGTAGTTAGTGAGTAATTAGCAAAAATCACGGAAAGTGAAGGTGTTCGGAGTTTTGTTTCTATAGAGGTTTCGCGTTTGGAGGTATATTTTTTGACTTGTTTGTGCCACTTTCAAACTCTTTTACCGATACTTACTTATATATATTTTATAGGGTTAGTGAAGCTTGCTTTCGCGCGTTACAAATATATTAAAAAAAATTAAATTTCAATTTTCTCGGGTCCTTCGACCCATTTGGCATAGTTTCAATACAAATCTGCGTGTAATGTCTCCGCCAAATTTTAAGTTGATGTCTTTGATTTTGCGATCCGGAGAGTGCCAACAACGTATACAATATAGACATACATACGGACAGACATTCCTTAATCGATTCAGAATTTCACGCTGATCAAGAATATATATACTTTATACTCTCTGAAGGTATTGCAAACATTAAGACAAAATGGGCATACCCCCCTCTATTGGTGGTGTGTATAAAAATATATCTATTAATCCCTACCAATATTTTTGTACTCAACACCACTTGTGGTACAAGGGTGTATTAGGTGCGTGCGGATGTACGCAATATCCAGAATAACTTAAGGTAGGCCCACATTGTTACATTTATGTAGAAAGCGATTCTGTGCTTGTCCCTCCATCTGCCTGTCTGTCCTGTTTTCTTGTGTTGAGCCTACAAGCCGCAGTTGTTGACGTATTTTGATGTAAGTTAATAATTGAGCCCGAGGACGCACGGTGCCGAAAACGATTCAAATCGGATCACATTTTCGACAATTTCCGTACAACGCCCTCTTGTGAAAAGTCGTTCTATGAATAACTGTATGATAGTTATAATAATGTATTATTACGAATTTCTCTTTTCTCGGATACGGTCCGTATCACTAGATCGTGGATATTATTTTCAAGAGAAATGCACTCCAAACTTCTTTTAAGTTTCTTTATTTGCAATCAATTTCTTTAAGGGTAGGATTATTTACATTTTACTTTGGCAATACTCTCGACTTCTCAACTCTGATATTCTTTTTCGACCCAAATGTTCTTGTCCGACTGACTCTCCATTCCTCAAATAGTCTATTTATACCCATTTTTGCAAGCACGTTACTATGACCTAAGTTCATTAATTCATTTTTAATCCTTTAACCTGCTTTTCCGCTAATGGTTTTCCTCGGCCGGCAGCTGCATGACGCGCCGTGCATTTGGGTTTTTTCTCTCTAGGGAATTTATTATTTGGGAAAATCTATTAGTTGGAATAAACTGGGTTTGGGATTTCCGTACATCTAATATAGTAAATAATATAAGGACTGTAATAGTTCAACGTGAGTAACTGTATGTAGGGTATTTAAAGGTGAGTTGTGGCCCACTACAGATATATTAATTATATTTATTGAAATGCAAAGCTTTAAATATCTCGAAATATCAAAGAATGAAGTGGCCCCACAAAACGAACGGCTCAAATATAAGGGCATTTACTACAGCGATGATGTAGCTACAAAAAGAAAAATTCACATTCGATTTAATCCAAATTTTTTAATACCTGCCTTTGCCTTGGGTAAGCCATTTTCAGATTAATGTAATGAATTTTAAGCAAGTGTTAATAAATAAATATGTAAATGTTGAACAAATTTAGTAAAATCTAAGTTTTCAAATCATGAGTATAAAGATATGTGCTTATCATATATTTATGAAATGATTGAAAATTTACTTTGTAATCATAAAATGTAAACATCTTGTTGTTCTACGAAATTGTAATTATTTTATATATATTAACGATTCCATTCAATTTATTATTATGATATTATTATTGTGTAGATAGAAAGCAACGTAGTTAATGGTAACTGAACGATTGTGTGCACAGCAGACCCATGAATATCATTGTAACTATATATCTTTAAATAGCAATATTTACATAGATACGTATTGAAATGAGCGTATTTGTGCTTAGTAAAATAAACGGATAGCTTTGTTTACGCATCATTTGATGCATTCATCTAAACAATTTAATTCATTGTTTGTTGTTTTGTATATATATATATATATAGATACGACCATAAATACTCAGGCATATACATATAGAAACAAATTCATCCAGTAGCTTAAAGATACATATGTATACGTTAATAGTTACTCACTTATTTAAATTGATTCGCAGAGTTAACCAGATTAAAAATACAAAGCGGGCAGAAAAGAAACAAGTAAGAAAATTATATTTGGCTGCAACCGAATCGTTTACACCCATCACTACTACCCTTTAATGGACTGAAAAAAAGAAAAACTAAACTTCCGTACTCTGTAATATTGAGCAGATGTACCCAAGTTTTCTACGTTTACGGAATAAAAGTGGAAATTTATACCATGTGCAAAGCACCCAGAAAGACGGGATTTGGACCATTTTCAACATCAACTCAATTGCGACAATTTTGAATGTATTTGCCAATTTTGAAACAGATATTCCTATTTTTGCGATCATAGGTATGTTCACCACAGCAATTAACAGAAGTACAGACAGACTTACCGACAAACATTTCTAAAATAATTACAATTTGATACTGATCAATAATACGTAGACTTTATATGATCTTTGAAGCTTTTTCTGGATGCTGCAGTCGTTTTGATGAAAAAATAAAATTTCAATGTTCTGTTCAAATGTCGGTCAGTTTTGTGCTGCGGGACCACCCATAAAATGTAAATGCAAATTTTTATCATTGTATCTGCTGTGGTTTACAATTAAGGACCAAAAAACGAATTTTTTGTATTTTTGAAAGCAGAAGTGGTCTCGGGTTAGGTTGTACTTTGACCGTATCGTTTGACCGAATTGACACAATTCCAATACTAAGCTGACTGCTAGAACTTCCAATTTTTTTTCCAAATTTGATGCCAATCGTTGCAATCTTGCTGACCAGAAGAATGTTTACCACAAACAGACAGACAGAGAGATGGATGTATTGAGTCTTACGATTTTCATGAATATTGAAAATACTTCATATTCTTTTCCATCTTTACACTTCAAGGATGTAAATTTTTTTTTTACAGTTCTTGATTCCATTAAATATTATTTTCCTTAATTTTTGCCGATGTCTACTCAGATACGCAACTTTAAGTTTAGTAAAAGTAAACATTTTTCGTAATTAAACTGTAAAACTAATATGAAAATTTAGAAATGCATTTTATAAACTTAAACGTTTACAGTATGAAGAGTCGTAGACGCAATTATAAGTAGAAAAATTTCGAAAGTCACTAACTATGGTAACAGTGGAATGGTTGTACTTTTGAGTGCTATGAACCCATAATAGCGTGAAATTTGTTTATAACAGTGGGTGTCTCAAAACGGATTTATTGTGTAAGGATATAAAATTGATGATTAACATGACTAAATGAACTAAATCAATTATTTTATATTAATTAGATTAATTTATTAAATTAATTATAATTAGTTATCCAAAATTTTTAACTATAACAAATTAAGTACAATGATTATGATTATTATTGTAAATAATTAATTACAATAATTATAACTATAATTATAGTTAATTAAATATATTAATAAATTATAATTAATAGATCATAATCATATGATTAATTGGAAATGGTAATTCTAAAACATTTTAAGTAATTTAATTAACTATTCTTAAGCAATATAATTAATTAACTTAATTAATTATAATAATTATAATTATAATAATTATAATTATGTATAACAATATGCTTATATATATATATATATATATATATATATATATATATAATTATATATTTTTATGATTCATTAGTTCAATTATAATTACAATTGTAAGTATTTACAATCATAAAATAATAAGATTTATTCTAATGATAAAATTAACTATAATTATTAAAACAATAAAAGTAATTATAATTAATATAATATTAAACCAATTATCATTACTATAATTAATTAATTATAATTGTGAAATTACTTACAATTACAGTAGTAATTTTATTAAAGCTAATCAAGTTTAATTAAATTGATTTAAAATTAATGACATGATAATGCAACGCACCATAGATCGTACGTAACCAAACAGTTACTTTAAGAGAAGTTAGTTGTTCTATCAAATCCTGAAAGGGGATAAAATTACTGCCCTCTAATTCTTTCAATTCTTCCTACTCTGATGGCATTAATATTAACATCTTGACGAAGGAGTAGGTAAGAATCTCGCGGCTCAACTTCATTCTCTATATTTCCATTCGTTATTTTGAGATAAGTATGAAGTTTTAAGGACCCCTTAAAAGCAATTGCATAGATGTGGACGATTTGTAGCTTAAGCAAGGTTTTGTAATATATTATATAATGGCAATATAGGCAAGCAATTATTGCATGAGAAATTTAATGTTCGCGTCATCATTTTCAAGCTGTCAGTTAACCGTCAGATTTTCTCTGTAAATCATAAAAGTTCCTACAGGATCCATTGCCTACAATTCCTGATAACACATCAAGTTCTCATCGAAAGAATAAACTTTCGACCCAAGTTTGGCTTGACACACTACTTTCTAAAGATGCAAAAATGATATAATCTTGTTCGAAAAAATGAATTTCGTTTATCTTTTCTGAAATTATTGCATTTCAATTAATGAAAAGGTTTTTTTTTTTAAATAGGTTTAAATATATCATAAAATAAAGGGTAAAAAGTTTGAAATTGGCATTGGCGTGGTTTCGTGGAACCGTCCTTGAAATTCAAGTCGGCAGTTGGCATATTGGCAACAGGGCACCGAAATCCTCTCATGTTTTTTATATTGCTGAAAATGTTTTGAATGAGTTTCTTACTTGTAATTTAACACAATTTTAATTAAAACTTCGATAACGGAATACGTCATTTTGGTCCTCTCTAATTTTCGATTTTCAAGAAAGGAAAAACGGGTATAAATCTTGTGTAATCTTTCAAAATTTTTCGATGGTTTCTATTAATAGGAAAAGACCTTAGTTACGCGGTCTAGTTTTCGAAATGCCGATGGCATATACCTGTTTCTGCTAAGAGGGATCATCTTGGTCCACTATTTTTGGCATCTGTCCACAGTCGTAAAACAAAAAATAGGAAACTGAAACTTGGCATGAGCATTTCTTGATCGGTTGAGAATTAAAAATGGGGCGTGATCTATTGATCTGCACGTCCGCAACTTTGCATATCTTTGTCTATCATTTTCGATGCCGGTCATGTCGAGCCACTATCGTGGATATATTTCGGAAAACCTGTGACCTAAACTTCAAAATTGGATTCTTTATCGATCAAGCAATGTTTGTGCCAAATTTCAGCTTGCCAAGCTTACTTTTGCGACGCCGACAAATAGGGAATGAAAATGACTCCTTTCGGTAGAAATGGGTACAACCTTGTTTATTTTCTTGCCTTAATTTGTTTACGTTCACTATAAAAACACTTATTTTCAGACGTAAACAAGATTATAAACTGGCAAGGGAAATATATTCATATAAATTTATATTTAAAATACCTTAAGTGCGGATCAAATGTAAAGCACAAAATAAAATAAAAGAATTTTGTTTTATTGAAAAATTTATATCAGATTTTTTGTGCATACCTTCCATTTTATCGTTTTGAAGTAAGTTGCTTATGCAAATTATTTCGTCAAGAATTGAATTTATAAAAAGTGCACAATTTACCATAGCAACTATTATGAATTATTGAAAGCTAAATTGTGCCGAGCAGTAATCGTTTATTATATGAAAATAAGGAATTACGTTATGTACACAATTTTTATTTAATAACTTTTAACAGTTGTTATGTAACATTCCTTTAGAATGCATTCTCAGAAAATAAGGGCTCATGCAATCATCAATTGATACTTCGTTGAATCTTCCGGACTAATTAGAGACATATAATATTATGTATATTTGTCCAAAAAGTTTTCTGATTAGTTCGGTAGCATTATTCTCTACGTAATCTTTTCATTATATTTTTTGTTAGAAATCGAATGATAAACTAAAACGACCCCGACTTTTTAAAGTATTACATTATTATGGCAAATGCCTGTAACCGTTGAACATTTATTTCCATAGAATTTTCACGGTGTTCGCACTTATATATAAGTAACGTACATAAGCATTGCTATGCGAGTATCGAATACTATGTCATGGCTTCTGCTCAGCCAACAGAATAAATTGTAAAATCCCGCCTGGTATTTATTGTATACATGTGGTTGTCGGTTTTCTAAGGAAAATTGTCGGTAAATAGAAATGCACTTTTCGAAATGGAAAATTTGCTTTACCTAAACCCTCAAGTAGATGTTTTTGAACTTTACCGCACAAATGCTGTGTGGCAATTGTAAACTTATTAAATATAAATATATTTATATATATATATAATATATGCATATATTTGCGTACATTTTTGTGTGTGTATGGAATCGTTATGAAATTGTCTAAGTTGTTTGTGAATAATTGCATGCAGATATGAAGGCATTGAGGTATTAACACCCTATATATGAATGTAAAGCAGAAATGAATAATAGTTTCATCAACAAACTAAACATTTTGTACATCGTTCCATATGCTTGTGCTTGCGTTATCCTGAATCTGCTTGTAAAATCTATTTATATATGTATATATAGTTAGCAAACTGTTCAGCAAGTTAAACTCGTAATACCATATTTGATAACCCGCTTAAGTATTGTCTTAGGATGGAACCTTATTGTTTGAAGTTTTCTTAGAACGAAATTTTTAATTCTTATATATAGAAATTATGCAAGGAGCGGACAATATAAAAACTTAAATATAATTAGTTTTCATTATGTAAAACTTCATGAAAATGTTTCAAATATAAGGTTAGCAACAAATGAATTTCATTTGGTTAGCTCAAATCGAAAGGGAATGCGTAAAAGGATGACTGTTTTTACCGAAAGCAAAAACACCTTTTCTTTTAGTCATCACTTTGCTGCGTTGAAATATTAATGATCGTGCGCTGTTGTAAGTTCGTATATAAATATTGGTCTGAAGCACGTTATTGTAATCGGCGATGTTAACGCTTCCACGCCCATAGATTTTGTTATATTATGTGGTGATTTCAACTTACCGCTTTTCACTTTGGGCTTTCATGTCGACTTTGGTTATAAGTTTTGGATCCAGCTTTTGGTGTTTTCATTGATGAACTTAAAAGACTTTGTGCAAAACAATCATGTTTCTACAGGAACAATGAAGTCCTTGTTCGAAAAGATATAAATCGTTCTCATTGCTTTATTAAGTGCTTGCAAGAGTTTTGATAGTTTTTTCGCATTTATTGAGAAAAATAGGTACACCGCATATTAATTAAAATATTTTCGATGATTTTCTATAACTTTTTCCATCTTTCTGGCGACATGGCAGTACCGTGTCGAAAGAATCATATTGGTCTGGCAGCGATCCAATTATCGATCTATTTTAGCACTTCTTCAACATTTCGAAACCACGTACCAGCTTGCCTATGGTGCATCAATCCGAACAAATGATAATCGGAAGGGGGAATTCGGTGAGTATGCTGGGTGCGGCAGGACTTCCCATTCGAGTTGCGACAATGTATTGTTGATAACTTTTGCGACATGTGGTCGAGCGTTGTCATGCAAGAGGATGACTTTACGTCTTTTAGCAGCTATTGTTTTTTGCAAAGTAAATCTTTCAATTCGCTCAGTTGACTTCGGTAGACGTTTGCAGTACCAGTTTCATTCGCTTTTACCAACTCGTAGTACATTAAACCTTGGTGATCCTACCATATGCATAGCGAAACTTTGTCGTCGAAATATAACCGCTGCATACATTGGTACTTCGCATCGCTTTATTGGTTTCACCAAAAGATGTCGTTGATCAAAATAGATGCCAGCACCTATTATGTTGCCTAAGCATTTCTGCACAGTAGCAATATTATTTTATAGAATTCCCCACATTCCAGGTGCAAGCAGATCAATCACAATCTTATATAAAAAGAAGACCGTTTTTAATAAAATCAATTTTGCACTTTTTAAAATTCACTTGTCAAATGTTGGTCTGAGTTTTTCTATTAAGAACATTGCTATTCTATGAAAGGCTAAAGTTTATATCCAACTGCAGTTATTCAAAGACATTAGAAGCGGATTATTTCAAGAATACATGAAATGATCAGCTCAGTCATTCTCCTGCTACGCATAAATGTAACTTTCACATCAATTAATTATAGACGATAATCTTCACCTTTAATTAATCCACCTTATCGTTATACGTTTGCAAAGTCAATAAGGAAACATATTTCGTTTTGTTTGTCTGCCCTCTATTAATGGTTCCGATTCATAATTACGTGTGATTTAATGAACGATGCAATTGATACACCGATTTTATTAAACGAAATTAACATCATCGTGCGAGTCGTCAGCTTCAGTTAATTACAATGTTAAACGATGTAGATCCAATGATGAACTGTGGAAATCCTTTCACATCTTTGTAATCTTTTCGTGTTTCAGCGCCACATGGGCCTTTTTAAGGCTATTTGGCAAACGAATATTTACCGCAGTAAAATTTCTTTTAACTTAATTAGTTCGGCGTATTTAGCGGATATGTGTATCTACCTACCAAATCTATATTAGAAGCATTTCAATAAATTTCGATAAATTTCGTTTTGCTTCGTGTCAAAAGCAACTTATGAAGGCTTCCATATTTTGTGATTAATATTTCAATAAATTCATTAACGTCTGCTCCAAAGTCTTTGATTTTCCAAATAAATGATTGCTAAAGTTTGTTTCTTTGTGCACATCCGCTTTCACGTATACAAGTGTTGTATTTTTTATTGTTTTTTTTCTCTGTCAGCTCAATTCTATTTATTGATGTTTAATTTAAAGTTTCATTTTATTTTAAGGCAATGACAGTACTACAAAGGTACAGTTTAAGTTATAGATGACTTTGTAGTCGGCTTAGAGCTATTGTAGCTGGATCTTATTTATCGAAATAAATAAATATGAATAAATAAATCATAAATGCTCCAAGTCATCTAGCGCAACATTGATTGTATAATAGAATAGTTGATTGTACAAATAGAACATCTTAACTACTATTACCCTATACCATTTGTGGTTCAGGGTATATTAAATTAGTGCGGTCGGGTGTAACACGTGGAAGGACTTAAGATATACCCACCTTTTGTAATACCAATCGATGCAGAATCATAGTCCGAACTGATCTAAGTCTATCTGTCCGCCTGTCGGTCTGTGCGAATTATGAATGTCCATGTAAATTGGTGTTCAAGCCACAGGCGGCAATTTTTGAGATATTTTGATGAAATTTGGTACAGTGACATGTTTTAACCCAAGGGCAAACGTTGTTAAAAATGGTTCGGATCGGTGTAATTTTGCGACCACTCTGTAAAAAAATTAAAATTTTCATAAATTTTCAACAAAAGTGGCTACATACTAGTCTCATATAACGAAAGGAAAAGTTCATAAAGCAAAAAGGTATAATTTTCAACGCTTCATGATGAAAATTAGATAATAATCGCAATTTAAGGCAAAAAAATTAACCATATCGAATTTGCATCATCTCGGACCATTTGTTGGATTCCGCCATATATAAGGAGTTTAACGAAAATTGATTCTCTGTAGAGGTAGAGAAGAAAAGTCCAAGTTATGAAATATGGTGATGGAAATTGACCCATAATAGCAATTTGATACAAAAATGAATTCTACAAAATCTGGATCACCTACGCCTTTGTTCCCTATGTAAGGATTAAACTTGTACTACATTAGGTTGCGTTTTGGTTCCGCTTCTCTATAAATACGCACATGAAAAATATGGCTTTTTATAGAAACAAGATACGATTTTTGTATTCTGTAATAAAAATAAGAATTCCATTAAACAATGCAATGTACGGTCGACCTTGCCCGAATATAATGTTCTTACTTGTTTCAGTTATAAGTTTTGTAAGAAAAGATTTTTATATTATAGCACATCGCGTAGGGAACAACAAGAACAGAGAGTTTTAAAGTCAAGTCAGCTGATTTCGCAACAGCTTGGCAGCGGCAATATAAAGGTACACACGAAATGACAATCAGCATTTTGCAATTCTAAGATATAATCCTTCACTAGCTACATTTGTTTTCGTTATTATTAGAAGTGGGTGAATTCTGCAGATTTGCAGAAATTGGCCAGCTGTAGCGCAGTCAAGACATGCGCCACAACAAGTCATAATCGAAAGGAGGCAGATATAGCGAACAGGGCTGTAGCGGATCCCCTTTCAGGTTTCTCATTTTTGTTCTCAGCGTCGAAATGCTTAATTAATTAAGATAATTTTCGATGGCAAACGGCGTCCTTCAACTGCTTTGTTTTCAAGTGAAATCAAATAAGCAAAGCTTCCCGCAAATGCTTTCACATATCACTCGGCATCGTCATTGTTGGAAAAAATATATTTGCGGTGCGATCTGACAGGGACATGACCAGCAACTTGCGTGAAATTGACTCCAGCCCAGCGACACACACGCCTTCAATTCGCTGGAGAACATATGAACTGGACTATGGATCAATTAAAGGTAGTACAGTTCTCCGACGAGTGCCGGATATGTCTTCACTATGAACGTGTCTCATAGGGCGGCAGTTCATGCATATTTTGGGGTGGCAAGTCACTGGAAACGAAGGGGCGAAGCGGCTGGGGTTTTTCGATTTTTTTGCTCCCAAGCGTAGTTATAGAAAATGTGTGGAAAAAATAAAGTTGAGTTGATTTTACAACAAAAAAAAAACAGTTGAGATTTTACTGATCGAAACGAGTTTTAGGTCAATATTCGTATAAATACCAATCTCTGCCTGGAAGACGCGGCCACATTAGCCACGTACAGAAATTGTGTTCTTTAAAACTCAATTTTATGGAATCATCTTTATTCCTCAAGCGAGATTGGTAGATTACAAGATTGTAGGGCTATAAAATATTAATGCCCAGGGCATCTTAACAAAATTCCGTCGTTCAATCGGAAATGATGTATCTATTGAATGGGTGTTTTTCGAATTCGTTGGAAGAATAGTTTTCTTGTTCCATGTTATACAAAAAGTGGAAAAAGATATATTATTAGCAACTTTAACAGTGTCGCCATATTGAGGGGCTAGCCTTACTCTTCAAATGTTATCTTATTTGTAATACATTGTTTTCATTATCAAATCATTCATATCTCAATGGTCTTCCAAAAGATAGATCAATTATAGTTAGTATCTTAGTCTCTTAGTTTTCACTTATCGTATTTTTAGAACTTTTCTAGATAAAGCTGTTGACAAAATTAACGGCAACTTATTGATTCTAAAATTGTTGTCTCTTATCATATACAGTGAAAAAATGCTTGCTTAAATAAATATTGAGAATGAAACGTAAGACACACTCGGATATCTATATTTTTTCTGCCTAAAAAGCGTGCGAAACATTTCATTGACTTCAATGTGATAGCTCCCTCATCAAAACTAATGAACTTTTTCGACGAACATGCTACGTTTTACAAAAGTAGAATGAATTAATTAGTTTGCTTGTTTACTATACATGAAGTTGTTTTATTTTTTATTTTTATCTGATATTAAAATTTACATTTTTAATCAAACATTTCCTTTTGAAAGCTTTTTAAATATTGTATGTGGTATCGTAATATTTATAAAATTTATATTTTTTTTTGCAAATGTTTATTTTTCAAATTGTGTGCGCATGTAACTATTTACAATAATCGTATGTTTTATATTTTATCGAATTCGTGAGTATGTAATTTTTAAGTCATGCCGTAGGTTATTTCAACATTCATTGCTTCATGTACATATAGCTAGCTATGGAGATTGCGTTTAATGTATGCTTGATTGTATAAATAAATCCTATAGAAATTTATTTCACTGCATTTATGGTATAAACAGTTTCACTACAACTTGTATATAACATTGCAAGAAATTGAATTTCTTGCGTATTCTTCCATAAAGGCATTACGGGAAATGCAAATTTCTCATCGAAGTTTGCTTACTTGGAGCTTTCTTAATATCACTTATGTTCATTCCATTTCGACTAAATGCATACATTGTTGTCTAAGCCCATAAAATCTTGTTTATTAATAGGCGTGCAAGTTAAAGCACACATGCTTTACATTTAATAGTAGGGATTACTTTCATATACGATGTTAATATTTTTGCCTTGGTTACAGCTCTCTAAATGCGACATTAAATTAATATGCTTTTTTGGGGATTACATGCGTTAGAGTTCTGTGTTATTGCAGTAATACTTCAATTCGCTGAGGTAATTTATATACATTTTCATGAATTACTAATTGATATTGGATTGTAATAAAAAGTTATAGCGCAAATTTACAATCCACAAATGACGTAAAGGTACCAATGTTGCTATATTCAAGGCACTATGAAAGCATTAATGTTATTTTTGCTAAATGCAATCTGAAATTTTCATTGAAATGTCTAATGTGTGTGTGTAAGAGATTTGTGCAATTACACTTCAATGACCAACATATTTCTAATTGCATCGGGACTAAGCAGTCAGTTGTGGTTTAGACTCAACGGAAGATCCTTCTGTTTTGATGTGTGTAAATTACTTTAGTGCGATAGGGATCACAGTGCATGAATGTTGTGTAACGTTTATAAATGTTGACAGCAGAGCACAAAATCCGCAAAGTAACAAAGCGAAAATCATCCCCGTAAGTAGACGAGTAGGTAAGAACCGGGACTACCAAGCCAGCGTTGGCGAGTTCGAACATCAGTGCTGTACTTTGGTCATAGCAATAGTGATTGCTTTATCGGTAAAGGCTGCATCCACCATCTCACTGTTTCTTTCTCTTTCCTTACTTCTTTCTGACCAACACCGTGTTACGCGAATAGAGGGTACCCATGGGTAATTGTCTTATCAAAGAAAAATATGGTGAGTTTTTTAAAACTGAGAGATAGTTTTACAACGACAAGTTCACCAAACTTTCTAAAAAGTCAGAATGGATTATTGAGACTAATGTATATGCAGTCCCAAATTTTTATATAAAAGTAAAGATTGATATATTTGATTGAGTTATTTTCAGCCTGAAGCTAAGCCTAAAGCTTATTCGGCTTAGAATTCGGTTTTTGATAGGAAGATGCAAGATTTAGTGACGCATTAGCTCTTGTATATGCTAGAAACTTACAATTTAATTACTTAACTCTTCAGATATATCTTCAGATTGTCCACGTAGCCTACCTTGAATGAAGGAATTGAGTGTTTTCTGGCTGCCGTTTCAAGATGTAAAATTAGTAAGTAAAGTAATTTAAAATGATATGAGCATAACCGTTCCAAAAGTGCTCTTTTATATCATTTAACTACCCGTTAATTTAGTCTGCCATCTATCATTGAGTAGGAAACGGTTTCGTGGCTTGGCAGTAAGTGCATTCAAACCGCTTTTTTTAAATTTTGCTTAAGAAATCGTTACAACTTTCGTTAGAGAATAAACCAGCAAGAGCGTGCGGACCAGTTTCGTAGTGACATAAGAAGTTTTGCTTGTTTGTATGCTCTGAAAATATAAAGATGGAAATCCTGACCACTCCATTGTATACTGCACCTGTTTGACGTTTGAGGTTAAGAATCTCGTTCTGTAGGGTAAACTAATGTTGTTATAAGATTTATGTCAAATAAAAAAATAAACAAAAAGATTAATTCGTTTTTTATAAATTGATTTTCTATCTGATACTACTCTGCTAACGTAATTTAAACGTCGTCAAGTTATACTGCTTATATTGAGATTATTACCGGAATTCTTTCATGCAATTTGCAAAAAACAAAGTCAATCATTAAATGAGTGACACGGTTTATTTTCCATGTGTCTTGAAAATCCTATCTCCTCCCAACAGCTCTTGAAAATACCATTTGTTGATAAAATTAATTAAAATTTGAGTTGCTTTCCCAACTTTCCAAACTCAACAGGTTATGTTTTTTAAGATCTTCAGGAAGTCCATTCATGCCTGTTCCTCCTATTTAATCCTGTGCACTCTAACCTATAGTTGGAAATACACTTTTTTATACCCATCATTTATATATGTTATCAAGTTATGGAATGCTCCACTACCGAATTTACAAACGACTGCCAGTGCTGGTGGGCTTAAACGCTTTTTAATAGGATATTATAGGATGTAACTAATTGCTAAGCGAATTGATATTCAAGTGTTTTTCGTTCTCACATTTTAATCATTATTTTTTGTATTTTTGTGCTCCTGAGCGTACATCATCATTTAGACTGGAATAACGACATCATTTGTGATCATTAATCTGCATTGTATGTTTTCACCTATAACACATTTACACCTTATTTAGAAGGCTTGAGCCCTGTTTCGTAGGTGATAACTGAAAAAAGTAAAATAAAAGTAAAATAAAGTAAATGTTTTTCTTTGACGCAGGCACTACTTAAAGTTTAAGAAAGAAAACTACTGTTGTGTTATAGCTCGAAGAAGCAACGATCGATAACTTAGATCTACCTTACTTCGCCGAAAAAATGGCTTAACGTTGGCGTCATGGATTAATTAGGGGTTTGATCGATGTACTTGTATCACTAATACTTGAAAGCCCCTTTGCTGTAGATTATAAGGAGTGTCCCAAAAAAACGTATACGTACTTGAATCTCTTACTCTTTTTAATTTATTTTTATGTCTAATATTCGTGATGATGAAAAGGACAATTATTTGAAGCATGATTGAGCACCTTCCCACTTTCATATCTTAATGCAAATCTGTAGTAAAGATGGACTGGGCGAAGATGTGCCATCAAATAGCCGCCGCGCTCTCCATCCTTCACGCCACTGGATTTGTTTTTGCGGGGACACATTAAAGGCGAAGTTCATCTGAAACAATCCATAACAGCCGATCAGTTGAAGGCGGAAAGTGCTAGAGTATGTTCCGCAATCTCTCAAGAAATAATTCGCCATACTGACTACAATGTTTCCAATTACTTTATAATCATGCAATCTGTGCCTACACATTTTTGGGACTCCCTGTATGAAAATTTACTTCTTCAACTTTAAATATGTGCATGACGCTTAAAGCGTGTAAATTGTTAATAAGTGAAAAATAAAACAAAATAATTCAATAGCAATCTGCTGCCCAAAAGTATTCATTGTTGGGCATAAACGCATAAAGCACGATTTCCGATGTATTCAATATGCTTGTTTGGTTCAAAAGAGATACGATGCCTTGAAAGTTGCGTTTTGAGGCAAATATGATTTTTTTTTAAATTAAATTGCACTTTTTTCATTTTATTATTTTTATTTATGAAAAAAAGGGAAGAAAAAATATAAAACGAACTGAATCAGAAATTTATTAACAGTATTACCTACTTTTCCTTCAATCCAATATATATCCAATTTATCTAATTAAATCATAATAATAGCAAATTTAAATATATTTTATAAACAAACGCACAAAAACAAAAAGAAATTTCAAGGATAATTTTCAATTCACTTCAGGAAAGCGATTAAATGACAAACATTTCAATTTAATGCTGTGCACGGGAGTGCGTATAGTAATCTATTTAATTTATACACTTTGGCGCTCTGATAATTAATTGATGCGGTGTCAAGTAATTCCACGTAAACACCTCCATTAATATTTATGAAATTTATTTTAAAACATTATTTATAGGAATTTTAATTTGTTACGCAAATGGAAATATTTATTTATATATTGTATTATTCTTTTTTTAAAATATTTTGCTCGAAACTTACTACAAATAATTATAATAATAACATAGGACCGGTCAGAAAATTATATTGTGATTTAAAACGACTTCGTTGTTAGCTAGATCTGGATTATCTTTATTTTTTGTTTTCTTTTTATTTTTTAAGTTACTTTATAAGGCATACTGACCTTGCTGTTAGAAGAGAAAGGGTGAGAGCAATGCCTTAAAAAACAATTAAGTATGGAGATTGAATGCATTGAAAGCAATGAACAAAATGCTTCAGCCTTTTAGGCGTTGTCTCGTTGTGTTTTGTTCTCTAAAAGTCTAGTACACTAAAAACCCAACTTATTTTGCCCAATGGCCCGTCTTACGGAAACTCAAAGTACAAGACGCAGAAATTGGCAAGTTGAGAAGAACTGTATGGGGGACTTTAAAGCGGAAAACCCAACTTTGTATTTGGCTTCCAATCCCAAGAATGATTCTTAAATATTATGTGATCAGGAGATAAGCGAACTGAAAGATCGTCTTAGCTGGCTTTTAAATCTAACATAATGGACGAAGACGCAGAAAGTCAGGCCAACCGATATTGCTCAAGCAATTCCATTACTCTTTGTGGCGAAAATTATAAGCAAATATATTAAGGGCCCTACTGCATCCAAAAAGTAAGATCAATTTAATTTTTGCTACTTTTGTTTGCAAGTAGCTTCCCGCAGACGACCCATAACACTCATATGATATTCAGTAGAATTCGTAGTGTATAACGCCAGGATAACCAAAGGAAACTCTTGAGACTACTTTGATTTTTGAGCGACTTTTGCGGGCTTTTTTCGTTCTTGGCTCACTTTTTGCACGATATTGGCTTGATTGATCGGTTATTTCCGGATCGTAAATCCAAGTCTCATTTCCCATAATAATGCGTTTTGTGATCAATTAATTGTTCTTCGCTCACTAAAATTGCACACTGGAAAAATCGGAAAAAAATCGCGCTATTTAACCTGAATATTGGTCTTCCCCTTTGGACCCAGCATTATGTATATGTGTTTAATATAAAAAGTAAAATTGGCTTTCAAGTAAACCTTGAATAGCAATTTTAAGCACTTATATTAACACCCCAGAGTTTACTTGCGTTACGTTGATCATCAAAATTTTTGTTATGCCTGTATTACATGCCTAATCTATCGATCCAAATTGCTTTCACCAATTTCGCAAAAGCAAAAATCCGTCTTTGTTATAAGCAATAAATAGTAAAAATTTTCCCTTCTTTAGGTTTGCAATGTTTTCTTAAGAGTTTAACTGTCCTTTTTAAATTTTGAAACCATTGTCCGCATGGATGGACGGAAATAATTTATTTCACTCAACATTGTTCGTAATTATTCTTACGCGTAGTTTTTTGCATAACGTGCGAAATAAAAAGCCTAATATGCGCTAACATTACGTATAAAACCATAATCGATATGTTTATAATACTTATTTTTTTCTTTCCATTAGTAAACCTAAATACGCATAAAACCGCGAAATTACTTTAAAAATGATTTTCATAAATTACACAGAAATCATTACTGAAAATTTTCAATTAATTTCTAATTTTTATGCATTTTATGCAAACGCATAATGTCCCTATAAAGCTATAAAAACTATAAAATTATATATAAATCTAAAAAAAAAAAAAACTACAAAAAACAAGTAGAAAAACAGATACAAAATTTAATATAAATAATTAAATAAAGCAAAAAGCTTATTAAATGGTTTTTTTAAATTTTTTAGATAATAATAATGACTTTTTAATATTTTAAACCTGTTTTAATGTCATCGTAGTACAAATGTAATATGAATTTACAGGGATGAAGAGAGAAAATTTATTCGTCAAATTTGATATGACAATAGTTACACCCTAAACCACTGCTGCTGCTGGTGACGTTAAGTTGGTAGGGATTTGTGTAGCACTCAGAAGCATTTAAAATAAGTCCGTACTTTAATGTCGATCCAGTACTATTTTCTAAGCAGGTCTGCCCATCTGTCCGTCTATCTATCGCCTTTCCATGGATTTTTCTATTACATTATATATATATTATAACGCTTTTTCGGGATAGTTTAATGAAATTTAGGATCATGTTTACGACGGTTCCCCATATAACGCTTTATTTAGACTAAGACAAATTTGTAGTTTTCGAAAGTTCTACAGTTAATAGTATTTCAAACTTCATGAAAAAGGTTTGGATCAAAAGAGCCAATTTTTGAAGCATCCTCTTATAGCAAAAAGATCTAACTTTCAATATTCTACGATAAAAATTAATATATAGGAGTAATTCGATATAAACACTAGCTGCGCTCAATTTTGGAGCGTATAAGTCCATTTTTTAGACTCCAACCTATATAAGGCTTTCCATGAATATTAAGCCTTCATATATTTAGCACCTTGTGATGAAAGTATGCAAAGAATAATAAGATCTTAAAAACTAATTTTGCTAAATTTGGACCAAGTCAGTACTCATTTCGAACTGCCTCCCGTATAAATATTCTTGTGAAAAAGAAAAGATTGCACATGGGAACAACTGCAATTTTTTTTTTCATTATATTTTCTCACGAAATTATGTAAAGATTTTTATAAGTTGAAATGTTACTTAAGGGCCGGTCTTGCCGGACTGTAACGCTTTCACTTGTGCAAAATTGATGCCGTGTAACTTATACTATTACATTTTTTTTTTTAATTTCATTCCAATATGAGACACAATTCTACAACATTCACGTCAAAATAGGAAACCCGTACAGTATTCATAAAAATCAAGAGGAAATTTTATTGCTTTTAAAAAAATATTGAAAACAAGAAAACAGCGTTACATTAGTTTTAGACCGAATCTTTTATTGTCCACCTATAGCTTGTGTGCAATGTTGAAGTAGAGCCAAGCGTGCGCCATTTATATTTCCAAAGAAATCACTTTCCGAATTGGCAGCGTTATGGAGATGCAATTAATTACGTAATTAATACAATAATGAAACGTTCAAGAATAATAATTGTGGAACAGTGCCATTTATTTGTGAGGTTCTATTGCACATCCGTCATACGTCGTATATAAGCTTACGTTAAGAATTGTCAAAATGATAGTTAGTATGCTTAAAGTATAACTAACGACTTACTTCACTTCTTGCTTAGCTCTCAAACGTATAACATCAAAATAACTAATCGTACAAGAAATTATGTTTACATACACGGCCTTGTACCCTTCGCAGTGTTCAGATTTAGGTGATATAATATGGATGTGGGGGCAAAGATTTTAGTAGAAAATATTTTCGGGACCATAATATATAAGAAAACGAAAAGCTATCATATTTACGGTAATTGTGAACGAAATGAACTGACTTCGCGGATTTTGGAACTGAACTTGATGGGATGGGTAGGAAGAGGATCTGATATCAGTTGGTACTTATTTAAGCAAAGAACATCTGGGATCAATTTCACCATCTTCGCTAAAGTTACAAGCTTTTAAATGTTGGACTAACAGACAGATGGGCAAACAGATAGGTCAAGACCGATTTCGCTATGCACGTTCATCGGGATATTGCAGACTGTGGTAGCAATAGTTGTGTTTATAAATAGTGAAAAATCTTCGTAGCACATTCCTCTGTGTTACTAATGGAAAGCCAAATTTGATATACCGTCATTGTAAGCTAGTGGAAATAATACAGATAACGAGTATTCGAGTATTAAATCAAGATATTATATTTAATGAATATCCGAGTTTTCGTTGTTAAAGCAGATATAGTTCTAAATTAATGCAAAACAAGCTCCCCCTTTTCTTTTTAAAAGATACCCGATTTCACTTGCAATAACCCTTGTCTCCCTCATGTGTTATTCGATAATACCAAATATTTTATTTGATATGGATCATTATACATGCATGATTTCTCTTATTCTCTTTATGTTTTATAATAAATGTGTGACGATGTATTTATTCAATCTTCCGTAAAAGTTATTTTGCGTATCGATTTCTTTAAATTGGATTTTACGAAAGGAAGGAAGAAAAAGGAAAAAATGTGTATGTTGCGTCTGCAACAACAACAACACAGCAATTTCTTTATTTTTGGCTAAATTTCTTTTTCTCTTACTTTTTCGAAATATTATTAGACAAAAAAAGTCACTTGACGAAATAATGCGTCTCTTTCGAAGTATAATAGCATAGATAAATGTGGGGGTTTTCCTGATATAATTAAAACACTCTTTTGTTTACATGAGTTCATTGAAGAATATTTTAGCAGAAAAGTATGTAAACTTACGCGCTACATTCTGTAGATATATGTTGAAAAAATCTTTTCTTATTATGTACTCGAAAGTAAAAAAAAAATTGCAAAAACCAAGGCTAACTTCGTAGACATTAATCGTAAGTATAGTCTCTGTAAGCTCCATATTCTTCTATCCTAACTTCTGACACAACTATTGTTCATTTCATACTATTTTGTTTTTATTTTCCTTTGCATTCAAGGATTGCGGAACTCGGGCTCCACTATGAAGACAGTGCAAGTAATTTGCAGCTGGTACCATATAAAAGTAAACAATTCGTAATAAATTCATTTATCCTTTTAATAAATTACAAATAATACCTATTCAAGAACATTTACTTTATAAACATTTCGCTTGAAACAGGAAAGCGGATGCAAAATTCTAACAAATAAAACTAATATGGGGGCAACATATTGTGTTTTAGGAAAATCACAGAATTGGTGGAAAAATGTATTTGATTGGGGGATGAAAATGTGAATAGCAAACTCGTACATATTGCACACTTCCCCAAATGGGTCAAAGATAGTATTTCAGCAAGGCGTACGAATATGTAAAATTTGGACGTACTTGTGATTTTTTCCAGAAAAATCTCTTTCTAAAAAATAGGTTTACTTATTTATTTATTCATGCAATCTAGCGACTGATAAGAGCCAAACAGACTAGACTTCCAAAAATAAATCTTAAGCTATAGGATTAAGTTTTATAAAGTGAAAGAAATTGAAGAAACAACAAAAAAATGATTCCCAAGGAATCAAGAAATGCTTTTGAAATAATTCTATTGAATCAACGTAACACCTACAGAAGGAGAGACCGATGCTTATTCAAGCATTGGTGTCACCAAGCCCATGTCAAATAAAACGTTTGATATATGCCAAGAAAGTATAATTTTATTATTTTGTGATGAAATTTGGTCGAAAGTTATTTGGATTTGAAAGCTAAGTTTACTGTACGAAGTTTCAATTACATATATTTTTTTCTTGAAACTCCTTCTCACATAAGGGTTGTCATCAAAAGTAAGCCGCAGTTATAAGTGATTCGGCCACAGTCGTCTATAATATTCGAACTTGTTTTTCTCTAACATAAAGTTTTTCAGAAATTTTGTGTTTGCTTTTTTGTCGCACTTCTTAAAGAATTAGCAGAACCAGTGCAATTCTTCAAAGAATTGTTTCAATTCCGTACAGCTGTGTAAATAAGAGAATGTTTTTGCTTGACGGGTAAAAACGACTATGCCAATAGTAAACAAAAAACATGTGTTTTTATAAAAGAAAAGCCGAAGAACAATTGCAAAATTATTGGAAATATTAGCAGACGCATTAAAAGAGAACAATAAATTGGCAGACAGAAGCGTGAACTTTTAAAGCAAATAAAAACACTACGACTTTTCAAAATAGGCGTGCCATGGAATGGGGTCGAAAAAGTGGTCCGATTCAAAAACATATCGTTGTATCAAAATTCATCAGAAACTTTTCTCATATATTGCGATCTCTAGGTTGAACGCAAGAAAATAAGACGGTCGGACGGAAAGGAAAGCTTAGAAGAGAAAGTCATTCTGCATCGATCTGTATAGTAAAAGATGAGCTTACCTCAAGTCCTTCTGTATGTTGCAAGACACAAGCGGTGCAGCTTAAAAAAAACAATCAAATAAGAAAATTATATTCAGTCGTGCCCGAACCCTTTATACCCATCATCATTATCATAGGAAAGAAAAAAAAAGTAGAAGAATGAAATTTTTATGTTTTATAATATGGAATGGACGCGGCTGTTTTTTTTCAATTTTAAAAACAAAAATTTTTGACGAATAGGAATGTGGGCGTTGCAGGCGTATCCTCGGAAAAGTTTAAATCACTTCTAAATTGCTTGGCAAATTTGTAGGGATTATCTTCATTTCCGCTCACGGGAAAATGTTTACCACAAATACTACGGAATTGTACAGACAGAAAAGTGGACGGATCAACAGAAGGACATGTTTAGGTGCTTTCGAAATTCAAAAATGGCCAAGAATTTATATACTTATGGGATTTTTGAAACTTATTTCAAAGCGCCTTTCAAAGAAATTGAAAAAAATTTAAATCAACACACACCATAATATTGGGTAGACGCGGTCAATTTTGCCTATATTTTTTATGAGCAAAAAACCAATTTTTTAATCCATTTGAAAAACGTAGGTGTTCTCAGATTAGGCGGCGTTATTGGCATATCGTTCGAGCGATTTGATCCATTTTTAATACCAACCTACGCTCAAGAACTTCCAATGTTTCTGTCAAATTTAAAGTCGATAGCTTTATTTTTGCCGGGAGAATGTTTACAACACGCATTACACACAGGGACAGACGGAGAGGCCGCCATGCTCAAATTAATTAATTGAAGATTTCATGATCAAGAATATATACACTTTGTGGCTTCTCTGATGTTGCTTTCTGGGCGTTACAAGCGTTTCGACATAGGAATACACCACTCACCCTTAGGTGGTGGGTATAGAAACAATGAATATTTATGTTAGTGGATTTAACTTTTATGAGCTTATATTTAATTTGCCTCTTTGAGAGGGAGACTTCCAATCGACCTTTCGTGCGCTTCCAAGTTTCGGACCTTGCCCACATTTTGCACACACATTTACTTAGGATAACAAACCTCGGTTTAGATACAAAACAACTTTTTCCTTGTTTTACATCAACGCTGCTTTACGGATTCGAAATATTTTACATACGTATATCATAACATTGAAAATTGTTGTTAATATTTAACATTAAATTTTCCTTTTAATTCGATTTGCAGGCATAGCACAGAAAAATGACAGTTTTTTTTTTATCAAAATCAATTAAATTTATAAAACAAACACGTTGGGAGTATTTCAGAATAGGAAATTTTACTCAAATAAACTCCTAATAAACTCAAATTATTTTTCATATAATAAAATATAATAAAACTTTAATAAAATTCTGTGGGTTTGTCCTGGAGTTGTGCATGTGCATTAGTTGTTCGTTTGTTCTTTGTTGGTTAGAGTGATTAGTTAAAACTTTTATTCATATAATATTCTGTGAAGGAATTATGATCAACTTTTAGAAAAATCGTTAAAAGCTTCTTTTTATGCTCCTTGGCTTGCACATTAAAGAAAGATTTATGTTAGCAATAAAGTTGAGTTGTACTAGTTTCTAATTAACAACAAAAAAAACCTTTTATAGATTAATTTTGTTAAAACACGAAGGCTTGAAAGGAAACTAAAACATGTAAAGACACTATAATACCAACGCTTAAATCCCGTACACCTCTTCGATTAATGCAGCTATTCGTAGGACGATTTTTCAAAAGAAGACATTACCTGGGAAATAATCGTAGCACTACGAATCGGAATCATTTTCAATACCGTTTGTTCTTGGACCAAAGCACGTCAATGTGCAGATTTCATCAAAATATTTTGAAAATTGCACCGCGTAGGTCGAAAATAAGAAAACATGGCGGATAAAGGAAAGGGCAAGTATAGATCGATTCAGAATTAGTTTCTGAAATAATAAAAGTTGGGTCATTGGAAGGCCTTCTGGATGTTACATATACCCGCGCAAGCTTACTATACACTTGTACCACAAGTATAAAAATCAATATTAGTAACAAAAACGATATTATTGTATAAAAAAAAAGACGAAAAACTAAAAAAACGTTCTTATACTTTGTTCTTTTCTGTCCTTCATGTTAAGCGTGATCTAAAGTCATTGTGCAAGCGCTGTACAAAAATGTAATCTGTAGCTTATCGTATTTTGTATTCCTTTTTTTCCACTTATTTCAAAAAGTTCAGTGTACTAACCCTTATCGCAGATGAAGACTTGAAGAGCAAAGCTAGTTTACCACTTTTTAAATTATAATAACAAACCAGTGGCCGAAAAAACACATATATCCTCATGTGTGTTCATCAAACCCTCAATCGAAGCTGCAGGAAAAAAAACGAATAATCAAAACTTTATTTGCGTCATAAGAGTTACAAGGAATGATATGTATTTGGTTTGGCGGAGCATCACACTCTGACCGTACATGGGACAAAAGTTGTTGACATCAAATTTTCATTCGTTTACATGCTTTAGCGATTCATCAGAAATGTAAGCAAATGAGACTTTTGTCTTTTAAAAAGCGTTATTTTGTCTCCATAAAAAACAACAAAAAAAGTAAAAAAGTATCCAACTAGCGATCACGGCGAAATTAGATTCTAAAAAAACAAATAAGAGTATTCCGGCAAGGCCGAACATTAGATACCCTACACCGCTTCGCCTTATTCACCTGTTTTGGCAACAGTACACCAAAAGTTACATGTTATTTTCATGCAAAGACATACTTTTTATGAAAGCCCGCATGTTGAAGGAATCCCTAGATGCAGCTGTACCCGAAAAGTGTACTTGCGTGGTCCAAAATCGATAAGGTTTATTTCTATGTTAATTTTCACCATAAAATATTGAAAATTAGACCTTTTTACCACATAAAGATTCAGTTTTCGCAGGAACGGTTATACGAGAGAGTATTACAAAAAAGGCTTCCGGCCGAACTAAACATTTCGTACCAGACCAGTATGTCCAATTATTATTATAGAGCGACGTTTGTCGAGAAATTTTGAATATTGAAGTGGTCGAAAAAGTGGGTCTATCCGAACCATTTTCAACAGCGTTAGTTCCCGGGCAAAGCACGTCAGCGTATCAAACTTCGTCAAAATATCTCAAAAATTGCGACTTCTAGATTAGACATGAATTTACATAGACATAGACCCGAAGGGCGGACGGGCTTATATAAAGGTATAGTATAGGTGTGTCTATCTTAGGCGTTTTTGTGTTACATTCCTCCGCACAAACTTAGTAGGTATAGAAAAAGAAACGGTTTTCATTTTTTGTAAAGAACGGATACACGTCTTTCACAATGAATATGAAAACTAAATGCGACTACTGGTCGCGTTCATCCCTGTCCACCACATGATATATATGAAACGTCATAACATAATGCATCTATTCGACTGTTAGTGTCGGTTTATTTTAGTCAACTTTTTTCTTTTCCTAATGATCTCATCCTGCCCTACTTCCACGTCGGATTTATTCATTTATTTAGTGAATGAAGTAAAAAAGAAAAATTGCTTGATAAAATTTCTCTACTTGTTGACAACAACTAGTCTAGTCAGTTTTGATGTAAGTTTAAAAAATAGAAAATTAAATATTGGGTTTTGCTGCAATGGACGTATGAAGTCCAACTTTTGAAACGTATGTCACTGTTTCAGGTAAGTATAAAAGATTGAAAATTAAACATTGGGTTTTGCTGTAATGGATACATGAAGTCAAACTTTTGAAAAGTGTGTCACTGTTACAATGTCCGGTATATCATTCGTTAAGTAGACGGAAGAGTTAATTAGGTTTTTAAACCTGGCATGTCACCAAAGCACAGTTCGTATTAATCAAAAGAAAAGTGAAAAACTTTATTACGAGGCGCGAAGCCAGACAAAAAAGTTGTAAAGTAGGAGTCGTAGACTTCTTTCGAAATAAATTGACTGGAACGGCGATTTACGTCTATCTGCCCGTTCTTGTGATATCTGTGGTAAATATTCTGCATAATCCAAAAAAGAAGACAATGGTTGAACCTGAAAATGGGCCAAATCGAATAGAACACGCTTCCATAATGTAACGGAAAATAAAAACACTTCTGCTTCCAAAACTACGTTTAAATTGAATTTGGATGCTTTTTTGAATTCTTTGAAAAGCAAAACTCTAAATTGCTATAACATTAAGACTATGTATGCATGCATGTGTATATAATTAATTAATTTACTAATCATCTGTTTATTAAGGTGATAGCTAACGTTCCATTACGATAACAACATCTGACGCTGTCTTTTAATTTGTGTCTTTGTTTTATTGAAGTCAATTCCATCGAATCAGTTTGTTTGTTTTTGTTTTTTTAAGTAAAATTTCAGTCTCCTTTTTAATCTGCTCTTTATTGTCCACTGATGTGCAAAATTTACTTATAAATCCTTTCCACGTCTTATTAATTGCATATATGTATATATACATACATATAACGTTAAGCACTGGTTTTGTCATAACGAATCGAATTATTAACACAAAATGGTAATACACTGCTTACCTTTACCGGTCGCATACCAACTGTCGACAGGGTTCTGTTCTCACGCATTATGTTTTATTATTGAACAGTTAAAGTTATAACGGACACTGATGGCAAGGTGGTATTAACATAGCCATTTACTTCTTGTCAGGTTCACAATAGCAGTAGAGATAGCGATACTAGTAGTAGTAGTAGTAGTAGTGGTAGTAGTAGTAGTAGTAGTAGTTGGTCGATATTCTATTACTTATTATCCTAGATGTCTGCTGATAGGCATGTTTGTTGTGGTTTACTATAGCTGTTGTTGTTGTTGCTATCGGTTTTAATGTACTTTTCGCCACTTTGTTTATTGGTTTTATCACTTTTGTCACTGCATTGCAGGTAAATAAACACAAATGTCACTTCAATAAATGGAACCATGTGAACGTTAATAGGAACGATGAAACACTTCTCAATCAATCAATACATACGCATTTGAATTGCTTTGCATCATTTGCATGAAAGTCCATCCAGTTTAATTCTAGTTATTCTAGATGACTGAAACTCATAAAAACAGCACTTTCGTATATATTTGACATAATTGAAACTAAAAGACTTAAAAAAAATTCTTTAAAGCACGTGCATATTAAATATCAAATAATTATTTTTTTATATCTTTCAAGATAGAGCCTTACTTAGTGAATGCTTATACTTTTTGCTCCTAGTAATATTAAAGGATGCTTTGAAGAGTTGTAGTCATGTTTAGCATAATACAGAAAGCCGCAAATTCTTTGAAAGCACATTGAATGCCCTAAGTTGCATTTGCAGTGCGGTGACGAAATTATTTCTCCCCTAAATTAAAGCAATTCTGTTAATTGGCTGTTGGCTTAAAAAAAACATTAGGAATTACGGATACCCACTAATAATAAAAAGCTAATAATCCATGGGTTAATAAGTGAAAAATAACCCTTTTTTTGCACATTTCGACTTCATTTACTAAAGTAACATCCTCCAGGAGCAATGTAATCAGTCTACAATTTTTCTAACATTTCGCTCGCTTTATAGAAAATTTTAATTCAAGTCCTTCAAAATACGTCTCAATGTTTGCAGTGCAGTTCGACAATTGATAAAAATCGTTTTTCGTGGAGCATTCTTGTGAGGTAATTGTCGCAGGTAGCCAGATACTGAAAATATGGCGATCGGAGTAGGAAAACATAGTTCAATTAATAGAATAGAATAGAATTAATAGAATAGAATTTTGTCACTATAGTCCCCAGACTTGTGGCACGGTTCAGTTACCCCATGGTCAATAAAAACGGTATCCATTTGGAAAACATCTTTTTCATGCTCACATTTTTACGCAAAATATCGAGTACAGTGCCGAGTGGGCTGTGAAGTTTTACAATCTTTCCTTTTAGCAAAAATAATTTACAAGCTGTCGTAACCAACGGTTTTGAGCTTTCAATCACCATTTTAGCATCATCAGTATCCAAACTGTCTCCTTTAAAGTGAACAAACCTTCAACGATTTGCAGGTTGTGACGGAGAACAACTAATCATAAAACTTTAAGTTTACGCTAAGTTTGGAATAGATTTTTTTGTCATCAAAAATAATCAAGTCAAACCAAATCATAACCAAGAAAATCAGTGGGGTATAGTTATTTAGTGCTAATCGGGAACAACGACACAACGAACCGGAAGACAACCACGATTTTTCACTTAACAGGATTTACTTTTATTTTCTCCTCATTTCTATTCATTTCTAACCACAAACTCAAGCTTACAACCTTTTCCATTCTTCAAAAATTTTTCACAAGGTTGCAATCAAACTTAAAGTAAAAATTATTGGTAATCACTTCACACGAATTACAGATTCTTCCATCATTTGCAAAATAAGAAAAGCAGAGTCCTTTAAACCAGTTGTTACTTACAAAAAAAAATTACCGAAATGATATAAAATATCGTAAAGGATCGTTTGAAGTGAACTTTTAAAATTAACATGAATTTTCTTCTAGGGGAGACATCTAACTGTCAACACCACTAAAGAATGTGTTACCTACGTATGATACTGTTACGAACTTCACTTTTCTCGGATACGATCCGTATCACTAGATCGTGGATATTATTTTCAAGAGAAATGCACTTCAAACTTCTTTTAAGTTTCTTTATTTACAATCAATTTCTTTAAGGGTAGGATTATTTACATTTTACGTTGGCAATATTCTTGATTTCTCAACTCTAATATCCTTTTTCGACTCAAATGATCTTGTTCGACTGACTCTGCATTCCGCAAATAGTCCATTTACATACATTTTTACAAGCACATTACTATTATCTAAGATCACGGCTTCATTCGTAATCCGTTAACCTGCTTTTCCGCTTACGGTTTTCCTCGGCCGGCAGCTGCATGACGCGCCGCGAATGTGCATTTGGGTTTTTCCTCTCTAGAGAATTTATTATTTGGGAAAATGAATTACTTGGAATAAACTGGATTTGGGATTTCCGTAGCAATACGAGTGATAGCATTTTTTTATTAAGCAAGATCGCATTAAGGTTACTCCCGAATTTTGGATTAATATTTGCGTAAGTCAAACAAATGAGAGAGAGAGAGAGAGAGAGAGAGAGAGAGAGAGAGAGAGAGAGAGAGAGAACTCCGGAAATTTACTTACAAATACATGCATTCAAATCCTATACGTATAGTTTGTACTCTTATGTTCATAAACTTGTTTTTTAAATTATTTAGTTAACCCCGTTTTTCTTTTCATTTCTTAAACGTTGGCAGTTACAAGAAATCTTCACCAAAATTCAAACTTATTCTTCTTAAAATTTAATTAATTTTGTTACATAAACTATGTTAATCAGATTTGTTGTAAAACCCGTTACCTCTTAACAAGAGAACTTCAAAGGTAATCATAATATTCTTTTTCGTAGTTAGTTGTCATATGCGACTAACTTTTCATAGCTTGTCGTCAATGCAATTTTCTTTCGCTTCACCATAAATTCGTACTAAAAAGTCGATCCTTCAAATTTTTCACAGTTAATTCATTTGATAATCAAGTATCGGACTTTCTTTGTGTCCATTCTTATGAAAATGTTTTTCCTCAATATTTTGAAAAATTTGATTGAATTATTATTAAAGCAGTGCATGTCTTGAAATTTTCAAATTGGAAACCATCGCACCATTTGCATGCTAGGAACTTTCATAAAGCTTCTTTACTATAAGCACACAAATTTTCCACAAATCGTCGAAGTGTTAACGTAGTGCTCGAAGTGATAATGGGTTCCAATTGATTGATTTGGATTCTAATTGCTTTGTCCACTATTTCGACGATCTCGCAATATTTTAAGCAGTCAGACAAGTCATTTGCATACTGGCGTAAAGTTAGCGCACTGTACTTAGCTACCTTTACAGTTTGTTCGTGCCTCCGCTAAGGTAATTGATAATTGGACGACATTGAAAAAATACCAAAAATGCAAAGAACTATGCTATTGTCGGGCAACGTCGACCATTACATACCCTACACCACTGTACTACGCCTAGTACAGTTATTCGCTGGTTTTGGTAATAATACACCAAAAAGTACAAATTAATTTCACAAAAAACCGATATATTGAAAGATCAGATTTTCTGGGCATATAAGAGCTTGCTTTTCGTGGTAACGCCTATACATGCTGGAGTCCAAAAAACTAGACATATTTGATCCAAATTCCCTATCGTTAATTTTTGGCTCAGCCACTATTATGAATTAATTTTCGTAATAAAATATTGCAAATTAAGCCTTTTTCAGAGGGGCTTACTACTCATGAGATATCCTATATCGAAACTTAAGTGGCTTAATTAAATTAGTTAATTTTTATATTAAATTACTATCGTGAAGAAAGTTTAATAACAAAAAATTGACAATTAGGACTTTTTGACATATAAGTATAAAGATTCATTTTTCGTAGGATCGGTTTTATGAAAAAAAAAAAACTTGCCCTAGCCGGTATAAAGTTTTCACACCTAAGTAGAATGGGGAAATACTATTACTTTGCTATTTTTGTCGGGCAATTTGATATTTCTTAAAGGACGCTAAAACCTATTAGAAAAACATAATTCAATTACTATGTTCAGGATTTATCACCGCCAAAATAGCTTGAACCGAATGCACGTAGAGCACGAAATTTGAAGCACACTTCGCATATATTTATGGTAAGCATCAAATTCTGAAGAATACCCGTCTATTTTGTGTAATTCCTATTGCAAACTTTCTCCTGGTGGCAACAACAAAGCTACCGGTTTCAAATTTAATGACAGCATACAGCATAAACTGAGACTACCTCTGCTATCCAGGAGTTTTACTAATTACTCAAAAATTACAACAAGCACGCGATAAAACCAACTCAATATTATAGACTATCGCAGTTCAAATCTTTTGTGTTTTTTTCTTTTAGTCTTTCTTCGGATAAGGTAGCGGGTGTAAAGAATGCGGTGCAGGTTAGGGAACTGCAATGTTAATTCCAAGCATCCCACCAACATCAAAGAACGTACTAAACATATATCAATAAACGTACTGGGAAAATTGTTTAATGTTAAAATGCCACAAAAAGTAGCAATAAAAATGAAAGGTAACCATTGGAGAAATACTAATGTAACGTATTTTAGTGCATACGTAATCGAAAAAATATATATAGCGACCTAAATAGTGTAACTTGCGAAATTATGCTGATAATATTTATGTATATTACACGGATATAAAAAATTCGATCACAATTCGGACCGTCATCTTTGACACGCGCTGTGCCGTACCTTCTTCGGCCTAGTATTGGCTGTTGCGTGACTATAAAGCCATGTGCTGTGAAAAACATTCATCTAATGATTGTCGATTAAAGCAGTTTAGCAAATGGATCACATTTCGTTTCACAAAATTTCATTTCGAGTATTAAGCCAATTAAGTACTGTACACTGTAGTTCTCGTATAATTTCATTGTAGTGTACACGCAGTACAATGCATTTGCAGGCGATTAAGCATAACTTGCTACAATTAACAAAGTATTTTAATAAACAAATTTTCACTTAGAGGCTGTTTGCTTCAATTTGTGTGTGTAACAGTAAGAAGTGACCTTCGATGCCCTTCAGTATTCAGATTTTGCTTTCTTTCTTTTTGGTAGAAAAAATCTCTTAGATTCCCGTTCTTAAGGAGGCCAAGCTTTCCCTGTAACGATTCATGACTGAAGAAGACTATTTTGACATGTAACACATTACATGTTGCTATATTGCATTTTTTAGAGCTAAGTATGAACACAGTAAACAAATCATAAAAATGTCAAGCAAAGTTCTGTAAAGTATTCCTGCCGAAAGACTTTTGAAAATGCCTTTAGTATTGAAGTTTTAGGTAACCCCAGCAAAGTTTTGTGTGGTTAATTACACACACGCACACACATACATGCACAGTTAATTAAGTAGAATGATTTCTAACAGTTAATTGCTTCTGCCACGAAAGTTCCTCACTAATGCGGTTTTTGTATACATTTTTTAAAATTTGAAAAGCCACTAATTCTATTGTGCCAGCCCTTCATATACTTTGGTTACAAAAAGTTACAGACTGTCTCCAATATGATAACCTTTCTAAATCATTCAAAGCTCCTAAACCATATCTTATTTCGCTTAAAATTGTAAGTCAAGCACTTGTACTTACATAATTAGCGATGCTGTTTATATTGTAAGACGTTTCAAAGCCTAACAGCTCTATACGGCTTATAACGTTATATAAAGTTGTAAGTATGAAAGTTATATTCGACCGGGGTCAAATCTCGCATATCCGCTACCATTAAAATCTTTAGCGCTTTATGCTTTTATTTATTGTCATAAAAAAGTGAAAGGATAAAATTTATCTTTTACGTTTTACTTCATTGCCTGCTTGTCATGACGCCCGCTATAATTTATTTAGAATTATCACACTTGGCTTTTTGCCTTGTGCGCTCCAACACCTTTTATGTGATAACCATATTAAGGGTATTGTAACGAAAAATTTAATGCACTGCATCGTGACGTCCAGCATAATTAGTTTAAAATGAAGACCATTACCTTGTCGTGTTCTACTCACTAAGTCTTTTTTTTTGATATACATATCGACGGTATTGTGACGAAAAATTAATGCCGATCAAGAGTATATATATTTTTTAGCAACTCTGAAGCTTCCTTTTGGGTGTTGCAAACATTATGAGAAAATAAGTACATCTCCCATCCTTCATTTGTGGGTATAAAAAGAAAATTAAATTAATTGAAGAAACTTTTGTTTATTATAAACTACACTGTTAAGTTAAATAAAAAAAAGAAATTTAGAAAATTGTTAAAATGAAACCGTTTGGCGACGAATGAGTTTGGTAGAAATGTACAGAATAAATGTTGTTTTATTGTTTGTGTTTTTATATCCTACGACACTTGCGGTGTAGGGTATATTAAGTTTGTAGGGACGCATGTAACACCCAGAAGGGCTTAAGAGAAAATCATTTTCTGAATTGATCTAAGCCTGTCCGTTTGTCGGTCCTTCTGTCCATCTGGCTGTCTGTCCATGAAAACTTGTATTCATTTTATAGGCTGCAACTTTTGAGACATATTGATAAAACTCGATAGCCATGCCATTTTTTGGCCCAAAGGATGAACGCTATTGAAATGGTTACGGTTACTGGTTTTCGGTTACTTCTCGTATAACGCTTTTTTTTGAAAATTGATTATATGAATAACTGTATGGTGGCCTAGGGTATTTTATGATGGGCCGTGTTCCACCAAAAATACTATACTTGTTTTATATATATATATATGTATATATATATATATATGTGTTGTTATGGTTGCATTATATCATTGCTTCCTAGCATGTGTTGTGTTGCATAGATACCGAATTTATTTGTATTATTTTGCTTTACATTATTATAGTTGAGATTTCCTTTGAAATTTAATTTGCTTTCATCACAACTATGCTCGCATATAGATTTGATTACAAAAATGTTGGACATGCGTTACCGGGAAAAACATAATTAAATCCACTGAGTGCACAATTTTATATTGAATTTAATATTTACATTATATTTACGTGAAGTATTTGTAGGTATTGATGATAAATTGTAGAGTTGTTAGCGGAAATAAATTCATATTTTTGGTTTTCCTTTGTTAAGCAGATTTCTTTTGCTAATGTGATAAACGAGCTTTTAACGAGCGATTTAACGGAGAAGCCTCAGCATTCGAAGGCATTGAAGAGCAACTTCAATTCTGTGACGACCACCCCAAGTGAAAACTATTTAGAATTTTATTGAAGGATTCGAAAACTTTTTTGTTCTCTATTTAAGCCCGTTCATTGCGAAAGCGCTAAAGCTTTATAGCCTAACTTTATAAATTGAAATTGCAATCGGCACATATATAGTGTCTTTGTGCAATGTACTTGAGGTTGCATTTCATGCGTTTATTTATTCATTTATTTCCTGACGCATGCATTACGCACTTTCTTTTCATAGAAATTATCGTTGGTATAGAGGAATACTGAGTATATTTGTTCTGGCAACCGATTTAAAGCAAAATTTAAAATGGTTTTCAAAATATTTCAATTCATCGACGATGCTTTTAACTGGTGAAATTTACCTTACACAAGCTTAAGACTCAAAAATTTTTAAAGACCTGAGATTTGGATAGTTTTGTTTTCCGTAGATGTTATGATTGTCTAGTTATTGGACATGTGATAAGTATGCTAGAACATGAATTTACTTCACTTTTCGATTTGTTACACACACCTCTAGAACTTAGGAATACATCGATTTCATACATTTATGAGTTGTCATTAATATCTTTGGTAGTGAATTCTTTGATCTTGAGTTTTATTCTTCGTTCTCATGATTAACGTGTTATCATGCAAGTTTATCCAGCGGTCTGCCCGTTTAGAGGACGGAGTGGCGTGGAGTGGACTTTCATTTAGCTGTGTATTCACCCTTTCCGCCCTCGATGTTTACCTTCTTTCAAATGTCAATCCTTTTAATCGTCATTTTTGCTGTTTGTCATACCTCTGCGTTGTCTTTACTCATTGATACTCCACAAGTCCTCATATCTGTTCGTTTAGCTCTGCATCTATCAGTCAACGCATCCATTCTTCCTCACACGTGGCTGTCCATGCACATACTCGGTTGTCTAATTCGCCATTCCGTCTATAACTCTATTTGTCCATTTTCCATTTCCTTCAAGCGATGCATCGGAATAGTTGCTCGTTTTTCCTACTCGGAGTACCATGGAAATCCATGGTACGAGCGGACAAGATACGTTCAATTATTATGATTCCAAAAAGAAGTAAAAAGTAGCATTAGAAGCTAGAACAAGAAGAATTAGAAGCATGGGTGTTGTCATGAATAAATCTATGGGGAGAGATACAACGGTTTGTGGTCTGGGGTGCATAGAAGCTCCGAACGCAAATATATAGTTTCCCTTACACTTTGGGGCAGTTCATCTAACAAGGTGTTAGATGTGGAAAGCAGATTTCTTTCGGTGTGTTTGGCGTATTCGTGGTGACTGCGGTTAACCTAAAATCTCTCTTAAATATTGAGGTATAAGGTACGTCTCATCTGGCCCATAGCCGAGCATATACCCCATGTCGTCGTTCTGTCACTCTAGGACAGTGAGGCTTACTAATGTTTAGGGCTCGCCATGCTATCGTAGAGTGGACTAGCGGATCCTGATTATCGCCTTTTCTATAACACGTGCGTGATCGAGTACCGTGATATTGAACATAGACTGAGCTGTGCAAGTGTTCACATTAAATTCTACAGGTGGTTGTCCGTTTGCCAGTAGCAAAGTCCATCACTTTGTCCATTCAATCCGTCTAGCGGTTTAAGCTTATCTTGCTTACATATTGCGTTTTGTTTTGTTGTCCGTTTATTCTTACAATATACCTACCAGTCTACTTTCCGATTTCTCTTCCCCTTTCTCTGTTCTATGTAGCTCTGTGTTTGTTTATTTATTCATCCCCAAATCACAGAACGGTCTTAAAAACTAATGTAATTCCCTCACAATGCGCAAAGAGTAGCGAGAAAACTCTGCAGAGCAAACTTAAATGTGAGCATATATGTTGCAAGATTTGGGAAAACTAAAAAAATATTTAGTAAAAATAATCGTAAGCGCCTCACACTGGCACTTGAGAAACTACTTTTCTGCTTAGTTTGCTTATTTGCTTCAGTTGAGAAGTATTCAAGATTTAGTATAATATATATGTTTAGTATATATTTTGTTCATTTTTTCACTTGAAAAAGACATTTATTGAGAAAAATATGTTCAATTATTTTCTACAACTTTTTCCCATCTTTTTGATAACATGGCTATACCACACGCAAAACAAAACCTTGTGGCCACGTATATTCCGTTTCGGTGTGGATGTGGACTAACTTTTTGCGCTTACGATTGTCGTAAGTAGATCCACGGCCTAGCAAGCAATGAAACCGCGATGTTGAAACGGTTCGAAAAGACTTTTTCAGTAAATTCGTCATTTTCGCTCCTTTTGAATCTTTCCCATCGCCCGTAAACATCTAGAAACGGGTGATTCATCAACTGTTAAGCTATTCCAAAAATATTTAAGAGTTTGAATTTGGTTTCCGTCCAATAAGTCTTTGTCCTCGCACTTCTTTAGTTCTCCAGGTCGTTCCATGTCATTGACATTAAAATCTCCACATTAAACTGTTGAAACCAAACCCGGCAATTGGGACATTGGGGAGCAGTATCACCAGTAGCTTCTAAAAGTGTTTGATGGGCTTCAGTAACAGATTTCTTAAAATCAAACAACTGAAGTAATGGATGTCGTAAATGGAATTTTCAGGATTCCGTGATTAGCGTCAATGTGCGCTGAATAAGTCAGTAATTCTAAATGGAACATTGTTATTTTATGTTGAGAAAGGTCAGGAGTGTGTACATTGATATTTCGCTTTATTTTATCATTTTCACCAATAGATGCCGCTGGCCAAAATATATGCAAGCGCCTATTAGATTTCCCAGTTCATTTATTTATAACTAGTGAGAATAAGCAAGTAAGAAACGCAGTTATATTCGCCTAAAACCAAATCTTGTATACCCACATCACCGTTCATCTTATTAGCATGCTGTGATCACCTATTTTCTATGATGGAAGGCATGACAATTCTATAAAATGTCTACACAATGGTTCTTCCCAAAAAAAGCAAGAAAAACTTAGCCAACTAAAAATTTGGTATTTTATAACAATAAATAGGCGTGTTCAATTTTTTTTAATTAACGGAAATGTATCGTTATGCAAAATAATTTTTAAGATACAGGTTTTTTCACCTGATTATTAATTCGTATAAAACATCATAAAAGTGAAAAGACATGAAAATTTGTTCACTTATGATCATGTGTTGGGTATTGCCGATTGGTTCTTACTTTGAGTAGTGTAGTAGTTTTCTCACTCCAATATATTATGAAAATTTACAGTATTTATTATTATATTATTGTTTATACTTTTTTATTATCGTCAAATTTTGATTTTATTTCCATTATAAAAAAATAATTCTATCTTACTGGAGGAAGATATAATCAAATAAAATAAATTTATACTCATAATAATAAAAAAATATATTCGGACAAACATGATGGCAAACATGAATAATAGAGCCTTTCGTAAGATAAAATTAGAAAATTGCAGCCTGTAATCTTTCGTAGTTTATGAGAATTGACGAGGCAAAAGGGCAAATTTCAGCTTAGAAAAATCCATTGCGATTTACTATAGGCGGGCTAGGTGACCGAGCAAGAGCTTTCAATGCTTCTGTCAAATTTGAAAACGACCAGAAGAGCGTTAGCGTCACATAACCACTTAGACACACAGACGGACGGACATAATTAGATCGATGTCAGAATTTGACGCTGGTATATAACTCTGAAGTTTTCCTTTTGGGTGTTATAAACATTGTCATGAAATAATCATTCATTGTCATGACAGAAAATGTTTTCTAAAAATATTTCTAATGTTTTATTTTAATTAAAACATTAATTTTTCTCTTACAAATAAAAAAAACAAGTAATGCTTACTTACATAGGGAGATTTATGCATACATCTACATGGGGGCTTGATGATTTGCGTATCATATAAAAGTAGTTCTGATATGTTAAGTTTATAAAAAATTGAAAGCATACAAAGCAATTCAGTTATTTTCTCATTCTCGTTTAGAGAATAGACGTAACACATAATAAATCAAGCCAATAACAAATTAAATAAAAGAATTCAGTCATTCTGTTATAATCTTCCAGAAAATAGATCCATAACGACTTCATGAATCCATTTGCAGCGTTTAACTTAATCATTCGATATGAGATCTATACTAAAGTTAAGCAATTCTATCCGATGTTGATTCTCTTAGGATAGCAAAGCCTAAACCAACAGAGCGAGAGAGAGAGAGAGAGCGAGAACGTGGAAAAGAAATTGCGAATTCTTTTTTTTCTCTGAAAGCTATGCAAACTGCCTACTTTTGCTTCTCAGATAAAATATGGTTTTTCTGTTGAGAGACTTGTTTCTCAAGTTTTCAATTTCTCTTCTTCATTTACCCCATGTCGTATATAAACTTATGTTTGCCTTTGCATAGATGAAGGGTATTCGAAATTCACCATGAGGTGAGCCTTATTTCTCGTTTGGGCATCATAATCAACATATCAACCGTATCACCATACAACATATTTTACTGTATCTACATGTGCTTAAATATAAATGCAAAGATAATCCTTCAACATGCATATGGTATATGCGTAGGAATTTTCATATTTTTATAAGTATTAAAGTGTTTACAGTTACGTAGATGGTTATAAGTAATATTGCGTTAGTTTTGATGAGTACAAAGCATTCATTTTTTTTTTAATTTTCGAATGATAACGATATCTTTATTTCCAATTTGTTCAAATTTGTTTTCCGGAAAATATGAAATTTGGTTGCAAAAGTATGATAGAAGAAAATATTTAAATATAAATTTGTCTTGCAAAATCTATCACATTTGTTTCTACACTGGCGACTTAGTGTTTTTTTTTTATCAAACTTAGTTTCATTCTTTGAAAAGCACTTTCACTAGTTTACTTATATTCATGTATTGTAAAAGATGGAAGGATTAAGAGAAGATTTGAAAGATTTAGAAGAATGGAAATATTGTTTTCTTGCATATTTTACAAGCCTGTAGCCTAAACATTAAAATTAAATAAAAACTAATATTTTGGTCACTTGCACACACCTCATCTGATTTTTTTGAAATTCTTCAAGGTTTATTGATTATGTGTGTATGTTTTGTTATTAAATTAACACCTTTCATTTTATATTTTGCTTAATTTCATGTTTCATATCAAACAAACCCACATCGCAACGTAGCAAGCTTTAATATCCAATTGTCAACACTAGAAATACCTATTTTTTGCAATTACATGTTTTTACCATTATGGGTCATTTTGAGCCATTCTGAGTCTAGGCTTAAGCTGATCATATATTTGGAGGCACTGTGCTTAGTACGCCTGCAAGCAGCAAAATCGCTGCGCGATATATTTGCACCCAATTTTCCACCAAAACTTGCGCCTAATATGTAAGATTTGAGGGCGCTTTAACTCTATGACAACTGACGTTTTTAACGCATCAAATATGTTTGATGCAAATATATATATTAAGCACAACACCGCCTTCAAACCTATCCATCACACCCAGTTGATGACGATAGTGTAAATCAAAGTGAAGACAATATCAAACCGCCGGCGATGATAACACGTCATGTGCATACGCATAAACGTAAAGTGCCGCCTCCGGATTTGCAGCCGACTTATCAGTATTGTGGCGTCTCATGTGAGCATTTAAAGCGTGTTGGTAACGATATTTATTGCCTCAAATTTCACATATTTTTGCTGGCTGGGAATCCGGAGACGACATTTCGCGTTTACGCGTACGCACATGAAGTGTTGTCGTCAAACCGGTGGTTTGATTTTATCTTCACTTTGGTCTGCGCTATCGTCACCACCTAATTGTGATGGATTCAAGTGGCTGTCGTTAGTATTAAGTTAATATTTTCGGAGACGTCCTCTAGTAGGGCGTGCACATGACGCTGGATGGAACAGAAACTTTTTACTTCTATTTGTTTAAAGTTATGTTTGTAATGTGAGACATTGACAGGAATATTTTATTTCTTCATTGCTCACACGTGCGCCATTTTAAATAAACCAGTTTCGGTGCGGTTGCCGTAATTGTGCAACGCACCTACTTTTGGTTTGTCGTAACCATGTAATGTATATGTTGTCCCCCTTGCTGAGGCAATATACGAGGTATCATGTCCGCCATTGTGATGGCGTTTTATAAAATTCAGTTTCATCCAAAAATTTATTATTTGTAATCTCAGTAGCCATTCGATTGTTGAATCCTTCTTGTTTCCAATTGACAAAGTCCATCACGCCTTTACGAGAATATTCTGATATCGAGCTTGCACACTTTTCGAGCTTTGTATAACGAAAAGTCTTCAGCACAAGCTTTTTTACCGTATATTATCGGTGTAGTCGCTTTTGGATCGGTTTCGCTTCGCATCGTAATTTAAACCAATTGCCAACCGGTCACCGCTGGCGCATATCGATTCGCACTAGAAACACTTTTCTACTTCACACTTTTAAAATTACCAAGTTGATTATCAAAATTTCTTCTAATATGCGTAATAAGCGAATGTCACTTATTTTTTCAGAAGACAAATTTTCAGAAAAATTATTATAAAAAATTTATTAAAGTTTTAAAAAGAATATAACAACTACTACTTCGTTTTCTGCTCTTATTCAGCAAATTAACAACCGAAAATTCGCTGAGATGTGTAAAAAAGGCCCAAAGTAAACACAGAGTTCTTTGTTTGAGCCTTTAGGGTTAGATTTAGAATAGAATATTATTATTAATTTATTTCAGTAACTATTTGATTAAACTTTTTTTTTTTAATTTCGCGCATTATAAAATATATAAAGTATATTAAAATATGCATATTACTTGTCCGCCACCTAGGATGGAGCAGAAGAGTGACGAATAAATTCCTATGTGTAAGATGTAATGTAGTATATGAGTATAAAAAGTTATGTGAAGGATTTGATGGCGTGAGAGCAAGAAAGTGTAAAAGAAAGTAGGTTCATAAATTGACTGAAAACGCATATATGTCTTGATGACATGATTTAACAGAAGAAAAGATTGCGACGTAAACTGTTAAATTGCGAGAACGTAAAATGTCAATGAATGATGTGGTCACGAAGACCTCATATACCCAATATGCGAACTGTGGAAAGGTGAATAGAAGTGTTAACATTCGGACAGACAAATAGGATATGATCAGGAGATTGTAAGACTCCACATGTGCATAAAGGGTTGTTTACTACGTCAATTTTGAATAGATGATCATCGCATCTTGTGTGATTGAACATCAGCCTGTTAATAAAACAAATAATGTCACGTCTGAGTCCGCAATTGGTAAACTAACGGGCTTTATTTATTTGTGGAAATAAAGAGTACAAACAGCAGGCAAAAGGTGAATTATCTCATAGCTGTTGCTAAAAAACAACTGAATGCTTTTTGTCGATTGTCCTCAGATCTGCAGGGGCCACAACACGATGCCCATGTGACTGGTCACCCAGAGAAAATGAAAAGAAAATGTATCAGACTTGAAGCTATAAAGTAAGGATCTAATTTCTAATACGTAGGGGTGAGTTTTACCTGAGGGAAATGATTGTAAAGCGGAAAAGAAAGATTTACTGTATAACGCTTTAACGTTGGGGTTGCGATTTAGCTGCCTGGCTAGCCCAGTTGCGTTTACAAAAAAAAAAAAACAAAAACAGAAACAAGACTAAAATGATTCGAGTAAACTAGCTTAATATATACAGGGATTCATTACAATCGCCGTTAACTAAAACCAAAATTACATATATTTACATGCACACATATACACACACACATACACGCACAGGGCTACTGTTGTGGTCAAGGGTGGCGGATAGTGGTAGGCCTGCACGTGTCTTGAGATATATTTGTAGGTTAGCTGCGAATAACCCATAAGCAGTCCCCGACCAAGAGCGGCAGAGGAGAAGGGAGCGACTGAAAAGGCCGCAAAACCCTGAGAATCTTCGGCGACAGGACGAGTAGGCACCGTCCTTCGAGCAGATGCTTCCCACCCCCAGTGGGGGAGTGTCAGCGAGGGAGAAATACTATAAGTCTGTGGGTAGGCATCAAGGCTGAGACCCGCAAATTCTTGATTATGCCATACCGGGCAACGTACAGGAATTGACGCTATTGAACTAGTGGTGGCAGTATTCCGTTACCTGAGTAGAAGAGTGACACCCTGTCGAAATGGCTTTCGGGCTAATGCTGCTCACTGCCTCCGTTCCCTTAAAATCCGCCAAGCATGAGAAAAACGCTCTAGGTCGGTACATGGTGTAGGAAGCTGTATCTGGCATTGAACGCTAGTCTCATAAGGACTAGCGCATGGCCTCCCTGCTTGCATAGATAACTATGATGTCCGTTAAGGCCAATACACTTACGAAACCGGACAATGGCTTCTCAGTTTTGGCCCAATTACAGTGATTTCTATAAACCAAAAAAACAATACACCGACAGGTACTAGGGTTTACGCCGGCGCTTTGAACGTAGCGAAGCTCTTCAAAGTGAGCAGAAAAATAATGACGTCTCCAGTAGGCGTGGAAACGCAGCCTGATCATGGACAAATGCTCCCAGAGAAGTTAGACCACACACCAACAGATGTGGAGAATGTGGCAGCCTTCATAAAGCCGGGCGGCTACATAAAAGATTTGCTGATGATGCTGCAGAAGAACGACGGAAAAAGGCGGCATATAAACCAACAAATGCGCGACACAATAGACGGCATCAGAACGATGTATGAAAGATGCCGGATTGAAACGGACACCGCAAGCACTAGTCGCAAAGAGACTAGTGACAAGAGTCTCCAAACTTCGCCGTGCACATAAGCACAAAAGTTGATGGAGCGAAGTGACGGTGGTTCGTAAACCTCGCCACTACAGAATACAAGCGGGGCGAAGCGAACGCAGGCTGGGGCGCGTAAACGTAAGCAGCCCGACGTGCACACGCACACCGCCAAACGTCGTAACGTAGCCACCATACCGGGGGCTGCCGAACAGCACGCGGCAGAAGTACCTGACGGCCATCACCCACCAAAGGACCTGAAGTGGGTGAAAATTGGAGCCGAAACGACAAAAAAGAGAAAGGCAGAATGGCCAAAAAGACCTCTTAAGGGCAGACCCGACGCTATTATCATAGCCGCTAAAAACGGGCTCTCCTACGCGGATATGCTCCGTAAGTTAAAAGACGAATCGCAATTAAGCCAGTTTGATGAAGTGGTGCAGGAAAAAATGCAGGAAGGCGAGCTTCTACTGCAGCTAAACCAGAGCAGAGGGAAAGCGGAAGAGCTGAGAGTGGCATTGGGCCACTTAGGAGGGAAGGCAGACGAAGTCTACCGCAGAAATTAAAGAAGGCAGAGGACGCTCATAAGTCTACAGCAGGAAGAAGCCGCTAAACTATTGGCAGGCGGAAAGCTGCGCATAGGCTGCGTGATCTGTAAAATTAGAGAGTGCGTACCCTTGTTGACATCCTTTCGATGCCTAGAGTTTGGGCACGGCAAAGCAATATGCGGGCCCACCTGACCGATCAAAGGCTTGTCGGAAGTGTGGAGAGGAAGGCCATAATCCGAAAAGCTGCACTAAGGAGCTTACTTGCATGTTCTGCGGGGAGACGCCGAATGAGATCGCAAAGCACGTGGCGGGATGCGGAAAATATCCGAAGCTCAAGCGGGCACTGGCCATTAGACCGCGGAAATCAGAATAATGCAGATTAATCTCAAGCATGGCAGAGCAGCTCATGACCTACTTTCGCAAACGGTCGTTGAGAAAGAGGTGGAGCTGGTACTATTGAGCGAACAATCTCGAAGGGCGGAACAGGGTGCCTGAGTAACCGATGCGTCCAAAAAAGCAGCAATTTGGGCGCCCGCACCTATAGCAATTTTGAATGTGGTCGGTCAGCACAGGGCATTCGTTAAGGCGACAGCTAAAAATTACCCCCCACGGCGGTGTGGGGGGTAATAGGTACGTACGTACGTAGCCGCCATGGATGGCGGATCGTGCACGCTGCTACTAAGAACCAGAAGTACCTCTTGAAGATTTTGTATCCCCAGCTCTCAGAACAAAAAACACACGCACATACACACTTCTCAGCTAATCAAATTGGTGAATAAGCCGGATGCGATTGTAATTAAGCAAATGAGCACTATGTCTTACAGCGATATGCTGTAAACAGTAAAAAATGATGCGGAGCTGCAAAAGGTCGGCGAAAATGTGACCAGAATATGGAAACCATTAAAGGGAGAAATGGTGCTGGAATTTAAACAAAGTACGAAAGAAGAAAACACTTCTTACCAGCAGTTGATGGAAAAAGCGCTCGGAAGGGAGATTGGTGTCAACCTAATGACTAAGCAAACAAAGATCGAACATAAGGACATAGATGAAGTGATCTCGGAGGGTGAATTAGTGGCAGCCATAAATACGACATTCAGCAGCTTGAATATCAAGAAGGAGGCAGTCATGTCAATCAGGAAGGCATAGGCCGGCACATAAACAGCAATTCCAACAGTCCCAATAAAAAGTGCTAAAGGGTTACTTGAAGCCGGGAAACCCAAAGTCGGTTGGGTGGTAGGCAGGATTAGAGAAAAATCCGCAGTACTGAAATGCTGTAGATGCTTCGAGGAAGCCCACATTGCTAGAAAGGAAAGAGAAGGAAGATAGAAGCAAGTGCTGTCTAAAATGTAGCGAAGAAGGTCACCGAGCCAGACATTGCACTAAGAGCCCGTGTTTTGGGATTAGCAAAGAGCAGGGTAAGCCTCATGACCATCCACTGGCCGGCAGAAATTGCCACGCGGCGCTAACAATAATGGACAGCTATGAAGTGCATGCAAATAAACATAAATCACTGCCGGTCTGCACATGAGGTGCTTAAACAGAACGTCAGAGAACTTTCATTGATTGACATAGTAGTCCTGAGTGGGATATATATATGATAGTCTCTGGAAACAGGTGGGCCAAGGGCAAGACTGGCAATGCAATTCGCATCCGCCAACCATGAGATTTATCTCAGCAAAGGCGGGCTACGTTTGTGTTAAATATAAAGAGATTTACCTTTACAGCTACTATTTTCCGCCGGGTATAAATCAAGCGGACTTCGAAAAGCGAATAGATGAGCTATGTACCGACGCAAGACGGAAAATACCGATAACTTTCGCCGGTGGCTTTAATGCCTAGGCGACTGATTGTGGTAGCAAGTGGACGAACGCTAATGGCAGAATCGTGCTTTAATCGCTAGCCTCGCTGTGTATGGCAATTCTAAACGCAGCTGATGAAAACACGTTCATCAGAGACGGACGTGGCTCCACGGTCGACATTACCAAGGCCAGCAGTGCATTGGCCTTGCGTATTGAAGGGGTATTAGCAACATCTGTACCCATAGTGACCACGTAGCAATAATCTTGGAACTACAGCAGAGCCAGCGGGCGGACCGGGTAAGACTTCCTCTCAGGGGTCCCAAATGGAAACCAGAATATCTAGACAAAGAACTCTTCGAGCATATATTGGAAGAAGCAGAACGCAGAAACTCGGCATAGGCGTCCGTTGCGGAGGTTATAGCACAGATTATAAGAGCCTGTGAGGGTTCAATGACAAGACGTTGCGTGTATAAAAGCAAGGAACCAGTATATTGATGGACAGACCAGATAGCCGAACTAAGAGCTCAATGTAACAGAGCGAGGCGTGTCTACCAAAGATCTACGGAGACTAGTCCTTATCTCAGTTACCCAGAAGAGTTCAAATTCGGGCGAAAGCTTTTTAAAAAAGCGATAATGGTCAGCAAGGAAAACTGCTTCCAGAACCTCATTAACGACATAAACGAAGATCCATGGACTTTGGCGTATAAGTTAGTAATCAAGAATCTAAAATATTCAGACCAACCAAGCTGTGCAGAATTTGTGGAAGAAATAAATGACACCTTGTTTCCCCAGAAAGCCATGTTTGTATATGTGGCACTGTTTGATGAGATAATATTATGAGAGATAATATTAATTTCAATGGGCCTGAGGAGATTGCAGCGAGCAAAACAGCGACTGGTGGAAGAATGGCAGGAGCGCTGGAGCAGAGCGAGTAAGGGTGGATGGACACAACGGCTAATACCAGATTTACGGCCCTTGGTGAATAGGTAACATGGTGAGGTTGACTTTTATTTGACACAGCTAATTAGCGGCCATTGTTGCTTTAGGTTATATTTGAAAAGATTTAAAATAGAGCAGGACCCATTCTGTAGTTTTTGTGAATGCATCAAAAACGCTGAACACGTTTTCTTTGTCTGTCCGAAATACCATAACGAGCGACAGAGATTACAGACTGAACTTGGAGTGTTACCTCTCCCCGACAATCTTGTGACAAACATGTTGCACGACCTGAAAATATGGAAGGCGGTAGGAGTGTTCGCCGCAAACATTATCACAAAACAGAGACAAGAGAAGCGTCAACGTAGGCTTTTAAGTAGTGCCTAAACGGCTATCCTCCCTGTGAAGATATACCTAAACGGTCGTGCCACAGGGTAGGGAATAGGAGGGATGGCTTTTAGCGGTTTAAAGTTTCACACTGCCCCCATGGCCGCCTCTTGACGGTTTTCCACCTAACAAAAAAAAAAAAAAAAAAAAAAAAAACGCACGCTCTCCTTGCGCTAATTTTATTTCAAAAAACTACGCTTATGCTATATAAAACGACCTCGGATTTTGTTCTCTTGTCATAGTTCCCTCTCTAAATATTGATATTATGTGAGCGGAGAATTATGAAAGGAGATCTTGTTCAACGGAATTCCGTTATTATAAATAACTCTACTCTTTTTGTGAAAAGCAGGGACAAAACCGACCGACGGAAACCTCCTAAACCTATATACGCGGACGTTACAACTGTCCGACACTATATGAAATTTCTTTTGAGGTTAAGTACTCAGTAAGCGAATGACTTCCAGGATCGCAAGACGTTCAGCCGAAAATATAGAGCTATATGGGTGATTTGAGAAGTGGGCTTCTATATTAATATCTGGACACCAAACGTCGCTGCCTAAAACATCGGTCTTAGACCCATCAGCATAGACGAATGAAAAATGTTTCCATTTGGTATTGACTAAGTTCAAGTAGCGGCGGTCCTGCCGGAGTAACTGTGGATTTTCTCCCTGGTATGTACACCAGTTCCTAGAATGTTGATGCTATTACTTTTGTCAGCAAAAATTTTAAAAAGGAAGAAGAGAAATTGAGAAATACAAAGTTGTAAACGAAAGGTGAACCCGGATGATTGTCAAAAGATGGAGTTTTATTTGTTGAAAAATTGACGAACAAACGAAATCTTTCTTATAGAGGCGTAACTTTTGCCATCTGTTCCAAGCTTAGTGCGTGTGCAGAATTCATGACACCAAGAGCCATTCCCATTTGATTTTGCATAGTTTCAAAAGGTCCTTCTTTGGGATGTCCAATAAGAGTGAACAGGCGCATTCTAATTTTGGTCTGATTAAGCCAAGACACAGTTTAATCACGCAAGAAGAGTTAGAGCGCAAATACTACAAATGGATTTCAATACATTAATGAGTTGAAAACATTGTTTGGCAGTTTTGTCAACGTGAGCTGCTGCGGAAAGTTTCGAGTTCAGGACAAAGCCTAAAAAATCGAAAACCAACGCAATACAAGAACCATAGACGAGCAGAGGAGTAACCGTGGTGTCGCCCCTTTTTCTTGAAAACACTAAGTATTTCGTCTCAATGGCTGAAAGAGTGAGTTGAAGTGATTCAGGGCAAGAGGAAATAATACCAAAAGCAGATTGCAAATTGCGCCTACACAAATCTGGATCAGACTTGGAAATAAAAATAACAAGATCGACAGCATAGCGCTGGATTGAGATGTTCTCAGGAAGGCACTGAAAATTTTGTTAATATATAAATTAAAGCAAAGACAGGTCACTTAAAAGAAAATTATCACCTTCTTTATCGAGTGAAACAGAGGAGTTTATGGGACCGCAAGCATGTCACTCTTTCCAAATTAGAAGTGTAAGAGAATGAAAGCTTGCTATATATAAGGATCGCCACACCACCACCATGAGAGGAGTTCGAAATACGATCAGATCTAACTAAGTTATAATTCTTAATAAAAAATGAATCGTGAGACTTAAGAAAAGTTTTAGAAAGACAGGCGACGGAGATGTCATTACAATGAAGGTATTTGCTTAGTTTTAATTCTGTGTTTTTATTCGCACTGTTTATTTTAAGTCAACACATTTTGTTCTTTTCATTTGTACATTCATGTTTGATTATATATAGACCCATTAACGTAGCTGTATTCGATTTGTTCATGCACTTGCATTTGCACAGTTATGTTTCTATGATTGTCTGTTTCTGTATAACTGATCATAAACAATAATACCGCTGATTGCATAACCCAAACCTTGAAGTGGTGTCGTCGTTATTTATATAATTTGCTTATTTTGCATTTTTGTGTTTCTTTTATTGTAATATAAGTTAGTTTACAAAAATTGTAGTTTATATTTCATGTTTTTAGCAATAAAAATTTGTTTTTTGTCAAACAATTGATCATTATCTACTTTACGGTTTCTTCCAGTTCAAGTGCTGGAAGAACGAAGTAAACAAGTTGGTACGACTGGATGTAACATTTGGTCGAGTCATACCAACCAAGTTAGGCTTTTACTTGAGCTTTGACCAAAGGTTCCAGCATGCTATGGACCATTTTATCCTCAACAGTATTATTCAAGCTGTTTTAATTTGTTACGGATGCTAGCGAAATTAAGTTCGTCTATTTTTATTATTGATTACGAGGGAATAGGAGTACGCACCCAAAGGAAATTGTTGGTTAAGAATACTCTTGTAAAGGTCGCGAGATAAGTGCGTGGCGGAGCTAGTAATAGAAATTGATTTCGAGAACGGCTTGATATTATGTAATTTTTGAATACGATCAGAAATTTGAGACAATTTAGAGGAAGTGGTATAATCAGTGATCATTTCGTAATCGGAAGGAATATTGTCTGCGATAGCCACAGTCTCGGGATTTGAAGATTTTATACTGGAAAGAGAAATGATGATTTCAGAAGTTATCATCTTCTTGGTTGGAACTGAGACAGTAGACTCAGCGTTTGGTCGTTTGATTGCTGGTGGAGAAGTCGGTGGAGGCAACTTAGGAACGCTCCCCAGAGAAATTGAAAAATTTGGGTTATTCGGGTGTGCGTAAATACTCTGCCAAAAAGAGTAAATTTGTGGTTTGAGGCGTTCTGCTGCGTCTTTTTCCGATTTGGCAATTTTCTTATATGTTGGACAAGTTTTGGAGTTAGACAAGTGATGGGCATGGCAATTAATGCATTTTTTAGCATTTCGAAGACAATTTGTGGAGCAACCGTGCCTTGTGTCACAGGAAGAGCAGAGTGGCTTTTGGTGTGAGCACACCTTATCAGTGTGGCCGAAACGCCAATATTTGTGGCATTGTAATATCGGCTTCACATATGGTTTAACCGGAAAGTTAATGCCTTCCAAACAGATGTGGGAAACCAAAACATTCCCGGAAAATCTTATACGGACTGTGGCCAAAGGTACACGCGAGTTCGAGATTTAGTCAAATTTATAGACAGACTTCTGCAAACTTGCAGGTAGGGATCCGAATTTAAATAGGTTTTTAGTACAAGCAGTTGAGTAAATTTCAAGTTCGGTGAAATACAAGGGGATGGCAGAAATCCCATGGATTTCACAACATTCGGATGGGATGTATACATTATGACTATTGTTAAGTGAAGCATTGACGGCAATAGAATTTGCCGTAGCCGCATCGGAGGAGATCAATTTAATTGTCTTGTTAGGGACGAAAAAATCTTTATCTCTTAATTGACGAAGCATTTGGGCATAAGCTCTGATTTTGGAGACTTTAATGTCCCCACTTTCGAGGGAGATGATGCGGCCTTGTGGCCAAACCATACTTCTCAGATTGAGTTTTGTAGATTTAGAGATGATTAACAGTCAAATTATGAAATGAAATGGAGTCGGAGTGTGTGGTTATCTCGTTTGAGTGAGATGAGCTCCGAAGTGGGATGTAACGTTTTTCCTTTTCCCAAATTGTGATGTTTCATTTTATCAGATATTTCAGTTGTTGTTCGTGTTGGATTTTAAATTTCAATTATCGATGTGTTATTGGATATCAATGAATTCAATAATTTTGTTCTCCATTTTTTTTTTTCTTGTTCAGGAAACTGAAATTGAAATTTTTCACAACAAAGGTCAACCCAACGCATTTCTTTTTTACTTTTGCTTATAATTTTTCTTTTCTCGCTTAATTATTTACTGTTTATCACATCTACTACCAGGAAATATATTGATTTCAATTTTCAAATTATTTGAAAGCAAACTTATTATCCATACACTTGAAATAAACTTTAAATGTAGATCAAGGGATTTTATGAATGCGTCAAGGTGAATTTTATGTCTGCCTATTCTCTCTTTTGAATACCAACGTAACCCGCAAAAAAGAATTGTCCAAATTCAGAAAAAGTCGATATATTTCGAATAATTTGCTGATAGTTATTCATCCAGAGCTTGAAATAGAAAATCCATAGTTAGTGAAAGACGCTGATACAGTTGACAAATAAAAGAGACGACAAAAAGGCGAGTCATGAACAATTCCCCTTTTTTTTAACTATTTGACTTTGTCTAATTTCCCTAGGCGTGACTAAACAGTTTGCTATGATGCGTCGACCTATGCAGCTGTATCCCCTTTCAATTGATGGAATGATCCCTTTAAATCATTATCGCCAAGTCCGGAAATGCCTTAGAGATCGGTTCTTTCTTTAAAGTTATATCAAGAACCAACTTCTAACCATTTTGCAAGTAAAACTCACAAATTTTATTACGCAACCGTTTGTTGTTCGTATGAAGTATTCGAACAACGTCCAATTTCAAATGATACTTTCAATTCAGAATTTTTTTCATCTGTTGCAAATCCATCACAACTGAACTTTTAAACGCAGCGATCATAATTCGAATTAAATAACTTTACTTACTGTCTTAGGTCCTAGGTGTTTGAATGTTCTTATGCACTTTACTAACAACAAAATTTCACGGCAGTTTTTTTATTCTGACCAAAATATTTTAACATATTAACATTTAATATTTTGAACACATTTGACATATTTTAAGAAATTTTTTTTTCATTTTAATGATCACTCAATCCTTTTCATGAAAGAAAATTTCCGAATCAATCTTTATCTTAGTTCTATATTCAGACAGACAGTGGGGATATACAGACATAGCCGTTGCGGCATTCTAAATTGGTATGAAAACTTTGAATCGGCTGGCGAAATTTGTGAGCCCTCTCTCATACATAAGGAAAACTGAAGTTCATATGACAAAAAGGTATAATTTTCAATGCTTCATGATGAATTATATCGTAATAGTAACTTAACATAAAAGAATTATCTGTACCAATCCTGAACCAATGAATTATCTGGACCATCTCGGCCTATTCTTTGGATCCTACCGTAATAACGAATTTCACGAAAACTTTTTCTCTGTAAAGCAGAAAAGTCTAAGTTTTAATATCTCGTGATGAAAATTGACCCAAATAGTAATTCCATGCAAAAATGAACTCTACAAAATTTGGACTATGTACGCCTATTTTTGGATTCTGCTCTATGTGAGCTTTAAACTTACACCAAATTAGGTTGCGGTTTGGGCCTGTTTCCCCATAAATACGCACATGAAAAATATCCCTTTTATAAACCATATATATATAAACTTTTTTACTCAGCCTTTTTCACACCATTTTGAAATGGCACGGTTCACTAATAAGAGAAAATACACATTTTTTACACTAATTTTTGTTCTACCACGGATCAAAAAGAAAACAACATTTGTTTTGATTCTAATTTTGACAGTGTCTCACAGAAACTTATGTATATAGCAACAAAATATGATTGAGGAAATACTGTTATCAGAAGCCAATCGACAGATCCCCACACATGTGCTAGTACCTTGCTCTACTGCTATTTGGACGTTAATAAGCACCGAAATTCTTCATTTGAATCAATCCCGACACTTGTCCTGGATATACCAGACATATCTCCTGCTGATAGCATTTTTGATCCAGTTCGTAATAAACGTGCGAGTTTGTGATCAAGTAGCGACGAATGGGAAAATGGTTTTTAGGGTAATTTCAATATCAATTTCTATATGTTGTATGCACTTTTGGACTGAATTTTGACTGTACACTAATTTTAATTTGTTTTTTGTAATAAAAATGGATAATTTACGTGTTATGGGTATGTCACATGGATTTCATTACCTCTTTTTTGCAAGGGTATTTTAAAGAAAAATATATAGAGTGTTTTCATATTACATGATTTTTTAAGGTTGTGTAACATATCACCAAATTTACTGTATACCGCACAATTTCTTTGCACGGATTTCTAAGGGCCGCATTTACTATGCAAAGGGAAGAGTTGGGTGCACACATGTATTTACCTAAAACTAATTGTGTGTGAAAAAATTTCACTTAGATAATGTTATAACAATAAGCAACTTTCCGCTACCAACAGTCCCATATGTACGCACCTGCTGCGAGAGCTCTCAGTAGAGAAGCTATGGAGAATTTTGGAAGCCCGCCGCCTGAGCGCATTTCAAGGACTGAAAAAGTATTAGCGTGGCTAAGAATCCAGTGTTGTTAGGTCTATACTTCTTCTTAGACACTGAAAAAATTTAACGGCATTTGCTCACTGCTCATTGGGTGCCGCTAGCTATCGCTCACATTTCGCCCTTCTGCTTCCAGGTATCGCTAAACTAAGCGTTCACAGCAAGTGTCGCCTTTAAGCACCAATCATATCTGTCCTATATATACGATAGTAATAAGACGATTTAACGAAGTAACAAAATTAGTTCTATTAATCAAATGATACGAATTTGATTTCAATGAAATAACTGAATAAATTCTGTGTATGATCTTCAATTAAATTTTTTTTAGACAACTTAATATGGATGCCCATTTAATAAATCCAATATCTAACTATAAGGACTCTAAGTAGCAACAAAACCACTAACAGTTATTAGCTTAAAAAAGCTTATGCAACGAATTGCTTGCTTTCTGTTATTGCGTAAAGTAAACTGTACGATGAACTTTTTGTGACTCGCGTTCTCTCGCGCTGTCATGGTCATTTGAAAAGAAGTATGGAACGAAAGATGACGTATAAACGAACGGTGTTTGAGAGTTGAACTAACAAAAACAATAACATGATAGTGTCATGAAGTGTATGGCATTTGTGTCAATTGTCTTTCTGACCCTTCCTATCTATGCATATACACAGAAACACACACATACACATGAATCCTTAGATGAATGTATACAAAGATGCAATGATATTATCTAGCAGCAAGTAGTGACAACAACACTCATTATCCCCTACCCAAGTGGCACAGAGCCAATAATTTTGTGGACCGCCAATTACGGTTTAAGTTAAGATGAGTCTTTTTTAAGCGCCAAGGAACTAACACGTTTAAGATATCAAACATTTTTAATACGGAAAGTTTAAAGTGATTTTCCTTTGAATCCCTTCTAAAGTGAAAAGAAGAATATATACATCATCAAAGAAGAAGTTCATAAAGACTACCGATTCATTGTAAGAATGTTTTCAAAAATTACAAACGAAGGTTTGCTAGCTATCTTTACAATGATTGGAAAGGTTTTCATTATATGATGACACTTGTTCGATTGACTACCAAAGTTTTCACGACGGTTCTTTAGACATATGCATCGAATTTTTAAAATTCTACTGCAATTTGTTCATTTGTTGACATCTAGTAACAACAACTTTCCTATTACTAGAATATGACTGTGGATTAATGCAAAAGAAGGGCTTACGTCGTTAAAACTGCGGCCTTCAATCTCGAGGAATTATAACAACACCAGATAGAATCGGCACGATGGACTAATTAGATCGATTCAAAATCTCGCCTACATATGTAAATATTTTTTCTCCCATATTAGTTCTAATCTCGTTCCATCCGTATGTCCGATTAACGTCGAGGAAATGATGATCAAAATATCTGCAAGAATCCGCCTCCGTTATGCTACTGCGACGTACGAAGGGTACTGAGGAACACCACTCTTCAAACTTACAATACCTTCCGATTAAACATATATTTTGTGTAACCGAAACCTTCCCGGTCTAATTTTCGAAGCATCTAACTCTGTGAACTTAGTGAAAATACCTGAAGAACGTAATATTATTGTTATTGTTATAACAAACTTACTCAGAGTTGTTAATCGAGATCCTTTGTTTCCGCGATCAATAAAACCATTAAAATGTTCAGCTTTATTAAATCGAATAGACTAACCATTTAGTATGTCTTTTCAAAAAGAAAAGACCATACATAGTCTTGGTTGCTCAGTTGTAGCCCTAAAATTTGTGTCTTTGCTCTAAATTATTTTTATGATTTATTTAAAAAGTAGAACGAGCAGCAGCAACTAAGCTTATCCACTACTTTACATACGTGCGAAGCTTTTGCAGATATATGATGCTTTTCTAATCAAACGCCCTTTTATAAATACAACTTTAGTGGATGGGATTTAAGGAGAAAAAGTAAGTATACCTGTTGCAATATTGAAAATACGAAAAAGTCTATCTAAATATTCGCAAAAATGAAAGTTAATACAATGTCAAGGCCTACTCATTCACAATGTCACACAATTACTACTCATTTGCAAGATGGCAATGCAAAGTGTGTTTCTTATGAACTGCTGGCTACTGGCATTGTCTGCGCCCTTTCCACATTTATATATATATATATATCTTATCCCTGATTCTTAAAGCTGATTATTATAAACAAGGTAAATAAATACTGCATCTCCGATCATCCGTTGAATAGTTTAAGCAGCATAAATTTAAGGTCTTAAAAATTCGTGTTATTGTAAAAAAATATAAGATGCTACAGATAATAATTTATGGATTATATTTTCTTTTGATTTCTTTTTTTAATGTGTTTCGTATTACAAATGCATGACTTTTGTTCATGCTTTGATTTTATTATATCTTTAACGCATAGGAGAAAAAATGTGAAAAGAAATATTTCTTTGACGTTGTCTTTGTCTGAAATATTTTGTCTATTATTTTTCTTTAAATATTTATGTCTAAAAATATAAATCTTAGAAATTATTGTATTGCCGAAGGCAAACGACAAAGGTTTACTTCGTTTATATTAGTTTTATATTTTAATTATATGTATGTGTACTTTAAAGTCATTTTTATAATATGCTTTTACATATTCGTGTGCATTTAATTTAATTGCATGCAATCGTTATTCAATTAACTTAATTGCATTCATTCGTTTATTCATTTATTCGGCTGTTGTTACATTAAATTAATTAACATTCTACGTGTCACGTCTTAAGAAGCACTGAAATGAAATTTTCTTTTAAACAGAGATTCTTACTGCAACGAAATGTTTGCGGTGCGAAATCTTAGTAATACACTCTATCTCTCTATATATAAGTAGACATCAGATGTTTACTACTCAAAAGGTAGCGATTTTATTTTTATTGGGCAGTGACTTAGCATATGTATGTCGATTTTTTCAAATGCCCTAAATGAATTCTTTTGTAATATTTTTATACTCTGTAAACATATGCAACGGTATACAACTGAGTCTTTGCTCTGAGAGATGGCAATGCGTATGTTAGTTGATAACTAAAGTTTGAATGTTCTATTATTGATGTGGGAAAAGAGGGGAAATCTTAGATGAGAAAAATATAGACCCATTAAAATGAACGAGGTTTTTCGCACTGAAATCGAATTTTATTGCGACTAATGTTGCGCCGAACAATACGATAGTTTGAAGAAGATGTACCGCCAAGAGTGGAGAGTTCATTCCGAAAATGCTGGAAGTTCTTTACTTTGTAAAACTTAGCAATTATTAGCAACAGGGACCTAGGTCCGGTGTATGAGCAAGAGTCCAAGATTTGACGCATGAGCAGTATCCTAAGGGATGGTATTTACGGGTTAAAACTACTGTAAATTTTGTAGAATATCAATTTTGTTTCATTGGCTTAATAGATGCCTAGAATCCTCTAGAAAATGTAGGCAACAAATTATTACCTATAGAAAAGCAATTTTTCTTGAAATTTTTTTTAATACTTAAGTATATACTTAACGATTATTATGCTACTACCTTTTCTTCCAAACGAAATTGTTAACAAACGAACTTCTTTTAGGCTTTTGCAAGAGATTTACCTCGTAAGAAACGAGCCCTGTATTTGGTACATAAGTAACAGCCTAAGATCTCCTATTGAAGCAACAGCTCAAGATTTGATGTTTAAGTAATAGCTCTAGATTTGATATTCAAGCATTGGCTCAAGAAATGATCCGCACATCTGGTACATAGGCAACAGCCTAAGAGATTTGTAATTCCTTACTTCTCCGAATTTTCCAACTAAATGCGTGTTGTGCCTAACGTCTTAGTTTACTGGTACGAATTTTTTTCCCTAGTTCAACAATTAAAGACTGGGTTACTGGATAAATGCGAATTATACGGATGGCCATGGATAGTAAAACTTACGACTTTACGAAGGCTGAATCAGTAAGAAATACAAAATATTATTGGCATTTCCTCTAAACCTATGTTCGACATGGTTGCTGTTACCAATCGATTTGATATTGATGACAATCCCTTTAATTCCAATGCTAAGGTAGAATTCAGAAAACTGGGAATACGTAAAACTATCTTAAAGGTAAATGTAGGGCAAAAATGAACTTGCGAATTTGGTATTCACATTTTAATTATTTGAGGAACATTACCTATATAAATGATTTGAGATTGTAACACTGTAACTTGTTAACTACACTTATCCATTTGCATCATCGCTTTTTACACTAATGATTCGATTCCGCTTCAATCACACGATTATAGGTTTGTTAAATTCTTAGTCAAATCACTTTATTTCATTTACCTATTTTTGTTTCGTTTAACTCCATACCCTACGCTTTAATCACGTTATAATAGATTGATATTTAGTTTCATTTAGTTATCAATTATGCTTAACTCATAAATCGCCGACAGGATTTCTCTGTAAACCAGGCAAAAGAAAAATTTATTTTTAATTTTGTACTCGTGGAACGATGTTAACGCTTGGGTTGTCAGCATCAGAAAAGAACGAAGAGGTTTTTAGTCCTTCTTTAAAGTCACCTTTTTATGCTCTAAACGGCGTTGTCGATTTTCTCTAATTATGGTTTTCACTACTTAAATTACACAGGTGGTAATCCTACAGTTAAACGTAGAATACGTAGAATAACTTAATTAGTCTTAAATCTGTGTGTCCAAAACCAAATTGTTCCTCAGCGTGAACAAAATCTGTAGTTCTTGCCAATGCGGGTTCAAGAAAGTCTTGCGGATTATATTGTACGTAATGTTACTAATAGCCGATATGGTAGATTCTGTCATTTATGTTTAGAAAAAATAGTAGGCACTGGCAGTGCCAGAAAAGAAACATCTTCGTTGACTTGTCAGTCCTCGCGTGGTAGACGTTTATCTATTCAAACTTCAGTTTTCATCTAAACGCGACTAGTAGTACTTAATTAATTGAGAGGCAGTCAGGATTAAATCAACGATTTTGCTTTTGTTAATATGTACATGCATTTCCTCTCTTTCGTCACCTACATATTTATTTATGAAAATGTGCAAATCGCAAGCACTTGTATATTTATCCACATATATAAACAGCGAAATTGCATATATCCACTAACATATCGTTATACCGTTGTCGTTATTGATTAGTGTTACACATTTTCGATTTAAACGGATGAATGAAATCGAAACTAAAATTAAAACCAGCTTTCTATAGCGAAGTGTCGGTATTTCTTTTTTTATTCTTTTTTTGTTCATATATTTCATGGCCGTTTGCTTCATTCAATAAACAAACTAAATTGAGAGAGCATGACAAAATTAAAAACTATTTTGAATTTGGAAACAATGAGAAACTATTATTTGGTTTAGCTCAGCCAGATGGTTTAAGTTTCATATTTTTTTTTTTAACTTTTTTTATATATTTTTATATATATTTTTTTTTTTTATATATATATTTTTACAATTTCTTTTCGGACTATTTGGCAAATTACCATGTTTGGTGACCTTGAGGAGTTGTCGCGATCAAAATGGCAAAGATCGAAAAATTTTTATCGACCAACGGTATTGGTCGGTAATTGGTTCGAAGAGCGTTGCTCGAGCGAGACTGATCCTAAAGCCATTACACCGGGAATTTATGGTAAAAGCGGCGGTCTTGAAGTCACAGTGTATAAAACCGACTTCATAAATCCATTCCAAGAGGATTCCGGGAAAATCGCGACAGATTATTTGAAATTAAAGCAGGAAGGATTCAGTAACCGTCTGAATGGTGAAATTACAAATTTTACATTTGGAGCTGGCGATGCATGTACCAGAAATCTACCTTCCATTACTCGTACTGCATACGGAATGCCGCCGCGGAGAAATCATGACGAAAAATATGTGCCGAGGCCAGGAAAGCGGCAAAATGTCGACAATTTACAAAGTTACGATGTCAAGAACTCTAATGTTCTATTAAAGCAACACCAAGCCTGCCAACATTGGATGCAACACAATTATCCATATAATGTTACGCGGTATCAGGAACAATTTACGGCGAAATCCGTGGGGCGTTATCCTGCCGATTTAAAACGCAAAAAATAGTTATTTGAAATTAGAGGAAAGCATTAAACAAATTTATGCGTTGGCAAAGCAAAAAAAAAACGAAGCTCAAATATTTATTTGCAAAGAAAATATCTGGTATGAGGAAGGCTGCGCTAGTTGCTTACTTTGACTCTTTAAGATTTCAAAATGTACTTGTGACCGGAGTGATTTTATATTGATGTCAGATTTTATCGGCTTGCCGTTGTCGCTTTATACAAAATGAGATACATATCCGCTCTCACGAGCATTTTTAGAGGAGGTTCATTGTTTATATAATAGTCTGTCTTAGGTGTGCTTTGCTAATTTTATCTACATATTTTATTTATCTGCGAATTTTTTCACTCTTCAATGTAAGAAGAAAATCATCTATCCGCGACTAACATCCTATCGTTGGCATATTGTTAGCGTATGGTTATATTAGTTAGTCTTCTAACAACAATATTGGTAACGACAGCTCGATGGTAATTACGGAGCTGAAAGTCAGTATCGACTAAAAAGAGAATTAATCACGACTTGTCCTAATAATATGGACGAGCTTTGTCGAATACCCCTTTCATTTGTCAACTTTATCAGCATCTTTCACTATGAGTTTTCTCTTTCACTTTCTGGATGGATGGCTATCACCACATTAATCGAAATATGTAAACTTTTCCCAAATTTGAACAATTCTTCCTTGCAGGTTACGTTGAATGTTCGATTGTTGATTTGTGAATAGAAGAAGAAGACAGCAGTAGTTGAAAAAATTGACAATGTACAGACATTCCCAAAATTGTCTACTTACCTGACGCATTCACTAAATCACTTAAAGTACATTTAACATTTATTTCAAGTTTCACTTTCAAATAATTTGAAAATTGAAATCAATATTTTTCCTGTTAACCAATACATAAGTCGGTATATTTTTTTAAAGTTCTAATAAATTCTTTATAATTATTTTTCCGAAAATTTATCTCCTGAGATTATAAGTGACGATCGCTTATTATGTCTATCATAAGAAGGGCTGATAATCTACCGGCTAATTTTAAAGGTGCGAAGCAGAAAAGTGTTTCTAGTGCGAATCGTTATGCGCCAGCGGTACTGGTTGGTAGTTGGTTTGAAGAACGATGCTCTAGCGAGACCGATCCAAAAGCTATTACGCCGGGAATATATGGTAAAAGCACTTGTGCTGAAGACTTTTCATTATACAAAGCTGAATTTACAAGACCGATCCCAGAAAATTCTCGCAAAGGGGCGTTGGACTTTGTCAATTGGAGACAAGAAGGATTTAGCAATCGGCTGGCTACTGAGGTTACAAATATTAAATTTTCTGATGGAATTGAATTTTATAAAAATGCCACTACAATGACGGACATGATGTTTCGTATATTGCCTCAGCAAAAGGGAGAAGCATCCACTACATATACATTACATGGTTACGGCAAACCAAAAGTAGATATGTTGCGCAGTTACGGCAACCTCACCAAAACTGGTTTACTAAAATGGCGAGCGTGTCAGCAATGGAGAGAAAAAAGTATTCCTGCTTATGTCTCACATTACAAACAAAACTTTAAGCGAATAGAAGTAAAACCAGATCCAAATCGAAGATTAAAGGCGTCATCGAAAAATATACCTTAACTAATGAATATATAAAATAAAAAAAAAATAAAAAAAATATAAGAAAAAAATTTTTTGGATTCATGAATAGCTTTATGCCTTTGCAGCTTCTTGGCTTTGTTCTCCACGTTCCACGTTTGATTTTATGGAGAAAACTGATAGCTTCCGTAGCGATTGTAATTTGCAGAGAAGTGGAAACTGGAGTGGAGTAGCAAGAAGATAGGCGAGACCGAGTGTTATATATGATGTTACACATTAGTTAGTAACTTTGTCTTTGAGTTGCATAAATAGATGAACAGTGTTCTTCTTTAATCTTCTAAGGAATTCCCATAGACTTTTAATTCCGCCATGACTTCTTTGGACGTCTCAGCAAAGCCATTTTTAATTTGCACAGAGAAGCATGCAATTCATACATTCAAAGTTTCCTAATACATCACATCGGCCACGTTAACCGTAACAGCGATGACTATCGTAGGAGCAAATAATCCTCGTAGCAAGGTAACGTTCTGAACTATGTTTTTGGAGACAGTTAGTACGAAATAAACACAACCCTTAGCAACAACATGGAAGACGGACTTGTTTCTAAGTGTACAAGTTGGAGACGAACAAATTGGATAACTGTCCGAAGTGCGACGGAATAAAAAATAAGCAACCAAATCATAATAACGCAATATCAATATCTATGTTACATTGGTAGTAACATACATTCGAAAATGCCGTCAAAAACGAATAAAAATCATGTTCCAAGCAACATCACAGAGACATCATAAAGCGTTTCCTTGTTTTGTGATTTATTTTATGTCAAAATTCATATTGAAGCTTTTTATGGTGATTATTCCTCCTATATCGTCCTATTCCTCCTGCTATAATGGCAAAAAAAAATGTTTTCTCTTATAACTAGAGACCGGTCATAACACCAGAATGTTTTACAATTGCGAAGTGTTTTATAATTTAGAAATTGTGAGACATAATATACAAATAAAATGCGCGAATTTGACATTTCAAGAAAAATTTCAAAAATGAACAAAATATCCTCTGAAGACCTTGGACCACCTGGAGAGAAGGTTTCAGGCACTCATGAATGCTTAGGGAGAATTTGCACCCGACTATTGGTGCCTTTGAACATTGACGTTATATGGACTATATTAAGCTCATACGTGTATAGTGGCGTATGCTCCCAGAGCCAAATCTAATCAATTTCTTTAATAGAACTGTTCGACTATTTAACCGCCGTGTAGTATAGGATTTCTTGTTCTTTAACCGCACCGCCTAACTTTGATGAAGTTTATCGATAATGATCTCTCTGACTGTTCATAATGTTTTCACTTTCAACCCGAATGTACAGATGTAATGCTCACTTCTTCCTTCACACACACCTTCTCTCGAAGCTAATTGTGTGAAAGATTCATACTATCTAAAAGTCGTATAGTTTTGTCCATAATCATGCCACGTCAGTTTGCCCGTCTAAGAATTTGTTGAGAGATTTGTAGCGTATTATCAAGATCGGACTTTCTATGACAAAATTAGATCCTCTGTGTAGAAGAAGAGAAGTCATTAACTTCTTCGGATTTTGATCTGCTTTTTTTCTGTTAACTAATACCATACCCAACTATGTTCATTTACGTTATACAACACCTCACCTCTTTGGGTTTCTTTTAATTACAACAATGCATTACTTAAAAGCGTATTTGCATGCATAATGAACTCTTATTCAATCCTATGTCAGCATTCATCTTAACCATTTATATTTTACTACATTCTATAGTTTATGATCTGCCAGAGCCTGTCGTCGATATGTGTGAGTGTTATGCTTAAAGGTCTCAACTATCTAATGAAAGAGTTGCTTGGTGACGTTTATATTAAAGTAACTTTCGGCTTCGTATGCGGTATTATGGATGCGGCAAATGAAGACCACAGCGACGCCTGCTCGTTTTGACGATTCGGCAAAAAAGTCGTGAACGGTTGATTGTTATTTTCTTCATGCCTATCGGTTTAGTTAACTTTACTATAACTTACTATATATTTTCAATTGAAATAATTCGACCAGTTCGGTGCATCCATCAATCTTTCTTGTTTTCCCGTTTACTTGAAGACGTTTTCTCTGACGCTACCTATTTAAATCAGAAGAAAACAAAACGCAAATGCGAGGAAGCCACTGGAAGCTCATCTAAAAGAAAGAAACTGCCGCAAACATTAAATCCAACAATAAATCAAACAATAAATAGCAAATATTAAAAATAAAATTTAAATGTTAATTACTCATTTAATATTAACAAAATCTATTTTAAAAACACATTTAAAATTAATTCTATATTTTTTTTAAAAACAATTAAATAATCAATAATTTTAATTTTAATATATTTAATTATTTGCTTAACAAATACTTACATAGTAAATAATCTATATTTTTATATTAAATTGAAATAAATATTTAATTAAACTATAATTTTATTTTTTAAAGAACAAAGTTAACTAATTAAAAAAACACTTTTATCGAAATCACTAATTAGTTATTTGTTTAATAAATTTTTGGAGGAATAGAATTTTTGTTAGTACAGAATTTTTGGAGGAATAGAATTTTTAGACGTTAGCGTCTTAGAATTTATTAATATTGATATTCAAAAACATGAAATTCTTCACTTTTTACGTAACAACAGAGATGTTAAACTAAGCAATGCAGTTCAACGAAGACACATCTCCCCACAAAACCACACATAATCTTCACAAAAATTTTTTAGTTATGTTAGTGTCTGCGTCACCACATTTTCCCCACTCGAAGTCAGCTGATATGAGTTTGAATGAGTTATATACCTCCCTGTCCTGGCCAACCCTTGCATAACGAAAGTGTCTATTGGCACTGCTTTACCTATTCCATAAATCTTACCGTCTGGAACCGAAATGAGGGGCGGTTTTTGTCATCAAATAACATAAAGCTACAAGATGCATAGAAACCGATATTTTCATTAAAAACTTACAATAAGTATCCGAACTTCGTTTAGAGTCTGATACCAATATTCAGAAAGTTAAACTTGTAGGCGTGAATTGAAGTGCTATTTGGTTTACTAATAAAGCGAAGGTAACTTTTTCTTGACCGTTAAGTAAGTAATTTTCTAAACGAAAAGTGTTTGCCATTAAAACCAGTATTTTTCAATATATGACACGATGAAATGTTATTCATTTTATTTGTCATTTTAAAATAATTTACAAATATTATGGTTTGAAACGTATGCAAGCCATTGGTCAAAAAATTGTCGGAATTAATTAATAATAAAATTTGTTTGCTTATTGGTCTCTTATTACTCTGTAAAATTAGAATGTCATGTTTTTAACTTGATTTATTTTCTTTACTTGTTAACAATGAAAATCTCATGCTAGAACCTTTAAGGTGCTTTCTACTTACCTTTGCCATTTCAAAATAGTATAGAAAAGATTTATTTAAAATTTTTATTAGCTTAAGATACTCCTAAGTGCTCTTTTATATCTTTTACATCTTTTGACTTGCATGTAATTGATTTAAATTTAATTAAAATTATCAAAGGCATTTTTGTGATTTTATATTAAAATTCCATATATGTATGTAATATATGCAATACTGGTGCACCTACGCAGACTAGGGTTGTTTTTTATTATTAAATATTGGACAAAATTAAATATCATTTATTTTCCTTGAAAATCTAAATTGCTGTGAAAATCTCATATGCCTAAGGAGAAGTAATAATAATTTTAATGTTTGGAAAGCCAATAAATTAAGTTGTTTTTGTAATCATATTTGCCTTTAAAAGTTGTTTATTTACGTAAAAAGCTCAATAATTACTACCTCGTATTTGCATTTATGTGTTTATTTATTGCAATAATGTTATAATGACAACGTGTGAAATTATATTAATGCATCATTTTATTTTAGATGCAATTAATTTTATGAAATCGTTTCTTTTTTTATATCTCTCGCTAATAGCTGTTGGTGTACTAGTTTGTTTTTTCATTTGCAACATCAAGAAATATGCAACGGAGATTTTATAAACTAATTAGCAAGAAAATTATATTTGGTCTAGACCGAATCTTTTATGCCTTTCCCCATTACCATAAAAAAGATTAAAAGGAAGGGAAAGAACTAAGTTTTCATACTCTATAATACAGGATGGGCGCGGCTGATTTATTCTATTTTCAGAATAAAAGTGGAATTTTTTATGGTGTATCTGTTGTACCAAACAAAATAACAGCAAAGGTGCACAAAATCTTTCTTGCATAGGTATGTGCGAGTTGTAGGCATGTCCTTTGCAAAGTTTGGGTCGTTTTAAAATTCTTTTGCAAATTTTTAGGCGACAGGTTCATTTCTGCGAACGGAGGATTATTTATCACAGACCCTGCACAGTTGGGCAGAGGGACAGATAGACCGACGAAGAGACGAACATGTTTAGATGCATTCCGAATTTTAAACTGGCCACGAATCTATAAGCTTTTTGGGGTTTTTGAAGCTTGCTGCTGCGTGATATAAAGACATTAAGGAAAAATTAAGATTTGATACCCTATAGTACTAGGTGGTCTTGGTCAATTTTTTCCCATTTTTGTGCAGATACTATAGAATCGCTCATAGAATATACGCTCAAATTTTTCTAGATTTATCTATTGCAGTTTATGAGTGATGCGCCAGAAACCAATTTTTCATTTCGTTTAAGAAACAGAGGTTGTCTCCGTTTACGCGGTATTGTGATCGTGTTGTTGGATGGATTTGTTCCATTTTCAATACCAACCTGCATGCAGAACCTTGCAATGTTTCTGCCTAATTTGAACTGGATATCCACGCTTTTGCGACCAGGAGAGCGCCAACAATACATATAACACAGACAGTCAGACGAAGGGACATGGTGATTCAAAATTTCAAACTCAAGGTCAAGAATATTTAGGTTTTTTATGGTCTTCGAATGTTCCCTCTGGGCGTTGCAAAGGTGTTGAAAAATTGAATATACCACTCATATTACAGTGATGAGTATCTGGTTAATCAGCTTACGGTTCTGAAGTAATTTGTTCACATCTGTTTGACTGTACGTCTGCCCATCGATCTGCCCATTCATCTTTTCATCTGTCTGTCCATCCGTCTGTCTACGTCTACGTCACAGCTTACTGTCTCAAAAATTCAAATCCAAAATTAAGCTTTCCCACATACATTCTTAACTGATCGCCAGAGGAGGAGTTTGAAAATAGGCATTACATGCCTTCAACCGCAATCAGTAAACTTAATATTCACATCGAAATCACTTAAACTTTGTCTTCTAACACGTGATTTAAAAATTAAGTAAGGTCTTGAAAAATATTGGTTGGATGATCATTTATTTGTACTGTCGTTTATGCCGACGATGATTTACCGTTACATAGACCATGTAAGGTACAATGATTCGAATTCGAATTCGAAATTTTTATAAATAGATCAGATAACATAAGTCCAATTTAAGCATTTGTGGAAAATTTGGTTTTCGATCTTCTTTTTGTGAATTGCACAGACCACATCAAAGGGAGAGAGGAGGGCTGGCACGTCGTAGCGACAAAGAATGCTTGTGCGTTTTTACGGTCACTGAGGCCTATTTCTCGTTATTATAATCAAAATCGCAAATCGCAACTACTTTCATAATTCGATCGATGTGTATGATAAGGAATAAGAAATAAGCGCATTCGTGTAGTGAATCTTCAATGAACATGATTTCTTCTAATCGCCGCGATTTAATGCAAATATGCAGAATGGAATTATTTCAACACCGTCTGGGTATGCCAAATTATCGCTCATCTTGATCTCACATGGTTTCTGGGGCGAACAGGGAGCACGCTGCAGTAAATTAAACTGCGGTAGATTTAATTGCGTTAGATTCAATTAGTTGGAAAATATGAATCTTTATTTGAGATTTCCCAAGGATGCCAATCTTAATGATAGTCAAATGGCCGTTCACCGGTCCTTGGTGTCGTCTTGCTTTTATATAATTTTACAGTTTTCTCCTTTTTCTTGAATGAAAGATCGACAAAGCTAGACATGTCGTAGCTTTTTACCTCTTTTTTGGTAGGCAGCCATTACGACAAGACTTGCCGCGGAGTAGCTTCCTTCTTCATGGATCTAAGTCAATCAATATTTTTCTAATAAATCTTACAAGCCAATTCGGATGTAAAGATCAGCTATAATATGGTGACAGGAAAACAGGCAAACCGGTGTCATGTTAATATAATCAAATACAAGCCATCTTTGATGTGAAAAAAAAGAAAACGAAGTCAAGGTGTCACTGACATTAATATGTCGCTTAGATAAGTAAAATCTATAAACTCTTCTTTATGTTTACATAATTTATATTTTCATTTAACTCAAGATTTGATATATTATTGAAAGTGGAGGGTAAAGCGTTGCCGTCTAACTCTTCTGAATCGCTCTCTAATACAAATCTCATGTTGAATAGTTCTGTTACGCCTCCTGCAAGGGAGTCCCCGCATCACAACTGCACATTAATATCCCCACTGCCCATGGTACTTAGATAGATTGCTGATAAAAGTTAAAAATGCACTTTTTTTATAAAATCGTGTAAGTCACACAAAGGCAAAAACGTGCTTTTTTAATCATTCGCTGAACATAGAAGAAGAGTAATGCATGTAATGGGATATAGAAATAACAGCTAAATCATAATAAGTGTGAAAATATTAATTCAGTTGAGATACGATAAATATGTTTGTTTTCTAACCACATATTATTATATACAGCATAAGTTCTATGTAAGGGCTAGAAACTGTTATGAATCCAAATACAGTGCTTAATAATCAGGTAAGATCGAAAACGTGTAAAACGAGCAAGATGTTAAGCGATGTAGAAATTTTGTTGACAATCGAGTCAAATATATAGAACACGTTGTGAGAATGCCACATAGTCGTACCTTTTGAGTTCACATCTCTTCCATTTGGGTAGTCTTTTCTAGGGTAAAATTGATTTAATTCTTCGGGTAGAATTTTTGAATGTTGCATATTGAATCACAAACTTAATGTACTTCTATGTTAGAATGCGAACATAATATGATAAATTATTGGTTCTAACATAAAACGTCAGCTCAAATAGAAACAAAGGCATAGTTGAATGAGACGACATTCATATGTCGGAAACAAATCATTAATCATTACTACTTGTGCATACACATAGGCAAACGCACACGCTCACGTCCCTATTACAGTCGCATATGTCACGTAAAACATGTACACAGATGCATATGTCGCATCCATACAAATAAATATATTGTTACGGTAAAATAAACAAATTGAAAACTGTTCACTTAATTCTTTGAGTTTTTTCTTTCCAACATTCTCTCCATATTGGCACCTTTTTCGAAACCACATCAAACCAGTCATACATCATTGCCGGTGCACATGTGTTAAAGATGCAATTATTACACAAAAAGGTATAGAAATAAATCATCAAAGGCGCTCGTATGTGTGCCCAGATAGATGTATATATTAGGTGTTTGCAAAAGTCTTTATCAATTTTCACTTGGAAAAGTCATTTATTGTGGAAAATTAGTACAACGTATAGTAATCAAAATAGTTTCCATCCTCTTCTATAACATTTCACAATACTTTTAGCAACATGACGATATCGTGTCAAAAGAACTTGTATTGGTTTGGCACATATCCACCCACCGAATCATTTTCTCACTTCTTCAACTTTGCGGACCCATGTACCAGCCAAGGTGCAAGCCAGGTGCATCATGGTAATCAGAAGGCGCCATGAGTGGTGAGTGCGCTAGGTGTGACAGAACTTCCCATTCGAGCTGTCACAGTACATCCTGGACAACTCCTGCAACATGTGGTCCAAAAATTTCATTTTCAGGCAATTTGTATTCCTATTTCAAAACCGTTCAACCCAAAAGCGACTTGAGCATCATCATAGGCATCTGAACGTGCTTGGTGGGCTGCGGTAGCAGATTTCTTCGAATAAACAATAAAAGTAATGAATTTGGAAGAAGAAGAATTTTTGGGGGCTCCATGATTAGCGTTGGCTGATCAAAATTTTTGTGAACACCTAATACTTACATGAAATCAAAATCAATTACTCATAAGCCTATTAAGCAAGTTTTGAAAAAAGAGAAGAAAAAAAGTGAATCTTACTCATATCAAATACTATCCACCGCACCTATTATACATGATTTATTTGTGTTAGTTTCTCTTTTTTTTTAATGTTTGAAAATATGCTAAAGTATAGGAAATACTTTACATAAGAAATATTGTATATAAAATCAATATTTTTTCATGTATTTTTTATGTAAATATATGTATTTATATATGTTATTTCCTTTTTCCAACACCTAAAAATTGCGTTACGTACATACTTAGCATACTACACTTTATGCATAAGTAAATCCATTTGAATACAGGTAAGTGTCGTCTTGAGGAGTTTAAAATGTTGATTTCTTTGTAAATTATAAAAATTCTTTGAAAGTTACGCTTATTAATATAATAAATAATTTAAAAAAAAGACACAATGATTCTCGTAGTGGAAATAATTTTAATCACATCTGGGTGATGGTATATATTAAACGTAAATGTATTTTAGACTATTCGATATGGTTAAGAATCTAACCCACTCAGTTATCTCAAATAGAAGCCCACCTTAAGAATCGAAACATTCTTATAAACTCAACTTCTCGCGCTACGTTTGTAAAAATGCATTTGTTTTGCTTTTATTAAACCAAGGGGTAACATTAACTTGTTCAGCGTATTGTGTATCGTCTTAACTAATGGGTTCTATAGGACGTTTAATGCGTAATATCTCCCAAGAAAATTTCTGAAATGAAGTGGCGAGAAAAAAAGCATTCAATTCTACATCATTTCACCCAATACAGTTTTTCTTTTATTCTGCAGATAATTTACCCAAAGTTACACCTTATTTCCAAGTAAACCTATCTTTTTTGATGTGAATTCTTATTTAGGTTGGGATTCAAAAATAGATCCAAAGGCATTGTACTCATTTCTAAATCAAATTCTCTTTATCAATCCAATTAACTTTCATCATAAAATATTGCAAATTAGATTGTTTGCGATATCTCTTACTTGCGCAGGGACAGTTATGTGGACGGGGATATGAAAAACTGGTTCATGTGATTCAAATTTTTCTTATCAATTTAGTGTACTCAAGTACCATTGTGGACAAATTTTGAAAATTGCAAATTTTTTTCATGCTACTATTGTTTTAAAAAAATAAAGGATTGCATGAGAAATAGTTGTCAAAATCGTCTGATCAAACTTATTTCCAATAGAATTTGCTTTTGAGCTCTGCTACGTTGGTGTACCAAATTTCGTCAGAACAACTTGAAACTTCAGACATGTGGGTTAGACATAAAAAATACACGGAAAGCTGTCAGACGGATAGACGGACAGACAAGCTTAGAATGATTTTCTAAATTGGTCGAAGTAGCAAAAGGTTTTTACTTTATATCTCATCGAGACGCTGCCGCCAAATTCCATAAACCTATGATAATCTCATAGTCGTAAATCGTGTGACGAGCTAACGATTTCCGCTCTACCTTGAACTGAAATTTTGGTTGCGAAAATAAATTTCAAACAACTAAACCGGGCAAAAATTCATTAGTTCTCATGCGCTCAGTTGATGATGGCAATTACTTACCAAGCAGTGACAAAGCGTAAGTGTTTCTATTCAACAAATACAACATTCAAGGCTTTCATGGTTTCTAAGAAAACATGTTCTTCTTTTTAAATACATGAAACAATAAAGGGAATCATTTTCATACCCGTAAAATTATTTTTTATTACCTTTTTTGAGTGAATTTTCCTTTGCAAACACATCAGCAAGAAAGAAAGGCAGCAACGGGGGAAGATAGCAGACTACAAGTAACTAAACCCTCTTTATCGACTTGATAACCGCGCTTCTTATCTTCTAGGCTCTGCCGTAATATTAGTTAGTAGAGAGTAGACACTGAAGAGTTATTAGTAAAGAGGAATTTTAAAGGCCCATTCTCAGGAGAAGAAACTCAAAATACCAGTTATTTCTGTAGCCTAAAGCCTGTTCGCTCCCAGAGCCTCCTGGGAAAAACTTTCATTACAGCACGATTTTTTTCATGATTATAAGACATCAACTAACAGGATAAAAAAAATTGTATAAACACAACTTTTATATCTCACACCATTTATGGTAGAAGGGTATATTAAGTTAGTGCGGATGTATGCCACACTTAGAGGAAGTTCAGATGAACCCTGCTTTTATTTTTCTCTCTGAACCGATCTAAGCTTGTCTGTCCGTATGTCCGTTTGCGCGTTTTGCAAATGCCTCGAACGGAGTCATGTTTTCGATCGATTTCCGTATAATGCTTTATTTTGAAAAGTAGTTGTACAAATAACTACAAGGCGGGGTAGAGAATTTAATAATGGATCGGCGTCCACCGCAATGTTTTTACTTGATCATCATGAAATTCGTTTTATTTTGTATGATAAACCCCAAAATATTTGTCAACACGGAATTCAATCGATTGCTCATTGTTGATTTTGTAAGACTGAAAGCCATGGAAATAAACTTTTGATTGGAGACTAACAAGACGGCATACTTCATCGATAGCTACAAACCGACCCCATACCGTTCCTCATAAATTTTACTGTATTAGAACTTAACAATTTTGTTCTATATCTAACAAGTTTAAACATGCCTTTGTAAACTGTCCAAAAGCGTCTGCCACGCATATGTGTTGTAAGAAACCCCAGTTCACATATATGCGACGGCTCGTAGTGAAAGTGTTTATCTTCGAGAGTTACTAAGGGATTAAACTACCTAAAGCCACCAAAATAAAACTAAGTCTGCTCCACGGTTAAAATGATTAGTTTAACACGTTATAACTTAAGTTGAAATCTAAAACCAGATTTCTATGTACAGTACGTTTATAGCACTTAGAGATATACGTATCAGAGGATCAACAAGAAATTTGTTGATATTTATGATTCGCTTATTTGAAATATAACATGTTGTTTGTCCATATGAAGATATGTGTGGTGTTTCTGCACATGAATATCTGCGTTACAGTGTAGCTATCTGTTTGAGTAAACGAACATGATTTTGATATTATTACACATGCAACCAACCACACACTAGCCTTTTTATCATGCACAACAAACAAGGATCGATAAGCTGACATACTAGGTAACGGTTACAAGTGGATTTGCATGCTAATGTAACTTGAAGTCAAGACAAGTTTTTCTTTTCGATTTTTTTTTTAAATAAACATGACTTTTAAAGGTAGTTGTATTTGTATGTGTATGCGTTGGAGTGTATTGGTATGTATGTATTCTTGAAAACAAGCAAGGGAATTGAAATTGTTCTGTAACATATTCTATATATGTCCATATTGTTAACTCCTTTTTCTTCTTCTAGGTTTCTCTACTCTTGCAGGTAATTGTATGCTTAAGAGTTTGTGAACAAAAAATTTTATATTTTTTTTCACTTTTTTTTCGTTCCTTTTTCTTTATTTTGTTGTTTTGTTTATTATGATTGCTATCCTCAAAAAGGCAGTTAGTTCTTGCTCGAAAAAGAAGAAAAAGAAGTTATTGAATATTTTTCAAAGTTCAACGCTTGCTTATGTATTTGGTTTTCGTTCATTTATCGATGATAACCTTTGGGACTTTATAAACAATAAAATAGCAATAAAATCAATTTATGGTTTAAAATTTTTACTAAAACCGAGGTGATCATACAAAAAAACATTAAGAAATTTTTCATTGTCTTCGGCAGAGGGGGATGCTGCCTTTAGCGAGTTTTTTTCACTCACCATATAAAAGCACATAATATATAAATAAAAATAGAAAAAATTTACGATACAAAGAGAGAGAGAGAGAGAGAGAGACATTTAAGCGAAATGGCATTGCAAGTTGTTGACAATGCTGCATACAACAAAATCTGGGCGATCTTTTCCACCAAATTCTTCAGTTTTAATTCCGCGACACATTACGTCGCTTAATTCTAATCCGATAAGCTTGGCACAATCCTCTTTACCCAAGTAGGACAAGAGTTCAATGCAAAGTCGTACTATACCGTACGGCGATATTTCGCGGCAATCGCTAAGCGATAATTTAATTTCTAAGGGCTTGAAAATAGCAAAACGTTCACCTATATCTACGCAAGAAAATAGGGATGGTCCTCCGCAAACCGCAGAAGTAGCGGCATTAATAACGCGACCATAACAGGATTGAGCACAAATGACATCGAATTTTTCCGGATGCATAATAATGTTACGAGTCAAGGTATTGATTTTCATATCATCCAATTCCAAACATTCATATTCCTCTTGATGAATCCGCTGCGCAAGCTCTAAGAAAAGACCATCAGATTTGGGGAACATATCTGCTTTATGGCCGATCGTTATTTTCCTACGACCATTCCTTAACGCTTCGCCGAATACAAATCGTAGAAATTGGTTTAATTTCTCAACAGTAGTTATACGTAAAGTTTCGACGACACCTTTCACTGGTTCATATTCAAGTTTGGCATAATCGCCGATATTGTTCTGATAATATGACCAAATGTTTACGTTGGTTCGTTTGCAATTATAACCTGGGTGAGATTTAAATTTCACGATGCAAGCAAACAAGTCAAATAGACGATTCAGTTTATAGCGCTTTTGCAATGACTCTGCATCCAGTTCTAAATCCAAATATACTGCCGTGCGGTTTCGCAGAAACGAATAGTAATCTTCGCCTGGTACAGTAGCGCCAAATCTATTTATTGGGACTTTTTCGAACGTAATGGGAAGTTTTGATATTTCTATTAAGCTTTTCAGATATTTACATGCCTGCTGTCCGATCCCAGAATCTGCATACAATAAGGTAATGACAGTTTGACCGCCGTATTGAGAGACCGGTGGCAATTGCTTAACACACGTTGGCATATCGTCTTTTAGAAATGCTTTATCTAAAGACTCTACTTTGCTGTGCGCGAATCTTTTTATTCCACACATAATTCTATAGCGAGATAAACGCGCTACATGTGTTACGTTTTTCGCGAATTTTAACATTTTTATTAAAACTTTCTAGTTTTATTGGAAAAGGAAAAAAATAGATGGGAAAAGTTCTTAATAAAATATATTTTGTTTTAAATAAAATTTGGACTTTTCGGTGAAGAACAAACTGACAAAATACACACGAATTGATTTTCTAGAGTTTTTTTATAGAGTTTTAGTAACTAAAAAAAAAAAAGAGTTACTATATTGAAAGAGTTTCATTTAAATTGTGATTTAATAAATGGTATATGAGATTGATTCAGAAATAAACAGGAGAATGCTAATTCCATAGGATGCATATATTCTTAGCTAATCTACGCTGCACATTTTTTTTGTAGCAATGGGAATTACTATGGGACTAAAATGCTTGATAATTTGTTTTTAGGAAGTGTAAAAAAGTCTCACGTGATTTTTATACTTTCGGTCACTTGTGATACAATGCTACATTAAATTTGTGCAAAACACAGAAGGACCTGAAATAGACCCATTTTTGACCGATTTATTATATCAATCGATTCAAAAAGTGATTCTAGGGATTCTATGCTTAGCTATCCATCTATCCGTCTGTCCGACTTATGACAGGTCTACAGGGCGCGATATTTGAGAGATGATGGAATTCGGTACGCTGACTTGTTTTGGTCCAAGAAGGAACGTTATTGGGTTGACCCATTTTCGTATAGTCCCTTATTTTGAAAATTCATTAAGTGAATAATTGTAAATCGATGTAGGGCAAGTGTAGTCGGGCAAGGCGCACCATTAAATATCTCATTTTACCACCATTAAATGCCACATTGTCTAACACAATTCTTATTTTTATTATAGAAGACAAAAATTATATCTTGTTTCTATATAAAGGCATATTTCCCATGTGCGTAGTTCTGAGGAAGTGGGCCCAAAACGTTACCTAAGGTAGTAAAAGTTTACTCCTTACATGGGATAGGATCCAAAAATAGATGTAGGTGGTCCAAATTTTGAATAGTTCATTTTTGTATGGAAATACTATAATTCTATAGGTCAATTTCCGTCGCCACTTGGCTTTTCTGTTCTACAAAGGATCAATTTTCGTGAAATTCGTTATTAGGGTAGGATCCAAAAATAAGCCGAGATTATCCAAATTTTGTATAGTTAATTTTTTTATGTTAAATTACTATTATAATATAATTTTCATCATAGCATTGAAAATGATACGTTTTTGTCGTATGAACTTCAGTTTTCACTGTATGAGAGGGGGTTCAAAAAGCCGCTCGAAAGTTTTCATACCAAAGGAGAATGCCCAAATGTCATTACTTAGCCACTTTTGCCGAGAAATTTTCAAAATTGCAATTTTTTTCCATGTAACGACTTTTCAGAGTAGGACGTTATCTGAGCAATGGCCGAAAAAGTGAACCGACCCGAATCATTTTCAATAGCATTCGTCCTTGAACCAAAACACGTTACTGTACAAAGTTTCATCAAAATAACTTAAAAATTGCGACCTGTAGCTTGAACAAAAATTGACATGGGCCGAAAAACGACGGACAGACGGATATACAGCCTTAGATCAATTCATATAATGATTCTACATCGATCGGTGTAATAAAAGGTGAGTCTATCTTAACTCCTTATGCATGTTGCATACGACCGCACTAAGTTAATAATTGATTCATAACGAAAACTTAGTTAAATTTATTTTCTTTGCTGTGATAAAATGTTTTCCTGTTCTTCAGGTATTGCAAACAATTTTGCTCATATTTATTTTCTTTATTATTATCTTTATATTAATAAGTTCGAGTTTTTGTTGCAATATATGCCGCCACTGTGCTTATAAGAGTAGGCAGTAGATAAAGTGAAATCGATTGAGCATAACAACTTATGCGGATTTTATCAAAATATACTGCCGGTAGAATGGACTAAGCCGCGGAGAAGTAGATATATTGCTGGACTTTGACACGCTTAAAATCTTTCATGTATAGCATTTTGTTTTTATACCCTATACTACTTGTGGTGCAAGGATAAACTGAGTTTTGCTCGGATGTGCACAACACCCAAAGGGAATGAGGCAGATCGTCTTTATTACAGTCCGCCCGTCTTCTTTTCCCGTGTTTAACGTACGGGACGTACGTTTCAACACTTGCGTGTTGAACGCTCTTGACGGCAGCCCACTTTTCCGCCTCACTTTCCATATAATGTGTGATTTTGAAAATATGGTTGCGCAGAGTATATAATGGGACCCTTACCCAACTGTAGTGTTTTACTCGTCATCCATGCATATAAATATTTCATTGAATTTTGTTTCATTTAAATAATTAGAAAATGTAAAAAAAATATATTATTTTTAATTGAATTTATAACTTGAAAGGGGAATTTTTATATATATATATATATTTTTTTTTGTGTATTCTTTTTTATTAGATTAGATTTTTTTTATAACATGGGTTCGAATGGGAGAAGTAGTTTTCTCGAACCAGACATTTACGTACCTGATGTTAAGCAAGTTGGTATTGGGGGCCCTCACTACAATCCAGCTGTGTTGATCGGTGAATGGTTTGAAGAACGTTGTTCTAGTGAGACGGACCCCAGGGCGGGTACACCAGGAATTTATGGCAAATCTGGCTGCGCAAAGGATGTTTCAATCTATAAAAGTGCATTCACTCACCCACTAAAAGACAATTCTCGTGAAGCTATTAATAATTTTGTCGATTGGAAACTAAAGGGGCTTAGCAATCGTCTGGCTACTGAAGCTACCAACATTCGGTTTTCAGATGACGTTGGATTTGATAAAAATGCTACCAGAACAGTGGATATTAGATACCATATACTGCCCGAGCAAGAGGCATTACATACTGCCCGACAAAAGTAGACACGAGATCATGTTCCGAGGGCGGACCAAAATACCAATTATTACGGAATCGTGCTTGTCGGCTTTTTAAGGAAAGCCATACGCCCGTCTATATGTCAAGCTACCAACAAAAGTTTAAAGGAATCCAAATAAAAATGGATCGTAAAATAAAGCCACACGTGCTACAACGAAAACAAGTGCAATAAAAATATAAAAAAGGAATTCATAAAATAAAATATTTACGTTCAATCATGTGCCGATCCTTTTTTACATTAGGCCCAGCGAGATCATTTATCCAGTTATACAGACACGTTTCTTAAAATATATCCATAATAATAAATCCCTTTCAGCCCGGGTTGGTAGATTCCTTCCTATTCTTTTGAGCTGAATACCTTAGTAGCGGATTTAGGAGAGACTTTAGTTAGACCAGCATTTAGTGCAGCCACCATATCGGGTTATTAAGGCATTGTTGGATATTTTCTCTTATTTGTGTGATTTAATATTGCCGCTGTGTGAGGGCAGCATGCGTGGGTCCCTGTACATTCCCGAGTACATGTTTGACACTCATTATCAAGATACTGCATTCGTTCTACGTTTGTAACAGTAGAAAATGAAACCTTATAAGACATATTTACTCTTGAACTTAGACTTACATCCTTCCAGCCTGTTATGGTTTATCCGTCATGTTTGATAGCCATATGTCAAGCGTGAGAATGAACGAACACACTGACATATGGCTATCAAACACTATTTTATTCGTTACGTGCTTTTTTTAAGCGTCGAATACCTCTGCAACGAGTGTAGGACGTACTACAAATGCGAAAGGCATACTTGCATAGAAGGTAGCATTGATCTACAAGTTCGTCTTCTAAGCTATTGAAACCATTAGGTGAAACAAAACAAATTTTTCCTCATCGGCGAGACTTCAAATGTACATTTTATACCTTACACCACTTGTGATACAATGGATGTATGCAATACACAGAACGATTGAAGATACATTCGCCTTTTGTTGTGTAAGTTCTTATTCTTTCTAAGCTTGTCTGTCCGTATGATGACTGGCTACGTGATCTTGCATTCAAATTATGCATAGGTAAGTGGTCTACATAAATAAAAGAGATTTGCCCACAAAATAAATCCTTTAACGCGACGACAAGGCTTTCTCAGCGTTCCCATCCATTCGTCCTGGAATAGCCTGCACTTCGCACAACATACTGCCGCGACTCGTCATTCTTTAATAACTTTGCGCGCTTTTGAAACAGTTTACCAGCAGTAGTCTTTCCTTGTGTTTCCAATTTTAAGTCAAACGTGAACAAATACTACTTCTTCCTTTCATCGTTCTGTACCTATAATCCTTCCTGACCATCATTGTGCGTGCACGTGGCTGAACACCTTCAAATCGCAATTTTTGAGATACTTGAATGAAATTTTGACCCCCGCACGGTTTGGATCGGAACACTTTTTCGACCCCTTCCAAACGACCCCTATCAAACGGTGGCCCAAAGTTTCAACTTAAATTTTTATGTAAAAGTTTCACCAAATCTTCTTTCAATTGAGTTGTAAATGTAAAACTAAATGCTGCTTTGACTTCTTCACGTGACAGGAGTGCGTTTGTTTTTTATATATTTTTAAGATTTTTAAGATTGTTTTAAAACCTTTATAATTATAATTTGTTCTCTGAAAATATAAGTAACATCGTCTCATAAATGATGACTAGCTATGTTAGAAGAAGTTCCCTTCTCCTCCCATAAAACGGAAAAGGAGAACAAGGTCTATACTGAGGTCCACTGCCACGGACTAGAAGTGTTGATTGGTGAATGGTCGGCGGCACGAAGCTCTGAAGAAACTGATCGAAAAGCAATTATACCGTGAATAAATATTGTAAAAGTGCTTGCTGATGCAAGTGATGATATCACCTGATTTCTACAAAGTCATTAAATTAGAGATATTGTTAAATGGAAACTCAAAGCTTTTAGTAATCGTTCGAATTTTGAATCAGCGCATTTTAAACTTTCGGATGCTTTTGAATATAGAAAAAATGGAACCAAAATGGCAACCGCACGGGAACGGGTTTATTGCGCAATCAAGCTTGCAGATGATTTAAAGGAAGGAATACTCCAATCGGCATTTCAAACGTTACACAAACCTTTAAGAGACTACAAATTAAGCCAAATACACATGTAGTGAAGAAATCACAATCACAAACCAATATTTAAATATCAATAAAAAGCAAGAAATAAACAAAGATCGTTCACTCCCTTTACAATTTGTGTATTAGCTACAGCAGAAATATGAAGGGAGTTTTTGAAGTGCACATATACATAAGTAGAATTTTTCATTTTATGGGCAGCATCTTAGTTTGAATTTTTAATGCTGGCATAGTCGTCTCTTGCTCTATTTTAAAAGTTTCTATCAGTGATCGATCACATAAAGTTTGGCCTATGTTTAGGCCTACATTTTATTTCCGTTGCGATGAGCATAGGTTTGGTAATAAGCCTTTGACACATTGGTGACAGTTTTTGTCTTCCTTCTGCTGTTCATTCAAAATTGGATCCTAGCTTATCACCTTAAATGCTTAGGTAAATACATATTCCAAATTTCTAACCTTTGTTTGTGGGAAAATGAGTAGGTGACGTTCTTTTCTTCTTTTCAAAGAAAAAAGAAAAAATGCAGTTGAAAGAAATTAGATGATACTCCAGGAAGCATGGATAACCTAAATGCGAGAGCGGCTTTAAGGCGTATACACTAAAATGCAGGACCGAAAACACAAGTAGCTTAATAAGAATTGGTTCGCATGGACGTCTTGTTGTCCGTGTTGGCAGAATGACAGCGTAGTGCCGATAGAAATGGTCCGTCATGGCATGTTGTGTGGTTATCTTGAAATCTCAAAAGAATTAAGTAATGGGATGTGATATGAGTAGGAGGAAGTGATCCATCCCCACTCCAGTCATAGTAGGGCGCGCTAATAGGTAGAGATTGTCTGACTGGTCACTGGGCCCAACGGCACTCACAAGCAAAAGCCAGTTATGCTCTCGTATTTAGTCTACGACACATTGGCTGCTGTAAAATTCAATTGTAATAATTTGCTGCAATGTAATACCGTAAATGTGCACCTAAGTCTATTGGAGATATGGAAAGTGGCACTTACTTTCTTGAAAACTTTTCTGCTTAGCTCTTTAAAGCAAAGGTGAAGGTAAAGTAATTTTTATATTTACGCTGTCTGCGCTTGACGGACGGTGCATAATTTATCCTAGTAGCATACATAAATAATTTTGCCAGCAATGAGAAATGTCACTGTTATCAGGGAGCCAAAAAAAATTCCAGGTATTGAAGAAAAACATAAATATTTTTACTTTATTTCATTTGATAGCAATTTTCACGGTTACGACGTTATTTAAACATAAAAGCAATTAACATCATGTATTTTTCCAATCCCAATACCTGAACGAGAATGAAGAGTATTTGTCCTCTTTTTATAGGATACGGGGAGGATTGGATTTTGTTCCTTTGCCGAATATTAATTGCTCAAGTAAGATGCAGGGTAACGCGAGGTAGATAACACACATACGCACACATACATACAAACTGTAAAATTATTAAACCGAAACGAAAGTAGAAATCTGTTGAACGGTTGTACGGTGGCTTATGCACGTTCTCCGTTTACTAGAGTTTATATAGAATATATTTTATACATGTGTGCTTTATACGTTACGTGGTATGACATATGACATGCTTGGTACAATGGCGTGCCTTTCAACATTCCACTTACTTTCAAACAAAAATGCGCACCATTATCACTTCATATTTTCACTGATATATTCAGAGTCGATATGAAAAAAAAGAAGAATTTAACTGCATTTTGGCAAAGAACATAAAAATTATTTATTATAACCTCTTGCTTCTTTTGAATATCTTCCGTATCTCTGAAGACTACCAGGGACGCCATTCAGTGTAAAAGTCGCATGGAGGGTACGCGAATGAATTTGTAAAATGCATATATGTTTGTATGCATGTTCTCAGAAATGTTATCATCGTTTCTTTTTTTTACACATCAAAATAACGTTTTCTTGGGATAAAGCAAGCAAATAACGCCACTTAGAGCATTTTGCAATGCACGCACGGAAGGAATTTGATGTCATGGCACATTTTAATCTAAATAGCGTTTGATTCCGAGAGAACTTGTCGGAAAATCAACCTACCAATAAAGTTGAGAAACTATATTAAGAAAAGTTTCATGGTCGCACAATTGCTAGAATCATATAACCGTACACGGCCCGTAAATATTTGTTAAAGCTGCTTGAAATATTTTTTGTTATTTTTTTGGTTTTTATACCCTACACTGCATATAAAGTGTGTGCGGATGCATGTAACAGCCAGAAGGAATTAGGGTAGAGCCAGCTATACCGATCGATTCAGGATCACTTTTTTGATTTGATTTGAGACTGGCTGTCCGTCTACCCATTTTATTTTCTTGTGTTTAATATGCAGGCCAGAAGTTTTGAGATGTTTTGATCAAATTTAGAGCACTGACCTCTCCTTATCCAAGGGTAAGCAGACTGGAAAATGGTTCGGATTGGAGCACTTTTCGACTACTTACCATAATAACTGGAGTTGTGTAGAGTGTTTAATAGAGGATCGTGGTCCACTATAGCGTTTTTATTTATTCTAATATAAAATGTTACTCAGCGGATATCTCTATAGTTCGGCCACATGGGTAAGATATTGCGTTGTAGTTTAGAGATTGATTTGGCGCAAGTACTCCTTTATGAGGTCAAACTCGACATTCCAAGGAAAAAGCTGCGAATGAGCACTGTACCTTTTTCTTCTTTTCTTCTTACTTCAAAAAGTTTCAAAACATCTACTAAACCAATAAAATATTTTTTTCCCAAAAATTTGCTGTGCGCCTTTTAATCTATTTTATATTTCCTTAGCTTCTTACATCCTGCATCAATTGTGATACAGGCTACATCAAGTTTGTGTCTTTATTATGTGGATCGACACAGGTTCATTTCCTAATTTTATTTAAGCATGTATGTCCATCTGTCTGGCTGTTATGTCGCCATGTATTTTTGTACTCAATGTGTACAGCGCGAATCTTAAAATCGGTTGATGAAATTTTGTACCCTGACATGCTTCTATCCAGTGACAAGCGCTGCCGACAATGTTTAGGAAAAGACTATTTTCACGATCACTGCCCACGTCCTCCACGTCGTGGATACAATGTGCATTTAAGTTTTTATTGGGTTTATGAGTTGTTGTGGTTTGCGAGTAACAAGTAAAAGAACAACATTTTTTTCTTTGCAAAATAGAGTTGTTCTCTCCTTACATGGTATTCTAGGTTCGTCCTTCGACCGATTTGGCCCATTTTGAATATCTGCCTGCGAACGCTTTCAATATTTCTGCCGTTAGCTGTATTTTTGCATGAGAAGAGCAAATATTTCATAGACTCAGCGACGGACATGTCTAAATCCATTCAGAATTTGATGGTGAAAAATGTAGCTCCTTTCAAATGTTACAACAAAAGGTATATAACCCCCGTTGTTAGGTCCGAAAATGTATATTTTAAAATTATTTCTTCTTTATAGTTAGCGTAGTTAATATGTATATACATACATGAAATTTTTTTTATCATTACGCCATTTGTTAGTCCTTTTTCTTAATATCTTTCTTTCTCTTTTTTTAAAACTTCTTCATATAATATCCCGCATTTTGTCAACTCTTTACATAAACTATAATAAAACTATAAAATTTGATAGTCAATGAACATTTAAAAATAACCAAAAACATTATAGTCAGTCAAGGCTCACCGTGCACCAACACCACTTCGGTATACGTATAACGAGTATTCAAAATAATGATTTAAATGGCGATTTGTCAAAGCAGTGCTCTTATCCGAACCATTTTCAATAGCGTTTGTCTTTGGGCCAAAGCTTGTTGGTCTACCAAATTTCATTATAAACAATTTCGGACGGACAGACAATATTAAAAAAAGATGGGTCTTTCTCAAGTCCCTCTTGGTGTTTTGTACATCCGGACAGACTTAATATGTCCTTGCACCACAAGTGACGGAATGTATGGAAATAAATAAATAAAAAAAACAATAAAATCTAAGAAACTTGGAAAGAATTCTTCAAAACGTCGCCTACACCTTCCGCAAATTATGTCAGCAAATATTATCAAAATAGCGTGCAAACACCGTCGAACACTTGTGTAAACGTTTTGTATTAAATCCCCATCATATATTATATTGACTCTTCCTCTCTAGTAATACAAAAATATTATCGATTATCTAAAGGAAAATTGGTTTTATTAAAAAACAAAAATTTTAGCATATGTTGGCATAGTTTTTTTGCCTCAGCTGCAAATGTATGAAAACCTTAAGGAAAGGGAATTTTCACGTTTTTGCTATTGCAACCTACAGAGGCACTTACATACATTCTTATGAACAATACCCGTGCGAATTTTGTAAATCTGCCGCTTATTATTGTCATTTGTTTATATCGTAACAGGTTGACTGAATTCTTAATTTGCGTAAAAATGGGCACTTCGCATAAGATGACTATTATCAAGCTTTATATGGAAAATAAAAGGCCCAGAAATAAGATAGTGGCATTTTTGGAGCTAACATACATATCGATCAAGTTGGGTCGGAAATATCTTTACGGGATCGAAAATTGTAGACCGAAATATAAAATATTATGGGTTTTTTTCGGAGGCCATGTCAGTTTCAGTCATTTCAATTGGGGGAGTAGGTATGCGCACACAATCGCCCTTCTTCCACCTCGGGTTTTCAATTGATCATGGAATGTGTCTGCCAAATTTCCGACTAAGACAATTCTACAAACTTTATAGATAAAATTGACCTATTTTGGGAAATAAAGGTCACCGCCGTAGGTACCTCGAGAACAAGCCCAAGCCTCTCGTATAAATAAAGGTCACAAAATAATGTTGTCGCATATTGTCGTATATTGAAACGTAAAGACGGTTCAATTGAGCCTTCCGGCAGTTTTAGTATTAAGTGTAATTGAGATTTATCTTATTTTTCATTATTTGTCTCTCACTATATATATAGCATTCACTGACACCGACGTTTTACAAAATCTATCTGTGCGATAGACGTGATGGCTATGTTATTTTTATCAGCATCTAAGAGAAAAGTAACATATAATGGATTATATAACATAGGAACAAATGAACCCATAAATTTCATATGAAGAATATTCTAAAAAGTGCACCGTTTATACTCCTATTAAAGTTTGAACTTACGAGATAAATAGCATTAATATAAATATTAACAAGAACAATAAAGTTATAGTTTATAAAGCAAAATTTATAACCACTTTGCAAAAATGCCTAAGACGCGAATTTTTTTATTCTTTTATTATATTCGTAGGAAGTTGAAGAATGCATTAGAAATCATAGAAACTATATGAAATAGTAATTTTAATATGCTCCAGGTAAATTTCTGTTTTGCTTGGTAAATCTCTCTCTCTCTCTAAGAAATTACTATTAGGCGGAATTTCTAATACATTGAAGAAGAAGTACATAGGATTTTTGACCAATACTCAAACATATTTTTGTTATATCTGAAACGAACTTTATAAAATCTCTTATGGTCCTTTTTTTTCGGTGCTTTTTTGGTGTTTCTCTTCTGGAACCCTTACGCCGTCACTGCAGACCTACTTAGATTTGTGGATGAAATATACAACCAAGTCATTTTCACAAGCATCTTTTGAAGTAATCTTTATATCATTTTTCTTTTCTTATCTGGCCGATTAGCCAGATCTCGTCCCCTGCGCGTGTAACATGGCGTTGGGCAGAAAGAAGTAGGGAAAGAAAAAGAGGCAGGCTTACCGATTGGGAAGTGCAACGCCTTTATTTATTGATCATTCACTATAACTAACGCCCACTGTGGTCAAATCACACTGACATTTGAATCTGCAAAGACCGTACTTGTAGTTTTCATCTTTATCTCTTCAGTTTTGCAGCATCTCAAATAATTTTTATACCTTCAAGAAAAACACATGGCAGCACGACGGTGTCAAGCCCAGGTTTTTTCGGTGGTTACCCCAAAACTCAAGGTCAACGTCTCTAAATTTAGGCAGAGTCGTAAAAGATAAGGTCGATTGAGGTCGTGCTGGAAGACGATGGCTTTTTCATTGATTAGTTCTAGCCTTTTTTTTCTCTATTGCGTTTCTTAAACGTTCTAATAGCTCACAGTAGATATTTAACAAAGAAGAGAAGCTCCTCATGATACTTATAGATACGAAAAATAAATTTACGTGATGTTGTCTGAGCTTGCGCATCTTGATGTCTCTTGAGCCGTCACCTTTCTCGTCCATTATTATCCATTATATCCGTACCCAACCTCTTTGAAAATGTTCCGATTTCCCTTCGTTTACACAACGATTCCCAGGTGGAAATACGGTCCATTTATTTTCGTTTTCTGTTCGAGAGTTGTTTCCTATCCATTCTTACGAAAAGGGTTCAAAACTGTTTTTGATGCCAGATGCCCAGAATTTTCCAGAAATGTTTTCGGATAAAATCTCCAAGTTTTTGAAGAATTTCGTTGACTTTGCTCCTGATTCATCGTAATAACTACGATTTTTTGCTTGACTCTGCAAAGTGCTGTCTCTTTTGTCGAAGGGATGTTGTAAAATGTTGCTAATTTTAGAATTTGGCTTTTTTAGAATTTGGCTCATTTTCAAAATGCAGTTCCTTTCGACTAAAGTAAGAAATACTATAAGGTTTTTCTGACTTGACTGACAAGTACGAGATAACACGTGGGTTGCGTTATTGTCTGGGGCTCCAACTACAAAGGGTACCTTTTTTTACCTTGTACTATTATAATCGTAGCATATTAGTGCTAACACGAATAGATGATGGTAATCTTAAGAAAGAGAACATAAAACTAAATTCGCTTTTTTTACTGGAATCTTGAAAAGTACCATGGCAGGTAACGCGTTAAACAATCTGCGAACTGTTAACTTTACACGCACTATAGTATGATGTGATAGGGTTAGTGTTAAATGACTTCAAACCCAGGGATGATGTTGCGATCTTTTCACTGAACGTGAGGTTGTTGTCTGAAATCTCCGTCGCATCTTTAATGAAACTTAAGCTTATCATACGACTTGCGTATCATGCTTTCATTTGTCTTCAATCCACGGCTTGCGTTTTATTGACAGCATATCATCGTACGGTCCAGGCATTTAAAGAGCTGTATACAATGCGTAAATATACATATGCATCCTGAATTATCACACCGATGCAGTGTACTAAACAGCTAGGACATATTTCTTGCATTGTATGGTTCCAGCAAAGTCCTATGGGGCTTGAAATACTGATCATGTAACTTTATTTTCTTTACTTACACAGCATTGTTTGGCTTATCAATGGAAATGTGTGCGTGCAGTAAAGACAAAAGTTTGCCACGTAAGTGCAGGGCTGCCATGATTCGCGCAAGCTATAAGTTCAACTGGACATAAACACGTACAATCATCTACTATTTTGATATGTGAGTGCGTGACGCACGGAACATATGCGTGCATTGTGCCTTCAGTTCTTAACATATTGTTCACCACGACAATGCATCGGCCGGTAGGTGATATTGTAACAAGCATTTCTTAAATACCCGATTAAAATAACTTTGTTTCGCTCGTCGTAGATTCAAAAGCATTACAAAAACTTCAAAAGTAAAGTTAATTAAATGTTTTTAACAATATTCGGCTTATTAAAAAAATGTGTTATACTAGAGAATGTATAAGAGAATTAAAACCGTGTTGCACCTGTTAAGATGATTTCATAAGCATATAAATAATTTGTGATTTACCCGTCGTTGCTTCTAAATTTAATCGTGAAGTTTTTATTAAATCGCGTGTATAAATAAAGGAAGGAAGCACATTTTTTTTTTTTTTTTTTTTGCTTAAGTTAAATATAAAAGTTTGTTACATATTTGCATGTATTTTTTTATGCCGTGAGCTAATCGACCGATGCTTTATATGTCTTCCTTCATGTATCCTGGTGGTACTTTCTTTTTCATTTTTCATTCCTTATCATTGCGGAGCTTATGGAAACATGTGCATACAATGTACGCATACAACGTAAGCGTGTAGTTTTTCATATATATGTATATGAATATATTAATGTATTCATATACAGATACCTATAAATATATACGTTTTTTTCATTTTATAACATATATATATAATATATATATATATATATATGTATTTATATATTTATATATACATAAATGCTTTCCACCAACATCCGTTTTTTTTTGTTTTGATTTTTATAAAAAGTAGATCAAAGCAGATATTTTGTTATACAGTTTATGATGTTATTTCCGCTTTAATGAACATGTATTAAATTTAATATTCAAACACAGAGGAATAAAACACATACACATGTTTATATACATGCAAATATATGAATGTAATCATGCGCATACATATAGCACAGAGAGTATAAAAGCAAACGTGGACGTGTTTTGCTATCCGGAGGCATGCTTCAACTGTTTCACTAAAGAGTACACTGAAAAGAAAAAAATTTTGACAGTTAGAAGCGTATTCTAGAGATCACTTCAAAAACTGTGTGCGTTCTTTATTAACCAATCATCAATTGGCACATTTTTGAAGTTTGCGATTAAAGCATTTACGAATAAATGCGTCCTCACCATAAATGGATCAATACTTAATCAATTTATGGGCCAGCAGTTGAAGAGGTCGACGATTACATTACGTTGCTACATTGTTCGAATATCCTTACAATTGCAGGGATTGCATCGAACATGATCTGTATACTAATCTAAAGAATTGCTTTCAATTTTACAGCTTGATAAGCAAGTTTCGTAATGAGATATGGATTGATTCATTTTTTGAGACAATTGCCAGCCCGAAACTGTACGATCAGAAGAGTTACGGAAAAAACTAGCCAATTCATTACGCGCAGCTTTTGCACGTTTTGTACTTTATCCTGCACCACTTGTGGTATAGGGTACATTGAGTTCGTGCGTACGCATGTAACACACGGAGGGCTTAAGATAGACCCACATTTTATTATTCATGATAGTAATCTGGCATAAAAGTTAAGTGGACCAAATTTGAACCACATGGGTATATTTGTTGAACCCGACTCCATATAAAATTTCTCACAAATAGTAAGCCCTTCACAAAAAGGTTTAATTTTTAATATTTAATAACGAAAATTAGTCCATAATAACTAATTAGGCACAAAAGGTAACTGTAGGGAGTTTGAAACACATAGGTCTACTTTTTAGATTTTAATATATATAGGGGTTATCAAGAAAACCAAGCCCTTCTAAGAAATTGTTTTCTAGTTTTTTATGGCGGTATCTGAAAAATAATAACATTTTTAGGAAGTAAATTAAGTGGTTTAAATTTGAACTACGTGATGTGATGGTTGGCCATCATCCAATATGCGGTCTTTCACGAAACGTGTGCCTTTGTAGGAAAATAATGGGTAATTTTTGGTATCTTATTACCGAAACGAGCGAATGTTTGCACTGGGCGAAGTGGTGTAGGGCATTTATCGTCGGTCTTGCCCCATTATAATGTTTTTACTTGCTTTCTATTGTATTTTGTGAGGTTACGCTGTGGCATTCCTTCTCCTTTTTTTTTCTTCTAAAAGTTTTATGGTGACAAAGTTTATATTTATATATTATTATGGAATAGTGAGAGCCGTAATATAATTTGCAAATATCTCATACAAACTGAATTCATTTCGGGGAGCTGCTGCAAAAGCCATGGATTATGTTTGTGCTTAATATTATATAGTGTGTATAATAATTCTAATAAGCGAACACTTGAAATTCTTTTGTAAAAGAATCGAATCAACGTGCACATAACGTACTGCATGCAGGGAAGAAAGTAATCGGAACTTTGGATTTAAATCGCCCTTCTCAAATACTAGATCAATACGTGATCAATTCTTGCGGCATTTTGCTGTTAAGTTGGAAGATAGGGAATGTATGTCTTTCCCCGATATGGCTTCTAAAAAGCATATGAAAAATTTTGATTTATATGAAAAATGAGGCTTTAATAATAAATCTCATCAAGTTAAATACATATACATAGTCTTTCAATTTCAATCTATCTAACATTGCCTTTCAACTAAATTAGGCGTGGAATTATTTAAGAAGATTAGTTCATTAGGAACTTTTTATTATTCATTAGGAATATGCATTAAAAGAGACGAAAAAACAAATAAGAAAATCATATTCAAAGCTCTTCAAAAGAAGAGCTGCACTTTCATTCTGTTTAATGTGGGATGGGACGTCAATAAACATGATAAAAAAAATTTGAGATTATGTGTACTCATTTAATGATGTTAAGTGATGAGGAATTCGTCCGCATACTGTATTAGTTGATCTTAATCAAAGCAAGTTTGAAATAATTTTATATTATGTTGAATTGCTTGAACCGGAAAATGTAAAAGGAGCTGCAGATTTGAATAAACACAAATATATCAAAACTTCTTAGGTGAAGCGTGAGCAAGTGCAGCAGCTATCGGTTCGATATTTTATATAAAAACTAATAGATTTATAAATAAGTCCGAAAGTGGTACTCGATAACGACACCGACTTTTGTACGTTTCATCCCTTAATACTGATCAATAACATGTAGACCTTATAGAGTCTCTGAAGCTTCTTTCTGCATGCGTTTTGACAAAAGAACAAAGTTTAATATTCTATAATATTGAGGAGGCGTGTTTGATTGTTTCTACTTTTTAACAAGTGCTGCAGGACCACCCATACAATATAAATGTCATTGTCCCTATCGCGGTTCATAAATAATAAGCAAAATAGTAAATTTTTTTTTAATTTTGAAAACAAAGGTGGTCTCAGTTTCTGTCGTTTCCTTTCAGCTATACAGCTTAATTATACTACGAATCTGCGTAAGTTGTTCCAATCTTTGTGCCAAATTTGAAGCCAATTGTTGTGCTTTTGCGTCCAACAGGTTGTTTACCACAATCATTAGACAGACGGACAAGCGGACATGCTTAAATTGGCTTAGAATTTGGTGCTGATCGAGAATATATATCCTTCGGTGATGGGTATAAAAACATGTCTGAGAATAGTCTCGATAACATAAAACACCTCTTATTAAACAACAAGCAATGAAGATTCATGTATAATATATTTACGGTTTGCCTCCTCTACTTGAAAGATATAAAAAAAACTACTATTAGAATGAAAGCTAAAAAAGACAAAAGTTCAAGCGAGAAATCGAACTTTAATCCTTAGAAATCATATATATAGCAAATGGAAGTTTTCATGTGGCTATCATAGTAGTAAGAGAGCGACAACGAATTTACAAAACCGACAGCCGCACTGTTATAAATAGCATACAAGCATTGACTTAAGGTTTCTTGAAGTAAAAGTGAAATACAATTTTGAGCGTAAAGTAAAGTTAATAATAGCAAGAGGAGTGAGCTGCTAGTGATGCAACACTACAAAATACAAAAACATATCTTACACAAAGAAAAGTTTGGAGGGATACTTCTAAAAACTTTTTCTAGATGATTGCGTTTAAATTATGATTTCTTCTTTTTTTAAAAAACGTTATTAAAGTATACGTATATAAGGCTATATGTATTTTTACTTACAACCTTTATAAAAAAGTATAAATTTATTTGCTCATTTAGCTTACAAGAGGAAGAGGTAAGTTTCAGTGTCTACCTGTCGTTGAACTTAGTTGAACTTTGTCATCGAAAAACAGCCCATTCGACTCTTTCATGCATTCCCATGTCCATCGTATCGATCTGTTTTGCTTCAATTTCACAAAATTTAAGAGGATGTAGCTTAAATCACTCGTCCTCCTGCCCGATTTCTTTACATCGAGATTCAAGATTGTCATTAATTTATTTGTATAAGTTCGAAAAAATCAAAGTATAAAATATTTACAACGCACAGCATACGATGCTAAAATGTGCCATAAAAATGGTTATTTATGCTTTTTATAGCAAACCTGGATCCGATACCTTAGGTGATCGTGACGATGATAATACGAAAGTAAAAGTGTATGCATTTGCTTATATTAGCTATATTAAGAAATATTGAGCCTTTGGAAGCCTAAGATGTCTTTTCCTTTCATTCAAGTTAATTCGTACTTGTTTTCTTTGACATTTAAATCTCAATGTACTTTCTACTCTACTTCTACTATGTACGCTAAAGGCGGCGTGCATACAAAATTCGAAGAACACTGAACAAAATTTATGCGTATATGTATGCGTTTATGGCATATGCAATTTTGGAAAATTTTTCTGCTTTTCCTATAACAATCCGTAGAGTAGAGTAGAGTAGAGTAGAGTAGATTGCGGTCGATTTACAGGGAAAAATTTTGGGTAAAAAGAAAATACAGTAAGCAGACACATATGAATGATGTGGTTTATGTATATATATGTATATATATGTATATATTGATAAAAAAACATATATGTGTATGTGGAAAGAAACTTCAATAGATATGTGTAGGGATAGTAAAGTTTATATATATGTATGTGCATTTTCTATTTACAAAAAAGTATAAAGAAGAGAGATGGGGAGAATATCTAAAGAAATTTAATATAAATTCATTTGACCGCATTATTGTGCTCTAATACCAATAATGCTTTTATCGTTAAATTGCAAAACAATCAAGTGCTTACCGCAATTATTTATTGAGGCGAACGACTAAAGAGAAAAGAAACCGTAAGATTTAATTTCCTCTTCACAGAATTTCAAGAGACCTAAGAAGAGGAAAATATGTTCTATAGCTTTTTGAATCACTGACTGTTTTTTTTATTCTTTTGTATGCAAAGAAGGCAATACCAAGAAGCATTGGAAACGTTAGCTATACCACGTGAAAATATCCTTACTCTCACTTTTGATTGCATTACACTGCACTACTTTTCTATATGAGGAAATTTGGGCACAAAACTTATATTGCCAGTACTTTAGCACTTCTTAATACACAAGACTTTTCTGATGAATCATTACGTTCTTTATTTCACCATTGACAACCTTATAGCAATTTATGCTACAGTAACTTGGAAACTAAAAGAATCAAATTTGATGAATAACATCAGCAACATTTTCTGTCTCCCATCGATCGTATGCTGCAACCCCTTTTGAATATTTCCTTAACACTAAGACAGATTTTTCTGTCAACCGGGAGAAAAGTTGCTTGATGATAAAACCCCTTTTATTTCTCCTTCCTTCCTGTTAAACAAATGTTGTTGAAGCTACGGCGTTCAATACACTGAACTCACTAATGCTACTCCGCTTCGGGGACTAAAGTTAGAAAATTAAAAATTCAACTTTACATTATACTACTTCAACTAACGGAATACTTCCACTATAGTTCGTCATACAGTTTATAATCCGTTGCCACATAAGGGCTTACTTTTCATGCAAACAGTTTTATGGCAGGAACTTCAAAGTTTGGGTCGACTCTCTACTCAAAGTTCAAACTTATTTCTCGCCTAAATGGGCTGTAAAATATCAAAAATTTCATCTTGTTGCCGTCCGAAGGCTTGCTTCTCATAAGAAGCCTTATACGGAAGGAATCGAAAAAATTGTAAGTATGTGGTCCAAACATAGTACACTAAATTTGTATATCAAATCACTATTTTGCATCAATTCTCGTCATAAATAACTAAACATTAGACCTCGCTCCTATACAAAGGCTCTATTTTTTTTTTAGTTGTTCGTTTCTATGTATTTCACATTAACTTAGCAAATCAAATTTTTTTTCTCTTATACATTACCAGTCACTCAGGAGATTCGTGTAACATGGTGAACGTCAGAAAAGGGTGACGAAAGGCAAAGATCTAGTGGTCGCAGACTAGTACAGGTGTGTCCAATCGGTAAATGTTACACTGTTACTCTCAGTGAAGCTGCGACCAAGGTAAGCTCTACCGGACTTGAGATTTGAACTCACGAACACTGACTTGGTCGTCGCGGTTCCTACTGATTTTAACCACATTTTGTCAGTAGAGAATGGTGCCAATCGTTCTTGGATCAAATCTGGTCAGTGTATCGCACTTCATTAAAATATTTCAACAATTTCGTCTCCCAGACTGAACACAGTAATAGATTAAGAAATATCACGCACATAGAGGGTCAGGCATGCTTAAGGAGGGGACTACTGTAAGTTTTTTAGAAAATCTATTTTTTTTTCTGCAATGAAGAGAAATCATTGAAAAACGTTCTTCCTTAACAACTCGAAGTTTTACCCAAGCATTTCGTAAAGATAAACTGAATTAAATAAATCCCTCCCGAGTAATTGCAGTCTAATATCTTATCTGCTGATTTGTAGGTTATGTAACCCGCTAACAAGCGTCTTCAGAATGTGTTTGTGTTCATTTGAAAACATTTTCAAACGAAAACATGTGAGTGTAGAGCTAAGCGCTATCCGAAAGCACTCAGTGTTTCTGCCAAGACATGAAAAGTTTTGGATGAAGATTTTGTTTTTAGCTATAATTATATATTTTTCTGTCTTTTTATTTGTTATTTTGCAACATGTAGAATACAAAATGTTTAATTCCGTTTTTGTAGAAGCGGAAAATTCTAGCAAACGATTTCCGAAGAACGAGAATGACAATAATGGTAAAAATTAATAAAAAAATTTATGAAGGCAAAATAAGAAAAAACACTACATTGGGCCACGGCCCACTCTTAAATACACTACGTTACCATGCAAAATAAGAGGGAGTGGTTCAAAAAGCGGTCTGATTCGAAGCATTTTTAATGGAGTTCGTCTTTGGGACAAAACAAGACAGTGGGCCAAATTTCATCATTGTATCTCAATTGTTGCGCCCTGCAGGTTAAACACAAAACAAACAGACGGACAGACAAACTTGGCAAGTTTATCGATTCCAAAAATGATTCTGAATCGATCCGTGTAATAAAAGGTGGGCTTACCTCAATTGGCTCTAGATGCTGGATAAATCTGGACAAATTTAATATACCTTTGTGGTGTAAGACATGAGAACTTATCTGCAACGAAACGCAAAAAAAGTCGATTTTTCGCAACGGCATGAAAAATGATCAATTTTCATTTCTTTCATAAGCCACTGATAACCCAACAAAAAAATATATTTTTTGCATTCCCTATATGCTGCACTATCCAACGACAGGCAAATTAAGTGAGTCAAATTTGCACCAGCTACGTTACTTGATGCGTTTTTAATGCTTTTCATAACCAAATCTTTTCAATACACAAATGTACGGTTAATGATTTGTCCAAACATTACATATTACCGAACCGCGCGTCTATCTAAAAACAGAAAAAAAATTGTCAAATAAACGCTTTCGTAAGGCTGTTCCTGTGGCTTCTCCGCTGCCGTTTCCGTCGGACCAGAAAATGATTCTGACGAACTTAACACACCCTTATTACAAATGGTGTAGGATCTAAATATAATAGATTAATATATGGATGAAAATTAGCAGAACTGAATATAAAAGCTTATCATGTTAACACTACTTTTAAATTGTTTTCTCTTCTCTTTGGTTTCTTTTAAACTTATTCGTGGTCAATTTTAATTTCCCTGCCGTTCCTGTCTCTTGCAGTAGATGTCAGTTTTTTCTATTAATTTTTATTTTGAAAATTGTTACCTTCTTTTTACACCCTTTTTGTTTCTTCCCTTCGCCATCTCTCTTTTTTTTTCTTTTAAGCCGGAATATTTGACCTTTGACACCAAACAAAGATTGAAACAAAAACAAGAAATCTATGGTTCCGTTGTTATTGTTATACTTACTTCTGATTTTCTTTCTAGTTAAACCCTACGCTACTTACGATACAAATTATATTAAGCTTATGTGGATCTATGTAACATACCGAATGAGTTAACCTTCTTTCCCGTAGGTCTATACCAAATCGCTTTCTAATCGACAGTCCATCTGTCCGTCTAATGTCTGTCCATGCTATTTTCTGTCCAAACAACACGTTGCACTTTTCGAGATATTGCGGAGGAATTTGGCTGTACTGACGTATTTTATACGTACACTTAATGTTTTGTGACGAAAATTGTCTTTCAAAAACTATTTAGCATACAAATTAATTGTACTAAACTTGCACGTAACGTATCATATTAATGTTTTATAACGAAAGTGAGTAGAGAATAATAAAATCTTTAGCCAGAAAATAAATTTTTTTGAATACAGATCGTGCCAGTTCATGTGTCCCTATGAAGGCTCTTTATCTTGATAGTAAATAAAAAATCGTATAAGGCGAGGTGAAGCAGGGTATTTAATGGTGACCTTGTCGTGACCTATAATATTTCCGCTTGTTTCGTTCTATTTCTGATCTATTTTTATTGTGCTACATCTATTTTTATTTTTATCGATGACTAATTCTACATATACTTGCATGTTCGACTTTATATCCATCGCGGTATCTATTTCTATCTCCATGATTGTACATATTTTTATAGTTAGTTCGGTATTTATGTGTATAATTTTGTCCACGTACCATGTGCACTTTTATGATCATTCCTTTATCCACACCTAAGTCTACAGCATCGTTCATATATATTCCATCGTGCAACAACTAAAAAAAAAACTCTTTTTTAATTGCTTATTATTCTTGATTGGTCTATAAAACCGCAAAATGCTACTCAATTCCAAAATTACAATGATCGTAATTAGGGTACATGTTATGTATGACGAAAGCTAGGATTCATTTTCATTTCATCTGTCAAAGACAGCCCAAAGCTAATGAATTCAAATTTTTTTATGCGTGCACGTCACACCATCAGGTCTGTCGGATCTCGCACTTAGTTGAACATTAACTCCGTAGTTGGAACAAAAAAAAAATTATTACATCAAGAAAGCGTAGTCAATATAACAAGGAATCGAACTATTTTGGAAAATTATTTGGTATGCCTTTCAATAATAAACCTTCGCTCGGCAGTGAACGTTTTAAAAGTAATTAAAACCTGACAATGAGGGCTTTCGCATGTTCGGAAAATTATCAAAGTTTATCCGAAATTATCTATAGAAATCAATGGGCGTTGTACGAATTTGAGAGGAGAATGTATAGAAATCAATGGGTGGTGTACGAATGCGAAGGAAAAACACCCGCATTTAAATCGCTACTTTTTAATGTTTCACAGAAAATGAAATGGAATGAAATGAATTTGTTTGCCAATTACAGACGCAAAACAAAATTCGATAAGATTAAAAAGGAAAGAGGCTGTTGTAGTACAGCAATCACTTTCCTTGAAATGAAGAAGAACAAGCAAAAATGAATTGTTGATTTACGTTGATTTACGATTGGTTGCGCTTATAAGAAGAAACAGCTGAATATAAAAATGAAAAGAAAACTGCTTTACCTACAAACAACTGAACTAAACCTAGAAATTGTGAAAGATACGTAAAATATTCTTAAAAATTGTTGTTAAATAATTCATGATATTCGTTTCAGCATTTAATTTTATTACAAATGTCGTTTCACTTTTTCTTTTTGGGTTCGTTTTGTTATTAGGAAACACGTGATTTCCTTTAAAGTACTTTAGTTCACTCTCATTCACGTGGCTGAAAATTAGCTTTCTTTTTCGAACTCAGCTGTTTAACAAAATCGGCTGAAAACGAAAGCGAATATTAAATATTTCATACGTGATTGATAAACTTCCATATGCTTTGCGATGCAGTGAAGTGAAGTTCAAGTCTCTAATTCTGTATAGATTCCACATCGTTTTTATTTACTTCTTTATCCGACTTCTGTAAAGAAATGCTTTTATTGACACAAGTATTCAATTTATCATATTAAACTGATGGATGGATCACTTTAGTGACGATGAGTTAATTGTGAGTCATAATTTTGATAAAAAAAAAAACTTATTTGGACATTATGTCCATTTCTATGCCCACTCTTGCAGTTATTCTAACGTTTTTTATTGTTTCTATTTTCATGCCTATGTTTATATTTATCTAAGCACAACGTCAGTCATTAAGCTCATCTTATTCGATTTTGAGAGTCCCATAAAAAGATCCATAGCCGGCCATAGGCATACATGATATCAGAATCTCAACCATTTCTTAAGTTGCGCACTTTAGGGAGAGCGTGTTGAATGGTTCACACTGTTCCAAACAAAGTGAAAATTTTGTACACCTTCTCAATCGTTAATGAACTTAATAAGTTAAAATACAAGATGCATGCATACTATAAAGACACTCTTACGTTTGCGTATATTCTTTAACGTTAGAGAAAAAAAGCTTTATAATCATGTAGGTGCCAAGAGTATATATAGCAAGTATACTGCAACAATTTGTTATAGTTTCCACTATTCTTTTGGAAATAATTAATAGATAAATATTTTTCTATACACTGCAACTGTTGTTTCAGTCAGCGTCGTCATCCTCTAATGTTGCAACACCTAAGACATTGGCTAAAGAAATACCTATATATAAAAGCTTAGATTGTTTGGCATTCAACCAAGAACTTGAAACAAAAACTTGGGAAATTTATTATAAACATTTTTGGGTAACACATAATATCTTGGAGTGAATTAATGTGGGAATAAAGTAGCAGTAATTAATTAGCACAGTACGTTCTCATAGAGCATCTTAAATTTTCGACTAAAGTTTCTTATATGCCCGTATTCCGGCAAATGTATAGGTGTGCATGTAAACATTTGTATAAAAAACTTTGCGGTAGAGCAAGTCACGTTTCATACATTTTTTTAGACAATGAATCATCAATTCTTATAAAATTTCTTCACGAAAACTTTGCTCGGAATGTCTTTATTCATACACTTCTAAATTTGCAACAAGAACATTATAGTCGGGCGACTATTAAGTACCCTACACCATCTTGTGTCTAACTCTTCTTATTTTTATTATAGAACACAAAAATTATATCTTGCTTCTATGTAAAGGCAAATTTTTCATATGTATGTTTATGGGGAAACGGGCCCAAAACGCAACCTAATGTAGTACAAGTTTAATCCTTACATAGGGCAAGATCCAAAATTAGGCGTAGATAGTCCAAATTTTGTAGAGTTCATTTTTGTAGGAAATTACTATTACGGGTCAATTTTCATCACGACATATTAAAACTTAGACTTCTCTGCTCTACAGAGAATAAATTTTTGTGAAATTCGTTATTAGGGTAGGATCCAAAAATAGGCCGAAATGGTGCAAATTTAGTACAGATAATTTTTTTATGTTAAATTACTATTACGGTATTGAAAATTACACGTTTTTGTCGCATGAACTTTAGGTTTCGTCATATAAGAAACGGCTGAAAAACTGCCCTAGCCGGTCCAAAGCTTTCGTACCAATTTAGACAGCCGAAATACTACTACTTAGCCACTTTTGCCGAGACTTTTTAAAAATTATTATTTTCTTCCATATCATGACTTTTCAGAATAGGGCGTTATATGGGGGTGGTCAAGAAAGTAAAGCGATGCGAACCACTTTCAATAGCGTTCGTCCTTGGGTCAAAACGCGTCACTGTCCCAAATTTTGCGACCTGCAGCTTGAACACGAATCCACATGGACAGAAATGAGATGGGTAGACAGGCTAAAATCAATTCAGATTACGATTCTGAATCGATCAGTATAATAAAAGGTGGGTCTATTTTAACCCCTCTGCATGTTACATACGACCGCACGAACTTAATATGCCCTGTACTACAATTGGTGTAGGTATAAAGACGGAAAGATGTACACATACAGAGAGAGCTAAAAGAGAGTTAAAAACTTAGCTTGTTGTTGAAGGACATGCGTACCAGAGAGTGAAACGATCTCTGATGTATTTTTCCTTATTTTACAAACAATAAGATAAACTTAGTGCAAAGCTTCCCTTCGATGGTGATGCAAATAAAAACTTCTTTAAAACTGATCTGATATGATTGCTTAATCTTTTGATTCACTGAACAAATTTATTGAATAAGGGTCAACAGCTAAAGCAACTTTAAGAAAATATTTTAATATACTTTCAACTTATTTTCAAGAATAACTTATGGTCTTTAATAGACACAATTTTGTAATTTATGAGATATTTTAGATTCCTCCGAAGGTACCCTCGAGAGCAAAAAAAACCGCTCACCTTCTACATTTTCCTTTCGAACCTAAATATTTAGTATTTTAAATTTAGTTCGCAAACATAGCCAGAATTGAACTAAAGTACACACTGTTAGCTTTTGAAAAACACATCCTGCTTACCCTTGACCTTGAAAATCATTACAATAGCAATAAAACATAGAAATATTCAAATTCTCCTGTTCCAGGTAGCGCCCTCTCCGCAATTTTGACCAGGTTTAAAAGAACAATAAAACAATAAGATTTGGATAAAAAATATTTATTAATACGATGTAATACCTCCCCTAGCCTAAATAATAGCTTCCATTCGATTCATCATCAAATAAATACGGCTGCATCCTACAGTGCAGTATTGCGTCCTGTGATGAATATAAGTTCGGTTTTCGGTTTCAGTGACATGCCTCCCCAAAGTATGTACGAGCTACCGCTATACAAGGCACCTTCAAAGATGCAGTATTGGGCGAAACGTTCACCGATTCACATGTTCTCGAGCCAACTGAAGGCGTGTTTGTCAATGGGCTGTTGTCAATTTCGAGCAAGTTACTGTCTTTCGGTTAGTCTTCTAACCGTCCACTGACTGCCTTCCACTTCTATAACTTCCTGGAGGTGCTGTCCGGGCTGAATTTGCATTCTACCGGCGCTTTCGTAATGACGTAGTGACAAGGAGACGGACATCACTTTGTCTCGTAACAGATTTTCGGACGAGTGCAACGACCGGTCTCGTGACGATTCTGGGGTACACGTCGACAACACATCGGCTTAAATTTAACTGTCATGTCACTTTGTTTTGGTTCTGTCTAGCTTCCATTAGTGCAACCACTTAAGGAGCTTCTTCTGTTATAGTTTCCGTCCTCTTACTCTGAAAAGTCTCGTATTCGATAAAGAACGTTGTGTACTTTAGTTCAATCTAGTTTATGCTTGCAACTTAAACTCAATTTCATATATAATTAAGTTCGCAGTTAAAATGTAGGTGGTGTGCGATTTTTTGGCCTCGAGTGTACGAGCTAGGTCCATCCAAACCACTGTTATGCCCGGGATTAAGAAAGTGTCGTCAGCTTTACTATCTCTACAAACATGAAGTAGCAAAAAAATAGTTTTCTTACAAGAAAATGGTAAAAGATATTTTATTCAAAGTATTATCCACTGCTTGCTATATATTTTTTTATGTATTCGGTGCCAAAAGTACAAATAGTTCTGAGAATCGATGTTAAGTGGTTTAACTGGGAACTGGGAGTGGTTTAACTTTGATGAACGGAAACAGTTCCTATGCTGCTTCTTGGGTTCACAAAAATGTGACGTCGGTTGTATCCAGGAGAAATAATATTTACTAAACATAGGAAAGGCTAGCAAATACCTGTTCGATGTTGCTATGTAGGTATCGACGCTCATTATACTCAATAGTCCCGATAATCTTTGACATATCGGGCCGGTGCCTTAATAGCACCGGTTGTAGCTGGTGGCGTAATGAAGATCCAACCGATCCGCCCAAATGCCGACGCCATGTATAATTGGCTTTGATTTCAATGTTAACACTTCGCTTACTCTGACTTGTGTTTATTTACGCTTAGGATACCATCAAGTACTCATTGTAAATCATCTGCCATGACTCAACAGTAATTAAGCAGAGCACACTTCCTGTCAATGGCTATTTTTTTGGCACCAAACTCTATCTATTCAAGCCCTAAAAAACAGTTTTTTATTATACTGTAGCAGTAGAAGATAGTACTTTCACATGAAGAAGTCACAGTTTGCTAAAAGGCAAAGCAATCGACCTTTCTTTGTCAACTCCACATTTTGGATTTGTATAGCAAATGTATACAGAATGTATTGTGTAAGTGAAAAAATATTGAGAGATTTTTGTCGTTAGACGATATTCGTTATTGTATGTATTGCGCTACGTCCCGCCGCAGAGTTTATCGCACTCAAACACCACACTCGGTGTTTCTTCATTTGGCTATTTTATTGGCTAAACTCAATCTGCGAAACATGGTTTGGCCACAAGGTCATCTGTATCTCTCTCGAAATTGGGGACATTAAAATCCCCAGGGGCAGAACGTATGTCCACACCGAAAGTGTCATAAATTAGCGGCATGAATTGTGCACACACACACTAAGCTCGGAAGAGACGGCAAGCATTATGCCTCTCCAAGAAATTTTTCAACTAATAAAATTCTATCTTTTGACAATCATCCGGGTTCACCTTTCGTTTACAACTTTGTATCTCTCAATTCCTCTCGTTCCTTCTTTATTCATAGCTTATTCAAAATTCTGCATGCTTCTCAATATTTTCGACCAGTAATTAAATTCTTATCAGTGAGAAAATTCACAGTTATTCCGGCAGAGGTAGACCGTCATTACTTGAAATTGGTCAATACCAAATGGAAACATTTTTCACTCGTCTGTTCTGATGGATCTAAAATCGATGTTATAGGCAGCGGTGTTTGGTTGATTTCCAAATATTAATATAGAAGTCTCAAATCACCCATCTCGCACTATCGATCCTGGAAGTCATTCGCTTAGCGAGTGCTCAGCCTCAAAAGAAATTCCTCATAGTGTGAGACAGCGAATCTGTTTTATCCGCTTTGCAATCATTTCCCTCAGATAAAACTCACCTTTACGTATCAAAAATCAGATTTTTATCCTATAGCATCAAATCTGATACCTTTCGTTTTCATATTTTCTGAGTGCCCAGTCACACGGGCATTCTTGGCAACACCACTTCAGATAAAATTACCATCTTCCACACCATCTCATTTTAATGATCGTGCTCTGACTTCCGAGGGCAATCGACAAGAAACTTACAGTTTCTTCTTGGCAACAGCGATGGAATAACTCAGCTTATACTACTTTATTCCCTCAATTAAATAAAGCTCTTTGGTTTATCAATTGCGGATTCATACATAACATTATTTGGTTTATTAACAGGCTGATGTTTAATCAAACGAGACATAATGATCACCTACTCAAAATTAACTCAGTGAGTGGTCCTTTATGTACATGTGGTATCTTACAATCTCCTGATCAGATCTTATTTGTCTGATCGAATGTTACCAATTCTATTCGCCTTTCCACACTTCGCGAACTTTCTTTATAGCCGCAGCATTGTTGACATTTTGCGTTCTCATACTTTACGAGCTTACTTCACAATCTTTTACATTTACAGCATTGACACCCAAATTAGCGACCGACTCTCTTTTTTTATTCTCGCACTTATCAGTTCTTTCATATGACACTTTATACCCATGTGCCACATTACTTCTGACGCTATGAAATTGATCCCTCGCTGTTCTAACCTACGTGGCGGGCGAGTAATATGCATATTTTAATAAAATTGAAAAAAAATAACGTGGCGGACGTATAACACGCAAAATTAATAAGACATTAACCAGATGTAGTTTTAATTACGAAATACAAAAACATAATAAAATAAATATTTATTTATTATAATTGCTTGCCGAATAAAGAAGGCAAAAAAACCGTGCAATGGCACGAAACTATCTGTTCTGCAAATTTCAATGTCAAAAAAGTACGTTGGTGTGGTCGCAACAATTTAGGAAAAATCGACGTAAAATTACTTTTAAAGTTGGGTACACAGTAAAATGTCCATGCAAAATTTGTTTAATCGGAATATTTGCTGAAACACAATGAAAGCGAGCTAATTGTAAAACACACCATCACTAGTAATAGAAAATAAATAAAATTCGAGAATTCCGTGAGAGGTCTTATGCTAACACATAACGTATCGAAGAGTGGAAATGACGCCGCATAAGTCTGTGGTATAGGGGGCGAATCGTACATTACGAAGTCCTGAAATTAATAAAACGATTGGATCATCTCTTAGTGGGTGTTTCTAAAAATGCAACCAGAAATACTCAATAGAAATGGCGTTAGCTTCTATCAAAAATTTCGGTTTGCCGGAACAGATTCAGACAGCATCTAAAAGGACGGAAAACTCGGACACTATCCCGCTCGAGTACCATTTATTTAGCTTTGTACTGAATCATCTCACGTAAATCGTTTCGACTCGTCCTTTCGCTGCCGAAATTTCAGCAGAACTACGATAATGGGATAATGGTTTTATCGCATGATAATAACGGTTATTAGCTACTGAAATGAAACTTTTTTTTAGAAAAAAAGCGCAAAAAAATGTTCCAACGTTGTTTGCCGTATTGGTATATAATATGCGTATGTAATCGCTGGACTTTGTTATTTTAAAGACACTCGTAAGAGTTGTCGCTACAATTTTTTGTCTTTAAGTTGATGGTAGCGCCCTGTGAGAACAGCACAAAATTGAATGCAATCTGCTATGTATAAAGCTCTTTTTCTCCCTTCTCCTTCTTTTTTACACACACCTTTGGGAGCTCTGTGTGGTTTTTTGGCATTGAAATATTAGTTGAACATGGAGTTTGCATTACGTTTGTGGTTCAAACAATATTTCAACTGCTAGACCATTTAAAATTTTGCTAGAAAACCTACGGGGGATTGCGTACATCAAAAACGCAGGCACATTAATAATGCAAAACATTCGACGGCGACTGAGCTGCTGTGATTGATTTGTCCCGTGTTGGTCGACCTACAATAGCTACGAACGCAAGAAAAATATATATATTATGTCGAAAAGTGGCAAAAATTGGTGCTCCAGGATTGCATTTTTAAAGTCGATTGGGCGGGAGGGGAGGGCCATTTGCAGCAAATCATTTTTAAGAAAAAATGTCATAAACCAATAAATAAAAATAAAAAAGAGAATTCATGTTGATATCTTTTACCGTTTACTTTAAACAAAAAAATTAGAAAACTTTTGATCGAAAATCTTTGTATCAGTCTCTGAGGGTTCAATAAAGTTTTGAACGACGACTAAACAAATATTCTACATTCATTTCATTCATTTTGTATATGACTGAAAAAAAAGTTTTTCGCCGAATATTTATTTCATGCGCTTGGTTTCGTCTGATATTTTCGTCCGAACGGTGGAAGGGTGTATTTTAGTCATCTTCGTAGAAAACAGATACGAAGACTGGGTGGAACCTAGGGTTTGGAAGTTTTGGCTTTATTGCAATGCAAATGATGGACACTGGTTTGAATGGCAAGGAGATAAAACTTCATATCGTTTTTCTTATACATAGAGTTTACGCATCTTACACCAACTTGAACAAGAGCAAGCATCTTACACGAAGTTGAAGAAGAAGAGGCATCTTACACCAACTTGAAGAAGAACAAGCATCTTACACCAAGTTGAACAAGAACAAGCACCTTACACCAAGTTGAACAAGAACAAGCATCTTACACCAACTTAAACAAGAACAAGCATCTTACACCAAGTTGAACAAGAGTAAGCGTCTTACACCAAGTTGAACAAGAACAAGCATATTACACCAAGTTGAACAAGAAGAGGCATCGTACACCAACTTGAACAAGAACAAGCATCTTATACCAAAAAAGTATTCATAATAGCGAAGAAGTTCTGTGCGGATAGAGGTTATTTCACTTTTTTTTGCAAAAAATATCAATTTTTGATAATAGAACAAAATATGGCCAAAAGCAGATTAGAGAAAATTGGAACAATGCGCACAAGGTAATAACAGACAAAACAAGCTAACAATTTAATCTTACTAATCGCGTTACAGATATTCTGTTATTTCGTTCTTCTATAAATTCTGTTATTCTTCTTTCCCTTTATTTTGTTGTTTCATCAAACATGTCGAAGTTAACCATTTTTAAGCATTGTTAAGCAATGTTAAGCATAAATAAAAAGTATTTTTGATAAATTGTTGCATGAAGAACCTTTGTTTTCTGGAGCATTATAAGTAAAAAGTTCTACGTATTGCACATATCTATAAGTGAATTATTAATTTATGTCTATGTACATGGTCCAAAGTTTGCATTATACTAAATTTCCTAAGAAATTTTTTACCAAGTTTATAAATAAATAAGACGCATGTATCCACCTGAGTGGCCGCGTAGGCAAAGGATATCACTAGGCACTCAGTGGTCGTGGGTTTCAATCTCCCATCTGATAGAGTTTCCAATAAAGCCGATAGTCTTAAATTTTATTGCCTTAGGACTGTAGTCGTAGAATTTATTTCTCTCTCTCGCCGAATTATAATAAATAATAACAATAACAAAATGTATCTATTGATTCTTGATTGTATTTTATCCATCCAGCGATTAGGAAGGGGACATGACATCTAAAGTCAACAAGTAAGAAATTTATATTTTGTAATTATCACTTCAAAAGTAAATTCAATGGAATTGCATAACATTTTCGAAACATGTGTCTGATTTATTAGATGCCAGATGGAGTTTTTTAGAGCTATATTTGCTATTTGATAATTCAATATTTATTTATGGGGTGATTGTGGCCGGATTACGCCCTATTTAAAATTCAGTTTTCGACCGTTCACTGAGAGGGTATATGCCACATTTGAATTTTTACAACCCAAAGTTCCTAATTTTAAGCGCTCCCACAACTGTCAGACGAATTGACATACAAATCGGAGCAACTTATGGGTAGCAAGGAACAATTATTTCTGACTACCAGTGCATGATGAAGTACATCATTACGGGAGATGACCCTTGCATATAGGCATACGACGCGGAAGCAGCTGACCAAGCGGCCAATTACGTGCAAAGTGTGTGCCTAACCAAAATCGAAAAACCCGCGCCAAAATTGCTCTTCAATATCAAGTCAAAGTCATGTTGACATTTTTCTTCGATTATTTGAGTGTTTTGCATTATGAATATCGTTCCACATTCCAAACGGTTAATAAGGAATACTATAAAGGCGATGAAAATGATTTAAAGAAATAAGTAAAGATTTTTTCATTTTATAAACAAATTCAATTCATGTTTTGATTCCTAATGCGTATTTCCCTTTGTTGTAAGTGAACAAGCTAACCTAATATAATCCCAATTTTCGTTTTTGGGCGTGTAAGAATCTTAGCTCTTCATTGGTCTAAAGCGCAATAATTTTTATGCCATTCACTAATAAAGTTATAAAGAAAATATATTTCTGTGTTTACGGTGTTTGCAGTTTGATTGAGTTCACCTTTGATTTCCTTTAGCATCTCTGACATATTTTACCGGGTTCCGAAGTATAATATAATCGCCCTGTAAAGCAACACCTCAATGTATATGTATAACTAAGTTCGATTTGCCACGCATAAGGGGAGCATAGTTTTGAAATTTGCTGTATATACAAATTCCAAACGACTTTTATTATCCAAACTTTTCTAAGTTTGATTTCTGCAAAAATTAAATTAGGAATCCAAGCTTTCTTTTTTTTTGTTTTTTTTTGTCATTCAGCAAACGCAAGGCAAACTTGCATTCAAGTGAACTGCATACCACAGTTTTGTCTGCTAAATACTTGAACGAAAAGAAAAACTTTAATGGGGTTTGACCCGAAATTTTTAATACTCACTGTTCCCACTGTGATATCACACCATGTATACTGTATAGCGCTGTATACCGTATAGCATAGTGCACATCGTAGATCCACTACTGTTAATGGTGACGCATATATCGCATGCATTGCATAGCGCAAAGCCTGCAGCGGCTGTCATATATCGAGGCGTTTATATCGCATAACGCACGGTCTGTAGCGGCTACCGTATATCGTATGGCATATATCGTACATGTCACAGCGTAGCAAAACTACCATAAATCATATCGCATACACCGAACAGCGCATAGCATGCATGAATTTCCGGGTATTGTATCGCATGTATTTCACAGCATACACATTTGAAATCGCAATTTTATACATTTTCGTAGTGCTTTTTACGGAAAGGTGATATATTTATATTTTTCTCTTTGTTTTTACCAGCTTTAAAGATAACACTTTTTCTTATAACTTAATTTTCAAATACGCAATTGTCACTTCATTACGACAGAGAAAAATATTGATGAGGAATATTTATACGTTCGAAGAAATTCGATGAACAGTTGCTAGGCAAACATTTCATCAAAATTAAAGACCCTTGTGATGTGTATAAAAGACGCTTTACTGTTGCACATACATAGGCAAAACTAACTTAAAATCAAAATGCCGGTAATAGTACGATGCATAGAACGTTGACCAGTCGGAAGAGACCCGGAGAGAGCGGAGAGAATTGAAAATCAATAAAATCTTAAGTGGTTAGAGATAGTACGCAACTATGGATGTGAATACATGCAGGCGTTTATATGTGTGTCTGTACGTATGTGAATGGGGACGTGTAAATGTGTATGGATGTATGAATTAGTCTTCTTCGAATAATGACCAATATTTGACTCTGACAGTTGTCGAAGCGAGCAGAAATCTTTTATGCCACTTGAATGATTGACAATAAGTTGACAAAAATTAGATACGGAGGAGATTCGCATCAATTCAGTAACACATGTTGACCAAGAGTATCCAATCCTGACCTCTTTATGCGTAGACATTTTATGGTATTATCTCATGGCAATGGTACTGCACTCTAGATTCTGCATTTAATTGAAGTAGAATCGAATGCATTATGTTAACGAACTTTTTCAAAATTAAAAAATGTGTGTTTCATAGTTCAGTCCGTCATATTGCTTACTTACTTATTTTGTTTAATAAAAACGCACAAAAATTGACTTTTTTATAATGCAAAAAGGGGAGCACTCCCAACGAAGGCTATCGATCAGCCGTCACTTTTCGCTTTAAAATATCGAGTTAGTTATACTTTTAGAAAACGTCCGTTCTTCTTTTAAAGATCTTACGGTCAAACAGTGACGACAAAGTTTCAACTTCACCACAAATAGCTTTATATTTTTCCCGCTCACACGTTCACGGAATTATTTATATTATCGATTTTGCGAAATGTATTGCAACATTTGTTAATTTAGTCGCAATTAATTGCGTTTCCAAAATATACCAAAATTTTGAAGGATTCGATGTATTATCCAAAATGAAAATCAGTAGCATGCAATCCATTCGTTCCCTTTTGCTCTAGAAATTTCAATGAAAAAAGGCGCTGCGGTCTGGTCGACCAATCGTTCGCGAAGTCGTGGAAATTCTTTAAAAAATCAAGGAAGATCGACACATTTCGATATGCACCTAAGCATTGCTTAAAAAAAGCTTTAAGCCATTCGCTTAAGGTTGGATACAAAATAAAGCTTGATGTTGAGTGCCAAATGACTCAATGAAGAAAAATTGAATAGACCGAATTTCCCCGAGATGGGTGAACTTGCACAAAGAGTGGCAAAGCTCGGCTTGATACTCCGTACATGAATGCTTCGTATTTAGTTTTATTTAGCAGAAGACGACGGTGTTTTGTGTCCGCCACCTGGCCATATGAGTGTTAGCATTTCCTACTGTCCACAACTAATGTGAATAAAGTTCACAGTTGATAGAAAGCAAGTAGGAACGTTTAACTGGCAACATTTCTCCTTTCATCACGATAATGCTACACTGTTCAAATCTTTAAAGACACGATAAAAACTGGTAGAGTTCGGCAAGGAGGTTTCGTTGTATATAGTCTGCAGCAGGCGGGGGCAATAGACGAATCCCGCCCGTGATGTCAACGAGTCCGGCCCCAAATGTTTAAAATTTGAAATAATTCAATTTGCTCGGACATAGCAATGTTGCACCGTCACCGACTCAGCTTACAGCTACCAAATGTGAATGTGCAATATTTTTAATAATAATTGGGCCTTCTTCTGGTCCTTTGGTATGAAAATCACGAAATTGGCGCGTTTATGAAAAAAGTTGTCCATCCCTGCTATACAGCGTGGTCGGACTACACGTGCCATTTGTGTCGCCTCTTACACATCTCCCTTTATGGGAAGTTAAGTTCGATAAAAGATCGAAGAAGAAGATCAATTACTATGGTTTTTTAGGACGAAACCTTAAAGTTTTAATATTGAAATTGGAAAAGTTTGTTACTTAAAATAGCGCCTGTTTTTCTTAATAAATGCCATGTATTTGAATTTAGGTAAATAGATGTCATGTGCTTTTCCTTGGCCTAATATTACTACTTTAACCAGTTAACTGAATATTACTTATAAACATCCCACTTTGGCGTCTTCGAGTTGCATATACATCACATAAAAGACGAATTTACGAATCAATATACAAACTGAAGATTTCAGTACGATGTAAGACAAATTTTATATAAATGTATGTTTTCTTTTATAGCATCGACAAGAATGGTTGCATTCCTCGGTATATAATGTGTGTTCAAAATAAAAAGGTGACTTTTGAAATTTCGTGGGCTTGTAAATTTTTTGTCTTTGGCTTTGAGTTGGGCATTTGGCGAGTCTACTTTGAGCAGAAAAAAGGGGTTTATGAGCGGTACCACCTCTTTACAGCACGCGGACAAGATTGTAAGGGCCATGCCTGCCTTGCAAGCCCCAGCACCTCAACACCCGACGGAAACGTTGAAGCAATAAAGAAACTTGTTATAGAGAATAGTCGAATCCCTATTAGAGAAGTAGCTGAGGAAATCGGCATGTTCAGTTCATGCCACGCAACATTTTTGGATGTTTTGGTTATGACATCTTGTGGCACGATAATACGCCAGCTTACACGCCATTGCTTGTTCGCAATTTTTTAGTGAAAAACAATGCCCTAATCATGCCTCAGCCACCGTGTTCACCGCATTTGGCCCCCGCGACTTTTTGCTGTTCCCAAAACTGAAGAGATCCATCAGAAGATATAGTTTTGCCACGGTTAAGGCGATAAAGACCGCATCGTTGGAAGCTCAAAATTCAAAGTTCAAGGCCAGAAAATGCATGTCCGAAGTGCTCCGAAGATTGGAAAAAGCGCTGACAAAAGTGTATTATCCACAAAGTTCATTACTTGATGAATAAAAAATCTTTTTCGAAAAAATTGAAATAAGCACCTTTTTTTTGAACACACCTCGCACAAGTTATTGCACGTGCAATATAGACATCATACGGAAACCGGAAGTAATTCTTGATTATGATAACAAAATGGGTGATTTTGTTTTGTGCAATTTCCTATCCGACTACTTATAGCGCGTTTGACGTATAATATATCGACATATTATCGCTTGACCGGGGGTGAGAGACTTTTAAAGATCAATCACACAGTTAACTGACTAAAAATTACCATCATCGCGATAACTGTAAAATAGTGGATGTAACGATAAATATACGCTGGCCTTTGCTTTCTCTTTCTCAGATTGTTTACGGTAAAATAATGAGTCCTTTTATAGTGAAAGAAGAGAGAAGTTTCATAAAATTAGCAAAAAGCATACGGCGCAGCTATATACGCAAAAGTGTCGTCTTTAACTGTAACATACCCCAATTTAATTACATCTTCGTACAGCTAATCATATAAGATAAGATAAACTTGAGATAAACATAGTTAGAAGGTGGTAATGTTTCCAAGTTAACATATTTTACAAATGAGTTGCATCGAGATGAACTCCATGTCGTAAATTATTACATATTTTCGTATAAATTAAATTTCATTGTTGGTGTAACTATAACAATATATGATACGTCGTAGGCAACCATTCTTACTTTCTAGCGGAAAACTCAGCAAACACGATACCATTAACAAGCAATAAATTGTTAACATACAGCGTAGGCACGGGACAATTGCTTAGACAATTATTTTGATTTTATGATTTAAACACTGACGCCTAAGATCGCTCGTTGCTAATGTGATTAATCATTTCAATCACACCATTAAGGTTTGTATACACCGAAGCAGTCTATTACACGGAATATGCGTTCCTTAGAAATCCGTGCAAAAAAATTCGTATAGAAAAATACCTCGGTATATGGGAAATTTGGTGATATGTTCCACAACTTTACAAAATCGTCTAAGATGAAGAACTCTTCATAGTCTTTCAAAAAACCGTGTAAAAAAAGTTGTAATGAAATCAATATTATACTTTTATAAGACAGAACCATTAATTTTTATTATAAAAAACAAATTAAAATTAGTGTAGAGTGGAAATTCAGTCCATAAATACTTATATAATACAGAAATTGAAATTAAAAGGAATAAAAATCAGTTTTCCAACGATTGATCGCTTCTTAATAATAAGCGTTCAAGTCTGCTACGAGCTGGGCCAAAAATACTATCTTCAGTTAACATGTCGGATATGTCTAGCACAACTGTCAGGTTTGATTCAAATGAAAAATGTCGTTCGCTATTAATGGCCAAGTAGCATAAACGGAGCGACATTTGCTTATAGCATTCCCTCAATTGTACTTTGTTGCTGAATACATCAGTTTCTGTGAGACACCGTCAAAACCACAATTAAAAAAAATTTTTTTTTTGGGATTGGCGCTAAAACAAAAAAAATTCGTATAAAAAAGGGTATTTGCTCTCATTGATAAAACGTAAAAAATCGTGTGAAAAAGGTGGGGTGTACTTGGCATCTGGTAAAAGCCCTAAATATGCACTTCACATTATTTTCCATAGTATGAGGTAAATGTAAATCACGCTTCCCTCGTACGTTGTATTTTAGATCGCAGGTCCTTATTAAAAACAAAAATTATCATCAAACATGTGTGCATCGTTCTTCACGTACCAGTAGATATCCGTTGCCGAATAGGAATCAGAAACGCCAATAGCGCTTTCGAGTTTCTCGTTCTACCATGGAAAAGTGCAATGAAGGCAACAAAGGCTGACGTCTAATGAAAAAGTCATAATTGAAAATGTCATCGCTCATAACCTGATTGCTATTGAAAAGGATTTCACCGTCTTCCTGTCTACCATTAAGATGAGACATGCAAGCTCGTTGTTAAAATTTCAATCAAATATTCAATGACCGTTTCTTCTTTTCGAAACAGCGACAGTACAAAGTGTAGCAGAAGTCGGAGATACCGGCTGGCATTTGTCTCCTCGAAAGATTAGCAATGATTTCTAATTTGCTTATCTTACTGCCTTCGATACATAAGTGCGCAAAATTTGGCACGATTTAATAAACGAATCGTTGTCTGCTTATAAATTTACTGAATAGGCTGCTCTCATTCCCTGTTTCTTTCTCGTTCTCCACTTCTTTCCAACCATCGCTACGTACAGGGGACATCGAAATATCTGAATAACAGAAAATTAAGGCAATAAATATACATGTGCCCTGCAAGCCTGGAGTTAAGGACAATAAATTTTTCATAATTTTTACTTACGCGTTCACTTCCTTAATGATTTGTGCATCAAATGTTATGTTTTCTTATAAGACAATTATAGTTTCAATTTATTTAACAAACTTTAAAAAATTAAAAAAATTATGAAATGAATGAAAATTTTTCGGAAAAATAACAAAAAAAGTATATTTCAACTAATTATAAAAAATTTATAAATTCACACATATAATAACAATATTTTTAAGTTTTAATTGCGTAAATATTTTTTCATTTTTATTGTTTTTGTTTTTTTTTTTTTTTTTTTTGAAAGTAATAAACAAAATGCTTTAAGGTAGTAACTGTTTTGTATGTGTATTTGTCGGTTTATGTGTAACCAAAGAAATTTGTTCATAATTAATTATAGAAAAATGCAGCAATTGATTGGTGTAAACTCAATAAAAAGTTTAAGTTAATTCAGAAAATTTTGGTTTACATTCATTTTCTTTTTTGTTTTTTGGTTTACCTTACTTTTGATTATCAGATTTTCTTAACCTTTGAATGTGTTTTGCATCTAAAAACTTTTTAATATGTATTTTTGTTTCTCATAGAAAACTTTTCTGTTTTTCATTTCCATATTCAATCTTTATATATATATATGTTTATATGTATATATAATAAGTGAGTGTATGAGCATCAATGCGTACATCTAAGTACTAAAAATAAGATTTTTTTGTTTAAAATTATTTTCTTTTTTACAAAACATTTCCTAATGTTTGACTTGTTTTTGTAATATTTTGATATTTTGTTCCTTTTTTAAGTATAATGTATCTAAAAATTTGTTACATATATTGCAGTTTGTTTAGAAAAAATAACCACATATAACTTAAAAATAGGGAAGTTGTTCAGAGTACTATTTAATTTATACATACCTTAGCTTAAGAGTTTTACTTTTTATAATCACCACCGAAAATATTTAAAAAGTATAGTAAATTGTTTGAAAACACATTTGGCAACGACTTTGCAAAGGACATCTTCGCGATCGGACGATTTCAGATCAATTTCGTTCAAATTGTTTTCATGGTCATCCATTCAAGTGTTTATTTAACGGTGCGTTTAAGTTGTGCGTTATTGACACCCGTCAGTCTTTTCAGTTGCTCAAAGGCCTACTCATTAAGTCGCTTGTCGACAAGTCCACTTGCATCCGCCTCAGATTTTCTCATTCATCTGTCGTAACCATCAACGCACCTGTCTGTTTATCAATCCATATGCTGAAAAGTTCGCTTAGTCCATTATATGTGTATTGTACATTTCCCCCTGTTGATCAAATGGACTGGCTGAGAGACTATTTGTCCACACATTCGTTCGCTTGCCCATCGTCTGACCATGTAGTCGCTCCATCTACTGCAGATCCAATTAACCCATCCTATTAGTCTGTATATTTGTCCTTTTACCAATCAATTAATCTTTTCGTTACGTTACTTTGTCACCTCTTTCGGCCGTCTGTTCACTAGAAAATAGGTCTAATGAGATATTTACTTTTCAGTACATTACCGCACCCTTATACTAATAATCAGTAAGTCTCCTTTTAAGTTCTTGCGCCATTTCTTCCTTCCGTCTGTCCAGTAGAGAGCGTGTCTAAGGTCATATTTGCTCTTCCGTTCGTCAGCCCAGGCACATGGCATATTCTCATTTGCGATCTTTAGTCCTTATACGTCATTTCTGCATCAATAGAACCGCCCACAAATTTATTAATCTGTCCGTAAATACGTTCTTCAGTCTCTTAGCCCAACTTTAAATGTGTCTGCCCGTTAATTCGTTCGCCTATTGCTTGTTTACGTGTTGATGGAATTCTCAAGCGTTAACATTGCGGATACATCTTGATATTTAACATATACTTTTGATTTACATCATTGTTTTGAAAACTCAAAAATTTTAAATTTGATGAAAGCTTAAAATATGAGGCTTGAAAACCCGCATATCAGCATTTTAGAAAACTTTAGTGTTACTATAGTTTCAATTGTTGTCTCCACAATTTACTTTCATTTATTTACGTTTTTCTCTTTGAAATAGAAAACGGACGGACGCATTTAATTTATTATGTTCAAACAACACACCAGGTTCTATTTGACCGGCATTGAGCATGATAGCAAACGAAACGAAGATGATGACATCTTTATGATAACGTGAATACTATATGCTTTTGGCTGAAGACATTTTTTATGAAGAAAATAATAAAACAAAAACAAAATGTGACATTTTTATTTATTTAAAGTTCAGGATGGTGAGTATCCAAGATTCGCTTTAAAGCGAAAATAATTTTCTTACTTAAGTTTTTAGTTTTAGTTCCTTATAACTGTCGTATCTACCGCGCAATTTATGCATATACGCTGTTCCTAAACGCATGGGGTATAACAGTTGATGTGTTTCTTTCATTTTTTCCGCCGCACATGCATTCCGGGGTTTTTCACAATAATTTATGCATGGTCACTCCCTATGCTTTGTTCATGATACCGTATCGGATATGTAAGTGCATTACCCTTATCCCAAGAGTAAAGTTCCTGTTCAACCCGAAAACGCATAGAAAAAGAGATGAAACGAAATACACAAGTACAGAAACTGAGTAAACCCATAACACAAAGGTAGATAGAACAAATGCAACAAATTTAAATGTCTTGCATTCACTTTATAAAAAATTTCTAGACAATAAACATTAAACTTGATGGTGCTAAAAATGCATAGCAAAGAAGAAATAATAATTTTGTTATATAAGTTATTGAAAAAAAAAAAACCAACATGATTGCATCCATTTATTAGCCATTTAGTGTCTTCATCCATAATGAAACGCCATCACACATTACGATTGTTTGTGATCGTTGTGATGTTTGTTACGAATTGATTATGATCTCTCAAAGACTTAATAATTTATTGCGACTTAACACACACGGAATCTTTTTCTGAAAGCGCAGTGCTGCGTCATGTTAATTTGATAAAACTTTAACCAATAAAAAAATATCAATAGTTACCTTGTCCTTGTACCTTGCAAAAGGGCTGCTATTTGTGCATTGCAGTCCCCGATTATTGTCGATGCCCATAGAGGGGCTCTTCTGCTAAACAAACCTGCTTTTCCAAGTTCTTAACGAAGACATGACGGCACGCATACCTATTCACGTGCCCACAAATGCCTCTTTTTATTAAACAAAGCTTTGAATGATAAAAGCACAACTTCACCTAAAGAAAATGAGTTTATGAACACTAGAAATTCCGCCGTAAGTTCAGCCTTATTTCGATTCCTCCGTATGATGTTAGTTGTCATGTAGATTAGATGAATATCAAAAAACGTTTCAGCCCTCGGTCATTATATTCGGTCTTAGTGCTCCGAAGTTCTACATAGATGCGATCGAGAAACTTCCCGAGAAATTGCAAAAGATCGTGAATACTAAAATATATTATATTCTTAAGTAAAATTTACTTCGAATAAAAGAAAAACTTAATAGAAAAGGATCGAAAGTCTCTCAACACTTTTTCCTAAACTGTTTTTATTATTATTATTATAATTCAGCCAAAGAAACAAATTGCAAGACTAAAGCCTTTGAGATTTGAACCACTGACCATCGAGTTGTTAGTCAAGATACTTCGCACACTCGGCCACTCAGGCGGATTGTGATATCACATAAAAAAGTTTGATTATCCCTGAATGCAAGGATTCGTGCAACCTGGTATATTCACAATGCCAATGAGTAAAATTGTGCTTTTTTGGAACTTACTGCTATATTATAATTTAAGTCTTTTCGTCACAACGTAATCTTACTGATTGACAGCTGGACACGGGACAATAATCAGTTCAATGTTAATGAGTTATTTTTGCTGCAGTAGCTACAGTAAAAGTAACGGATGAATTATCAGATGATCAGATTTTGTTTAACATTTATATGAATATATCGTTGAGATCAAAGAAAGCTACTATAGGCGGATTTGTAAATACTTTTCGATAGATCCTATATCCTATTTGCCTACTAAAAGTAGCCTGGACGAAAGAGTTTTTGTTTTCACTTTCTTCCTTTAACAATGATTTAATTAGTTTTCTATCAAACGTTTTATTAAAGTGTCGTTCAGAATCGTTAACCAGTTCACTGTCTCGACCTCTTCAGCACTAGACTCGTACATCCATCAAATATGAGGTATGTAATATAAAATTTGGTTGTAACGACTCGGCTTGAAAAAATGATAAAAATACGTTCTTATGAGAAATACAGGTTTATAGTGATAAAAGTTTATGAGGAAATCCGACAAGGACGGATGGACGTTATGTACAGTTAACTGGTAAAAGGGAAGTGAATTAGTTCGTATTCCTCATGTGCCGCTCTGGAAATTTAAACAAGAAAATAGGGTTAGGGCGACAGCTGAAAAAATATACATATATGACGATACGATGAAGGTTTAATAAGCGATCAAATAGTAAGAAATTGTTTTGCTAAATTCCACTCGGTAGATAACACTTTTAGAAACGAACCGACTTTCAAAGTCCTAAGAGCCTTCACGACAATCGTTTAAAGACAACTTTAGAGCAAAATCTACGTCAATCAAAAAGAGTGAGAGCAGGAAAGTAGAATGTATTACTATCAACGGTTTGCGACCACCTGAAGTTTTATGGGAGGTCACGAAGGTAAAAAAGGCGAAAAATATTTATAATTCGACCTAACAAATACCAAAAATTTCCAAGATAACTTTTAAAATTGAAAGCAACGTGCGTTTCAGAGGTTTCCGATGACAGAGACAGCACTGCTGCTATATTAGCAGCAATTTGACGGCTTACTTTTTCATTCTAATTACTTGTAAGCGCACAGTTTCTGGTAAGGTTTCTCGATACGACATCACACTGCCATATACAAATTTTATCTTTTTTAAACGGCTGTGCGATATGATACGCATATGTACGAAAAATAAACAACCAAAGGTAAGATAACGAATGCAATTCGTTTTCATTTTTTTGTTTATATCAGCTCGCAGTGTACATTTCTTACTTCTATGCTTGTCAAATGCTGCAATAAATTTCAGTAAAATTTGCTATAGAAATATGAAGATATTTGCCATATTTCAAAAACATTAATTTCTCAAGTATGATGGGGTTTTTAATAAAACCGATAGCTTTAAGTTTTCGTCTTAGATTTTATTTCTCTGGCTAATTTAATAACAATAATGGTAATATTGATGTTTATGGAGCAGCCTAGGGAATCAGATAAGACTTGTGGTCGTGCGTTCTCGTATCACCATGCCTTTACTAGTAGCTATATATTACATATTGAGTTATTTAGACTTCTGTCGGTTTTGAATACCTTGTCACCAAGTTCATATTATACGCGTTTATATTATAAATTAATATTATATTATATTTTTATAATTATGTTAATGTATTTTTTACATAAAGCGGGGCTTTAATTATTATTGTAAAATTTTAAAGTTTTAATTTAAGTTAAACAATGGTGTAGGCCTACAGGGGATGTCAGCCATTTAAAATAATTGGGAACACGGCTATCATGATGTGGAACACCGAGAGAAGAATTTTATGGTATATGGAAAGTAAGTTCCGCGGTTGCGATAAAAATTGTCCCAGTAAGGGTGAGTGGTGAGGTTTGTTGAAGATTGCACTGCGAACAGTTTGCAACCTGACAATAACCTGAATGTGAACAGCTTACGTCACTCTTACATTTATAATTCAAGATTGACTCAAGGTAAGAATAATACATGGCTAAATCTCTTACTAAATCTTCGCCCATAACCTTTCAGAACGTTTTTATTGCGCATATCTTCTTGTTTTTAAGTTTTGCGATTTTATCCTCTAAGCTTTGTATGTTTAACAGAGATTTGGCGTGGAAAACTATCGAACGCCCTTCAAACTTGATACATTCCCGCCGATTTGGTGTTCATTTAAATGTTTAAAAGAAAACTATTCAAAACTATTCAAACTACGAACATGTGATTAATTTCGTATGCTTTTTGCTCATGTTCATTCAAAGTTATTGTGTACTTGTTTACATAGTTTAATAAGTTCACGTATTAGTATTTTAAGCCAAAAAATATGCGGAGAAATTGTTTACCTCGTAAATGGGACTGATGCAAGCTTTGCTGCGATTTTGAGTAATAATAACGATGATTGAATGTAAGTCTTTAAGTTTAAGAGTTTCACAAAATGTATATATATATATATATATATATGTACGAAATGTTTATTTGTAGTAACTAAATAAATAAAGAAGTAAAATAAATATTTTTAGGAATAGCTTATCGTTACTTAACATGTTGAACATGCCACACTTTTGCACGGTTATATTTAATATGCAAATTTTCACGACACCGTTGAGGTATTGCGCAAGATGCGTCAACTGGCTGGGAATGGCTCTACACAAATAATATTCTTAATTTAAAGACAAGACAAAAAGCGAAATAATTCTAGTATAACTGCAACGAAGAAATGAATGAATACATATCCAAAATATGGTGGGAGGTTTATCGTTAATTCTAACTTATGGAATTTGAATTGCTTTTATACTCTACACCTTCTGTATGCTCCTAGTAGTATGAGTGTATTAAGTCTGTGCGGATGTACACAACGCCCAGAAGGACATGCGATTGATCCAACTTTTATTATACCAATCGATTGAGAAAATGATTCTGAACTTTGCTGTCCGCACGTCCGTCTTGTTTCCTTGTGATCAACCTACAGCCTGCAAATTTTGGGATATTTTAATGGAATTTGGTACAGTGCTGTGTTTTGACCCATGGACGAAGTCTATTGGAAATGATTCGGGTCGGATCACATTTTCGCCCACTTCCCTCAACGTTTTGAAAAGTCGTTACATGAACGTCTGTGGGGTGGTGCAGGGTGTTTAATGGTGAGCTGTGATGATGACTTATAATACTTTTACTTGCTTATTTTTACAATCTTCTGTCACTTTCAAAATATTACCAAAAATTAGTTTCCTAACAGCTAACTTCTATTTGCTACATGCAAGCATGTTGGTTCTACTACATTTCAAAATTTCATCCTTCAGATCATCTAAATATCGCGGAACATTAATCGTAAAAAAATCAATATCTTGAAGCGAATCGTCGTGCTACCGAACCAATAACAATGTTTTGTCATATAAGAAGGTGTCACCTGATCAATTGTGATCATTTTTGCGTTGGGCTTTTAGCATCCTCTAAGAAATATCTGCGCCGGATTTTACCTCTCTATATCTTATAGGATGTAAGTTACAATTTTTGCTGTACGGTGCGATTACTTTTACATTGAAATCTCTGTTTATATTTATATTTCTCACGACCTCAAGTTTATGGTTTTTTGCTTATTGTGGGCTTATTGCACTCATTTTTATGCTCTATTTTTGGCAGTCAACTAAGAGTACATAACGCCAAGTGTTATCCTTCTATCCCAGATGAACGATAAAGAGACTAACGTTTGTAGAAATCAAAACAGTTAGATCAACCTGGAATTTCACGTCAATCAAGAATATGTATACTTTATGATGTCTTTGATATGTCTTCCAAGAAGTAACATAGAGAGGTACAAATCTAGCATCGGGTTGCGTATTGAAATCAAATAAAAACTTGTAAGAAAATTATAACCGGCTGTGACCCATCTTTATCTTAAAATAGGATGCCTCTGCAAAGTCCCATTGTTATATTTTGCCAGTAACGAGCAAAAACCCAACTTTTTAATTTTTCGCTTGTGAAAGCAGAGATTTTTCTAGTTTACGTGGTGTTGCAGGCGTGATCTACAACCGATTTATCCCATTTTTAATACCAACCTAGATGCAGTAACTTCCGACGCTGGTGCCAAATTTGATGGCGTTATCTTCATTTTTGCGAGCTTACTACGGACATTACGCAGACTGATAGAGAGACGACTTGATTATATCAATTCAGCATTTAATGCTGATCTACGGAATATATATTCCCTAAGTACTTCAAACCTTTTGACAAAACGAATATACCTATCCTTTTGAGGAGCAGATAATAAAACGCTCAATTAAAAGTCGAAATAAGAATAAATGAAGAGCTGAGCAAAAGGTAAAAACAAAAAGAAGAACAAACTCAGATTCCTGCAGGGCACACAGCCTGGCATCGCGTATGAAACTATATACGTTTGAGCTGGAAATGTACCCCTAAAGAGTTCTGAACGCGCAAAAGTGTAGCAGAGGGAACGCCAATGATTTCTATAAAATGTGTTTTTGATACCAATTAGTTTGTGTACTAACGATATTGTTAAAGTTATTTAATAATTCATAGGTGTTTCTACATTCATTCAAATGAATAAGATAACGATGACAAGAAACAGAACGACAAACATAAATTCATTGCATTGCAACAAAATTATTGAGTAAATTCTACTAATAATCAAATATCAACAAGATTTTTTTACTAGCAAAGGCCATCGCTTCCTTAGGGAAGAGAAGTCAATCAGATGAAGCCAATAGGCTGACATCGGACAGCAATTACATAATGAAAAGGTCAAAAATTGCTTTTACGCGGGCTCAATGCTTTCGATTTAATTCTGACAGACGAACCATCATACGATAAATACGTATTTAATCCATAATGAACGTATCCCGCCATTCTAGCGACATTATTAATACGCAGAATAAAAATCGAATGCTGCCATGCAAGAGGCATGACATGATTAGGTTCGATTATTTTTACACCCATTTTTTCTCCCTTACTTTCACTTCCGTATCTTCTTGTATGGATATATCTGTTCATTACTGAAAGGCGAACAATTTGTTAGAACTCTATGAATCAACTGATCATTGAACTCGAAAAATTCCCTCGTTCGTTAAGAGTTAATGTACAAATTCAATCAAACTTTTACACCATACTTTAAGTTTTCTAGATAATTAGTTAACGAAATGAAGCAAACTCTTCGTGTTTTTGTGGATATAGTCTGCACGTAAACTAAAATGGTAATGAGAAGAGAACTTTTTTAAAAAAAGTGAACTTTTGTTGCATATATTCAAACTCAGAATAACTAAACTAATAACTAAAAGTATCCTAATAGTCGGGTTTTGGTATAGTGAGTGTTATATCAAGATTGTTATTCCGGAATGGCAACCGCAATAAGACTTTCTAACATCGATTTTGCTTTAAAACGCGATTATTAATTTACGTTTAAACAAAAAATGAAATGTAAAAAATGAAGTTTTAAAAAAGTGCAGCAAACTGAAGACAAGCTATTAATTAAAAACATTATTTTAATATAATGACTAATATATTATAAAAAAAACTATCAAAGTTGTCTTCGAGAGCAAATGGAATAAATAAATATGTATATGAGCACAAAAAAGTGTGTATATATCTCTATAGCGACCGTATCCTGGGGCCGGTTTACGGTTCTCGATATCGAATTTGTAACTTGGGTTTATGATTCTCGTTAACTAGCATTCGTTAACTTGATGGTACTCGATAACGTATGAGTGTTTGCTCGGTATTGAACGTAAAATGTCATCTTTTAGCACGGACACAAAATAGCTATTGAGCTTTATGTTGAAGAGAAAATTTAAGTATAAGGTACTTGCATGTATTCCAATCATATTTTAACGGTATTTAGGAGAGAAATTGGTAAAATATATATTAACCACACCTTTTTTCACTAATGCGTTTTTCAAGTAAAACAATGATCAAAAGGTTTGCAAACCCCTTATAGGATTACTAGAAACTATTTAAATACCATATGTAGGGCCTGGTTGGGCCATGTATAGACAGACAAGTTTAGTATACAAATTGTAAATATCAAGTTAGGCATGTAATTTATTTACAAAATCGCAGATAACGTTATACATACAACGAACGAGAAGCCCAACTGGATGCAAAGACAAGCGAATACCATCAACTCAAAACGTGATCCTTTCATTTGCTTTTTTTCTCGAACTCGATAATGGAAACCGTAGACCGCCCCTGTTTTTTCAATACGCTATTTTGATGGCTTATTGGGAAATTAACTTAATCAGATTTCACATACATGCAGCTTTTAGAACTGATTATTGACTTAATGGAATCAAGTAATTATTATATACACCATTAGCGACTTAAAAAATATAGTACAGAAAAAACTTCTATTTGTAAAAATTGCTTCATAAAATCTACCTGATGCATTCGATTCTCATAAAATTAGTGTTTGTATGGCATTAGTTTCAGTTATCTACAAACTGTCGGTCAGTGTATATCAAACTGTAAAGAGATGGACACCAACTAGAAGCATTTGAAGCACTGAGTGATTTTCTGTTTTTCACTGGATTATTTTGGTCTACAGTGAAAATGTAGTAAACTATATAAAACTTGCGGGATATCGGGCAAAAAATTTTCGTCTTGGAAACAATCAAATTGGCAACCGTCCGTCTGTCTTCAGTAAAAACAATCCACGAAGCGATCTTCAACTTAGGCTGCGAACTTCTCTAGCATGGAGAAGCCTGTCTCTCTTTAATTACCGCTGGTTCAGATCGATGCAGTCATATTTAGCAGTGAAAATAGGATTAGGTCCGATGCATCCGCACTTTAATAAGGTATATACAAAGTTTTGCCTATTTTCCTTAAAATCACATAAATATATTGCAAGCATCTTTTCCTCTTCTTTTTATATTTTGCGGGTCCTACATGACTTGTGTTGCAGGGTATATTAAGTTTTTGCGGATGCATGTAACGCCCACAACAATGTCTGGCAGATTCGCTTTTCGTTATACCGATTAATTTGAAATCCTTTTCTGAAGCGGTTTAACTTGCCTGTTTGTCTACCCGATGTCCATGCGTATATTTTTGTTTTCATTCTACTCGTTCCAAGTATTGTGAGATATTTTGACGAAATTGGACACTCTGACGTATTTGAGGCCAACAACGAATCCCACTAAAAACACTAAACCCACTAAAAACAGATTTTTTGGAAGTATTTTTACAATTCTTCCCCCTATATCGGGGCTTATTTTCAAAAAGATTATTATGTGAAAAATTATAGAAATTTTCAATATTTCTGGATAAACACTGCTGAATAAGTTTTAAGCATAAGTGAAGTATTTCGACACAATGAATATTTAATGTGCAAAGCTTGAATCGCATGGACTAATTTTTTAAATGTACCTCTTACAACTGTTCCTATGGAAAATAAACCATTTTATGTAAGAAAATCTAATCTCTTTTTGATAAAATTTGACATAAAAACTAACAGTTACGTATATGACCCATGCGAAAGAATCGTAAAGTCTTCGACAGGGGAATTAATTTTTCTAAATTTCAGTTTACATTTTACGCCCGCTCTCATATAAGGACCTTCCTGTGCAAAGTATGGCTTTAGTATTGTTGGGAATATTTTTAATATTTTTTTTTAATTGAAGTCGTGGAGGGTATTGAACTGTTGGATTTCTCCAGCTATATTCTCAATATTTTTCTTGATTGTAAAAAATACCGCTAACAGCGGGTATAGGTAGTTGATAATATCTCCTTTGATAAATTTTGTATAGAACATCTAGGTGTATATGTATTGAGTTCTAAACCTAACCACATTTGAAATGTTTTCAGAATCTGTCGCTTTTCCAAAATAAACATGGCTGTTTTTCATATTATGGGACCATGGAGCTATGCTATGTAGTAGTAGGTTGTATTTTGTGGGCTGCTATCCCAGGCATTTATAATTAACCTGATGTCGTACATTTTAAAAAACGAGAGTTTTTCTGAACTCTTGCTTTATGTAATGCAATAACTGGATATAAAGCCAAACAGCAGTTAAATTGAATATATTTCATGTCAAAACACCATATCAGTTAACTATTGTTCGTTGGAACACAATACATGGCTGGTTTTCTTTTTTTTTTTTGTTAACTGCACAGAATATTCATAGCACAGAAGTAGAAGAATAATGTTTAACACAAATGCTTTTGATTATAAATTTTTTTCTTTAAAGAGCATATGTACGCATACACGGATTATGAAAACACAAATACATAGTCATTATGGTTTAAATTCACACAATAGAATCTCTCTGTGCAACATAGAAATACTTACAACCGTGTATGGATTGTAACCGACGGTGGTCGTTTTGCGGAAGGGATTAGTGAATGGCAAATCGATATTCAAAAGTTTGCCATTATACAAGTCGACAGCGTAACGTATTTGAGTATTCTTATCCATACACGAATCGATTGCATACAAGTGACCGCAAACAATGAACATTTCACCAAATTTTCGATGATCCAGTGTTACATTGAAATTATATTGAATGCGAAGATTTTCAGCGTCCAACTGCAAATCATATTGAAATATAGAAATGTAAAAACAAAATGGAAAATCACGCTTTCATTCATTAAGCATTCGAAAATCATTATAAAGAAAATAATTATGCAGTGTAAAGAAATAATGAAGAGAACGATCATTATTTACGCTGGCTGAATGAATGCCCGTGTGCTTGACTGCTTGCTTGCTTACATTTCATTGCATTTCATTTCGTTCACTATCTTGCGGGGTGAAATGAAAGAGCATTCATTTTTACTTAACATTCGTTCACTTACCTTAGCCACCAGAGTATTATTCGAATCATAAGTGCTGTAAATTACCCACAAACCGACCTCATCCACATTAAAGTCCATGTAATTGTAATCTGTCGAGTACAATTTATTACCAGTTGCTATGCCTGCATACGGCAACTGAGTGGCTATAATTAAAGTCAAACAGACCAAACAACATGTTTTGTTATTGTAACAATTGTACTCGCACTCTTAAGGACACACCAGACGTACACATATGTATATACATATACATATATATGTCCATATATTTGTCCATATATATATATATATATATATATATATGGCCATGTGCATCTGTGCATGAGTATTGTTAAACAAAATTGCTTAGATTGTATATTTTTTCCTTGCTTTCCGGTAATATTTGCAACGTCCCCACCGACCGACATAAATAGTCAAACAGCAAATGCTGTGCCCGTTTGTTGTCAGGGTGGGCTTGCATTATGAAAGATTGAATTACTTACTAATTTTTTTCATTGTAACCAAATCCAATTTCACCACGAGGTCAGTATTGTGCTGATTATAATAGAATGATCCGTTGTACACTACATGAGCATTACCCTGCAGTTAGAACACGTATGTGTGCAAACATGAAAATCGTAGTCTATTTACAAGATAATAAAACAATGACTAAATACCTGAAAACCTTCAGTTATTTCGTATTTTTTACGCGGCACATCATTCATACGATATTGGATTTTTGAAGTAAATTCGTACAAATTGTAGTTATCCTTTTCGTTCGTAACGAAAGTTTTCTCACGTTCTAATTCGGCTGCAGCGGCATCCTTTAACCATGATCCGTAATTTTCATCGACAAATTTGTGAAATACCGGCTTACCCACCGCATACAATAGACAGCCTTATTAAAATAGAATAAAAAGTGAAAAAATATACTTATGGATATATATAACACATTAGCGTATGGTTCCTGGAACTGATCTACAGATGTCACCTCTCTCCACCCTTCGTTCCCGTTACCAAAAAAAAAATTATATTGTTTTTGAAAAATGCCAACTCTCTAATGATCCCTTTCACAATTTGAGTTCGTTTCGATCATGTGCTTAAGGATTGTAGTGGATTTAGCGACATTGCTTCCATTATTTTCTATGGAATGAAGGAATCCGAATATTTTGTGCAGATGGTCTGCTGAGTTTAAACAATGTCGCGCGAACATTAATGCATACCCAAAAATCATCTTTACGCGAGAAGGCATAAAAACAATTCCAAAAATTATTCTCAATAATCGAAAAATGAAGTTTGCAGACATCCCAACGTGTAGATTGCAGAGGCTAGTGAGTTAAATTATTTGGATAAAAATCTAGTCAAGAGACAATTGTTTTCCCACTACGTGTCACTTTTACTCAGAGCAGGACGAAAATATTCGGCCATAAGTCGATGGATACAATGGCAAAATTGAAAGAATTGAAGTTCAAATTCTTGCTCTATCTGCCATATTCTCCAGATCTGCGACCTAAGCGACTACCATCTGTTCTTAATCGTCTCAGTCGAATTTGACAAAAAAAAGAATTCGTATTTGTACTTAATTTCTGGAAGCTTCTTGCTCTGGCTGACTAATATTGTATGACTTATAGCGGGCGGTTGATTTATGACGTACCAGTACTAAAGGCAGTAGGGCCTCTAAGAAAGGTTTCGCTAAGAGCGTTCTTCACCGGACACAAAATGAATGAATGAACGAATTTGAGTATTCAATAGCACCCCCTCTTGGGGCATTATTCTTTTTTTACGCAGCTCTCTGGCTTAGTGGGACACATTAGAAAGCTTACAAAAAGTTAAGACGGATTCGAATTTTCCATTAAACGTGTTATACTTTGATTATTTGACAAGACAATGATGAAATGTTGTTAAGGTAATGGGCAGTAACTGAACTTAGAGACAACGACTGAAGACCTTGCAAGCATAATGGAACAAAAACAAATGTGTGCGATTTCGATAACTTAAAATGTCAAAAAAGGAAGAAATCCAAAAAAAGGAGTACGAAAATGGATTACGAAAACATGTTATACTTAAACGTTAGGTACCATAGAGGTTTCATTGGATAGGTATTAATAAATCAATCCATTAGGGTGAAAATGTTGAATATTGCTGAAAATATCCGCATGGGTAACTGAGTGGGTAAGAGTCGCGACTACAGCGTCGATGGTGTGAAACCTTAATGCGGTAGAGTTTTTTTTTGCTCGTGGATCAGCCGGTACAATCATAACAGTTCACGGTTAGCCACACATTTACTAGGTTGTGAACACGATCTCTCTGTCTCTTTCTCTTTCCTCATTTCTTTCTGACCTTCAGGGTGTTACTCGAATAGAAGACAACGCCTGAATAATTGGTCATAATAAAAAAAAGAAATAAAAAGGACTCTGTAAAACTTATGTACCTCATGATCTAGTTTGGAATACTTTATTCAACTGAGTTTCTAATCCCGAATATCTACTGAATGGTATCGATCTGCAGTCAATTCTAAGGCGTATGAAAACGAACGAAGAAAAATGGGTAACTTAAGATATATCTGGCAAAGACTACAGACGAAGAGAGCAGATTAGTTTCTGACAAAGCCTTCTCTGATGCAAAGAGTACATTATCCACTTGTAGAGGTGTTAAGGGGATGGTATATTGAGTCACAGTTTTTGCACTGTAGGCTATGGAAGCCTTTTAGCGATGTGATTTTGTGGTTTTGCGAAGCCAGTTATGTGATACCAAAGAAAATTTTGTGTGCGTGGCCTCACAAAGTCCTTTTCCAATAATAACTTTAGAAAAAAAAATAAAAGAAAATGTAAAGAAAATGAGACAAGTGTAGATTTTGAAGCCTCACATCAGCAAAACTTAATTAGAAGAAAAAAAAAAGAAAATGAATTAACAAAGAAAAAGAGTGTAAAGGAAATTTACTCTCCATCATCCCTCAGTCAGTCACAACAACTTGCACATTCACATTCAAGTGCTGCTATTATGTATACATTGCAAAGGCAATTCAATTAAAAGTTTCTTGCGAATACTCTTAAATAACTTTATACACACACAAACACACACAAACATGCACACACATATATTGGCAATAAAAGATGTTTACAGCGAGTAACTTACTCTTTTTACGTTTCGGTAGACCAGGATAACTATAATTTCCAGTCGGTTGAATTTCAAAATTGGAATTAATCGAATCCTTGCATTGTAACAAGCTGCAGTAAGGAGTAAAAGAAGAAAACAAAAAGGAAGAAATAAAAAAATATCCTCTCACAGATTTCTCAAAGACTCAATTAATTAAATTTGTTTGCAAAACAATATGCAATATAGAGGACAAAAAAGGACTCTTCATAAGGAGGACAATATGTTAAACGTATATTTACAGAAAGAATAAAAGCCGAACACATTAAAAAAATGTAATTAACTAATTTGCTACTAATTCTTACCTTGGATCAGGGCATATTTCACATACGGGGCAGCCACTCTCCGGAGGTCGTTTTCCATAAATTTTTATCTCTTTACCTACATAAGGAGTTTCGCTGTTTGGATCTTGCGCTGTAATGATGGAATAATTGTTCAAGCGGTCATTTCAATAAAATAGATTTACACAAGAGAGAAGGTGAAACCACTATAGTGTGGCAGTGCCTACCATTAAATAGACTACGTCGTAAATAAAACACGTCAGTATATCAAGTTTCATGGAAGCATCTCAAAAATTGTGGCCTGTAACTTGAACGCGAAAAAACAACACGGACAGACAAGCTTAGATCGCTTAGAGCATAGAAAATTTAGCTTAAAAAATTTAGAAGCATGTCTCAAGTCCTTCGGGATGTTGCACATTTGCACACACTTCATATATCTTTGTACCATACGGGATGTAGGGAATAAACAGATGAAGTAAAAGTTTTTTAAAAAGTTTGAATGTTTCTAGAAAAGGTTATAAGGAAAGCCACGGTAGGGAGAAAGAATAGCTGAGTATATTTCGGTAAAAGGAATACAATTATAAGAAAGAGAACAGGAATAACTTTTTGTCTGCTTGAAGCTAGTGAAGCTAGCATATTGCATGCCAACCATTTTATCCAAAACCTACATTTCTGTAAATGTATATCGAAGGTCCTTTAAGTACGAACGGGATCGTTTTAGACACATCCGAAGTCGTTTAGGCAAATCTGTCAACTCATTCACACCTCCCTAAACTTTTGCTTCTGTTCATTTATCATCTTTTCTTGAAACTCGCATAATCGAATTTCTTGAGATATGATAAGCTTTGATAGAGCACCCTTTGCGATCATCTTCATTTCTTTTGACATTCCACTCCGAAAAAACTGCGCTGAAAAAAGCGTAACTAACAAACTTCACTGCACTTTGAAAAAAATAGCTCTAATCGTCAATGTGGTGCAGTAGGCGGGTAGTATAAAAAATAGTGCGATTGTGTTTAAAGAAATTCCCGAGTTTATCAATTAGATGTGATTACCAGTAAGTAAGGAACTGGGATGCCGCGTTGCGTTAAATTGTCACTGTAGTGTGCAGGAAATAGAGAAAGCTAATGGAAGTAGTGCAGCTGATGAGACACAAAAATTTGTGAATTAAGTTTGACTATCGGTAAATAGGCAACTTTGTCGTTAATCAGCTGTGTGCGTGATATTTCAAAAAGAGTTGCATTGTAGTTAATTAGATAACAGAATTGATCGACTGACTGATCTGTCAGCGATATGCCGTGTGGACAATACATCAAATAGCCCCCGCAAGGTGCAGGAGATATAGAAAAGGGAGGTACTGCAGTTAATAGAAAGTCAGTCAGTAAGTAAGCAAACTCTCCCATCACTTTGTGTCAAATTGTCACCGCAATATGTAAGATTTATAGAAAATAGTAGATAACTAGACTGCAGTCAGTTTGTGGTATTTTGAAGATGGCGTAAAATGCTACATAATAGGTTGAAGAATTACGTAATTAAGAATGTACTGAGAAAGGACAACTTCTATACGAACACTCATACTTAATAGATATGTGCCACTTTGTCTGATCTAAAACTAGACGTAACTATTATATCGAAAGATGGAATATATCAAGTTTGATGTTTATAACACTATCCCAAAAAATATCTTATAGAATATGTTACACTTTCCAGCAGCGTCAGATTATGTTTGTAGCTGGCGGTTATAAAAGATTCGCCCTAAGACGAATAGAACTTTTTTTACTACCCTGTAAAACTAATGTAAAAAGAAAATAACGATAAATGTAAATGTTTATTAAAAGTTCCAATAAACATGAACATGTGAACACGTGAAGTGCTTCGAATAATCCACATGCCCAAAAATGTGAATGGAAAAATTATTGTGCATGCGACTGCAAGTATGTTGTTTCAAAGTCAAAGTTGCGGGTTGTTATGAGGGAAAACCCTACGCTGTTTTATTTCATGTTTTAGTATCCGCTTTATAGCGTTCTTCTGCCTAATGGAGTATATTCATATTGCCATTTCCTGATGTACTACAAACCAATAGTCGAAGTATTTATCAATTCTATGCATGGATTGTCGGACAAACGCAATAACAATTGGTTGAGTTTTATAAAACTTATTTCCTTCAACAAAAATAACTTGAAATATTTCATTCAGAATTAGTCGACTATTTAATACTCTATGCAATTTTGCTTTATAAAATTCTTAAGCTGCCTTCGATATAAGATATCTGTTATTTCATGTGATATCTTATGTGAGACGAAGAATGAAAAACATGTCAATTTTATCCAAATTAGGCCATATAAAGACTTTGTTTGCCAATAAAAGCAGGTTCAGGAATGGTCCTACTCTCTAAATTTCCGTATTTAGTTGATATACTAAAGGATAACTTTTCACCGATTTTTCCCGATTGCGAAAAAAATCGCAATTTTTTTTTGTGCGAAGACTTTCTTAAAATGGGAGTTCTATAATATGTGGTACAGTTTTAGGACATTTTGATTACAGTTTAGGATATTTCCGCTTAGTTCTAGCTTTTTTTCTTTTTCTTTCGGGGTATCGCCACTCGTCTTATTTATTTGCTCTTGGCGGATGGAGTTATTGATCAGATATTTGATTTCGCGGTTGTACTCGGTTTATTAAGGAAGTGCAATCTGTTTTAAAAGGAACCCAGAGTGCCCAGCACTCTCTGTCACTCTGTCTTCTTGCTTAGGAATAGCTTAGGCACGTCCAACTTATCTAAGACAACTAGAAGTCTCTGCACTTCAACAACACGCAACTTTCGCCCTTTAATTTTTTGCCCGACTATTTTCCAAATTTCACAAATTGGAGCGTCAAAAGCAATCAGATTATATATCATGACAACAGAAAGAAGGCGAGCTAACGTTTAGCGCTCATTCCTATAAAGAGACTTAAGCCATGTAGTTTTTTTTTGCTCATAAAAGTGTTTTTCCCCTCCTATATTTTTTTCTCTCTCTATATCTCTTTTCTTTGAATTGTTCTAAGGTTAAATACGGAAATACAAAAGGATAGCAATCATTTATTATTGATTCTTCACTTACGTGCTACTTCAAAATTGACCATAGTTGCATTTAATTCATTTCGAGCTACACAATGATAATAACCGAAATCATCTTTACGTAAATTATTTATAGTTAAGCGCATTGTGGTTTTAAAGCTATAATATAAGTAAACGTATAATTATGCTTCGAATTGCAAAATATTTTAATAAATTTTTCAAAAATTGAAATTTTTTTTTGTTTACTTGTCTAGCTGCACTTACCCATCAGGATATGTTTCAATACGATATTTATCGCTAGGATCTAAAATTTTTCCATCATAAGCACGTTCCCAGTACTTAATGGCTTCAGGGAAAGCTTCCACTAAACACTCCAGTGTAGCCGTGCGACCGTACTCAGCATAAATCATTTGTCTGTAGACCGATATCATGGGTGAAACTGCATATGTAGTATGGTTTGTATATGTATGTGTTCGTGTGTGTATGTTTTTGAGTGCAAGGAAAATATATATATAAAATTTAACCACATTTCCTACTAACCAACACAATAACATTTTCTCGCTCATATATTATGCAAAATTTAAAAAAAAAAAAAAACAAAAACACTTACAATGAACTTCCAGCAAAAATGTTGCATTCGCCACAGGCGCTATACCATTATTGGCATAACATGTATAGGCGGCCATCTGATGGCGGGTTATATTCGTAAATTTCAAATATTCACCACTTATGGAAGACACTGTGTTTAAAGGGGGGAAAATATGAAGAAGAAAAATCATTAAATAAAAAAAAGAAAAACAAAAGAAATAATTACACTGAGTAACTTTGATAATGATATTTAATGTTGTTTTTGTTTGCACGCAGGCTCACAGGTTGTAAGTAGTTGTGTACATAGTAATTATTTGCATTTTTAAGACTTTTTTTTTTCCTTTTACTTACTTTCAACTCCATTTACATTAATGGTGCGGCCATCATCACGACGCCATTCTACACGTGGCGCAGGATTGCCGGTAGCTGCACAACTTAAATTTAATAGTTTCCCTTCTTCTACTACTAACGAACGATGACCATACGGAGCAATATTGTCTACACATGACACACACGGCAAAGAGGTAATAATAAAGTAAACATAAATATTATTACAATAAACAATTACAGTAAAGTTAAATATTGAAAGAGAACAAAAAGAAAAGAAACACACGCACACACAGAATGCATTAATAAATCTTTAATGAGAATAATCAGTACATTAACGGTAAAAAAATAAGAAGTACAGAAAATACAAAGAATACAAGGAATGAGAGAGCGAGCAAAATTGAAGAATTTTAAATACACTTTAACTTCCACCATGTAAGCGTAAAGATACCTCCTTATTATGGTGTCATTGTTTGTTTAGGTTAGCATTTTATATCGTGTATTTTACTCCAATTGCTCGACATTCAAAGGTGTTGATCGCTTAAAGGAAAACTAACGAACAGTGAAAATGAAAAAAAAGGAAGCAAACGCCTTCGTTGTATGTATGTAAATGCTGATGTAAGGGGATTTGCGTGATAAATAAATCAACCCTTGGGATGAGCTATCATAAATACAAATCAAGTGAATATTTTCTATTAAAATACTTGTATTGTAACGAACATAGCGCTAGACAAGCATTGTGAGCGAGCATCAAATGTATAAAGAAGATGCTGTCTGATAGAGAACTTTGTGAAAAGATCTGTCAGAAGGGGAAAATATGATGACGAACGGAAGATCATATCTTTAATATTTACAACAAACCTATGCACATCGCAAATCTCATATATCGTACGTACAATATTTCAACGCATTCTTTAATAGAAGGTGGATTTTATTCACAATCTTTGAACTTCACACGAAGAATTTAGCGGTTTCTCTGTCGAGTTCTATATAGATCGGGCAAACGCACTGTAGAACTTTCATAGAAAGAACATTTTTAACTTCGTTTCATTGCAACAGAACCTATGGTTTCTTTCATTTCAAAATAAAAGCAAGTAGAAACTTTTAGATGAACAAACCTTGCCCTTACGTACGCTAAACCACTTCGCCTAATAGCACTTTTTCTCTTTTTTCCATGTAAAAACAGTTAGGTCTAAAACGTAGATTTTCGTGGTCCAAATTTTGTTAAGGCCAATGTCTATCTCAGATTAGCATTACGGCACGCTTATGAGAATTATCAATTTCCATCAAAAAAATAGTAAAAATTAGACGATCTTGCCGTCTAAAGACTTAGTTACTAGTAGGTGTTTCAAGATATTCGCCCATCTGATCCAAATCTATCGCATTAGTTAAGCATATTGTCCCAAATAGTGTCAGTAAGCGATTCTTATTTATTATACCCTTCACTTAGGGATGAGGGGTATATTTATTTGGTCAGTCAGTTATTTGGAACGTCCAAAAGGAATCTTCAAAGAGCTCACAAACTATATATATTTTTGATCAGCATCAAGAAGCTCGAAAAATGGCTCTTTATAGACCAGAAACCGAATAAATGAACGAATTATGGGAAGCTATAGAAGAAGCAACTTAAAGAATCGCTAAATGAAGTCACCGTGGGGCAAGCATTTATTTAACTCCATAATGTACCGGAATATTGCTCCGGGACAACTATAAAAAAAAAGGAAGAAAATTCCCCTCAAGATATTTTCCCATATAGGAAACATTCGAGGAAGAAAGCCTTTGCTTTGCCTATACACTAAGCCACCCTTTAAAGAATAATCTTACTTCTACAAAACATTTTATGTGCATCTAGTATCTTACGCGTAATGACGCGTTAATGAGGCGCTAATCATAAAGTAATGTTTCCGCTTCTAGGAGCAATATTGGAAGACTGAAGACAAATACTTCACATTATAATCTTAATTTCGATTTGTTCTCTATAGATATGCTATTCTTTTGCTATTAAAACTGTTCACATATAACATCTTATGTTATAACTACGTATTCATTAATAAAACCTCTATCTATGAAAAGAGAATATAATTTTTTTTCTCAGTAATTGTGGCTTGGTTTGTTTTTTGTGATTTTCATAGCTAATCTGTCGGAAATGCTTCAAAGGAATTTGAAACTAAATTTATTCTTCTCCGCAAAATTTGAACTTCTACAGACATACAAACGGCGGCCAGAAATAAACAGATTTTCCTATTCACAATGAATGAATAAAATATTTTGCAAGATTTCGTGCGCATATTTCTATTCGCTGCAATTATTTGGGAAATTTAATAGACTTCTTGTGGCGGCTAATATTTGAATGTTGCATAGTTTCTTTTTTCTCACAACAACGACTAGTTTATTGAATAAATATTGAATTGAATTTAAAAAAAACTCGTTTCTTGCAATGGCTCTTAAGAACGTTGAGAGTTACTTTCGCTTATCACTTATCATGTGTGTAGATATGAAACCGGAATTTTTGTACAGAAAATACATGCGTTTCGTACGAAAATGCGAAAAACTATTTTTTTTAAAGTATTTTAATTTAAAGTAATTTCTGGATGCCACGCCAACAATAATGTTACGCTTTTGAGGCAAATTAGTTATCGAGCCATTGACATAAGAATTGAAGCGTTGCTTAGCAAATGCAGACAAGTGGTAATCGTAAGAACCCGAGAATATGCTGATGTTACAACTGCTGATCGTCGTCCGACAAGCTGTCACGTATGCTGGTGGAGATCGATGTTAATAACTAAAGTGAGAGGACACAGCTAAGTTATGGAAAGAGTGCGATATTCGGATACCGTGGGATAATTCATTCACGTTGAACTTTTTAAAGAAGACCACCTATGGTCAAATTTCGGTTTCATATTTACATACCTATAAATAGTGCAGTTTTTTTGCCTACAATCACTTAACCTTTCGACACCGTCAGTCATTTATGTAGACACTTGACATTGTTTTGAATTATAATTACACCCATTACTAAAAAGAGGGGAAAGTATTGACAGTAAATTATTCACTACAAAATTTCTCAAGAAAAAATATACAAATCTTATGGTTTAATAAAGGTATTTATGGTCTATATTTAGAGATATAAAAATAGCACAAAATAAATACCCGTGAAGAAGGTGTGAAGAGTATTATATATGTATTTGTATATATACTATATATGTGTACACGTGTATCCCAAATCTGAAAGACGTTTCTGCTCGAAGTTTGCAGCTATAGTGATTTATAGGTTATGTGTACAGATACGTGTGTAATGATTTCCAATGGTTCTTTGATATGAAAAAACGCTTATTTGATCTGCAAAATAGTTTTAATGCTTTCTATTGGCGCATTAAATACTTTATGAACGTCTTATTCACATTTTATAAATCTTGTTGTCCAGCAGTATTCGGTATGGAAAAATCTCACTACTCAGTAAGGTAATACGATAGGATGCAGCACATTAAGTCTTAAAATCAAATCACTCTTACGTTCTTCTTTGGTAGCCAGATTGCCTTTTATCAAGAAAAAGTTCTTGTTTGTGTTATCAGAAATATCCATAAGGATAGCAGCGATGTATTACATTGATTATACCGTATATTAAATCCATTGAATTGTGTGCCGTACCCATCCAAATGTACAGTTTTGCAGTTAATGGCAAAGAAAATCGAAATTTCGTGACTAAATAAGGTACACAAAAAACATTTTCCATTATGGTAAAAAATTAAAGTAATTCCATAAAAGTAAGTTTTAGTGTTTATTTTTTTAGCTTCATTTGTCGAATTTCACTTAAAAAGGTATTAAATGCAGCAAATGATGTCTTTCTCCCTCGCAAACTGTCTCAAAGTAGCACTTGGCTTAGAAGGATTTATCCTTTACGCAAACCAAATGAGAAAATTAGTGTATCTTTTGTCTCTATCTTCAAAGTATACGTACACATGTACGTATAGCAACAAACAATAAACGATAGTTGGTACCGAAAGATTCGCCTTAAGCCAAAATATAATCTCTTTCTTGTTTATTGTCTTGTTACGTTTAAGCGAAACAAAGCAATGAATGTCGTTTATCGTGCTGTGGAGAATAAGGCAAAATATATTTAGTGCTGTCTTATATTCGACATTAAGAAGGAGAACTAAAATGGAAATAAATATTGAAAGTGAGCAATTTGTTCAATTGAGTTTAAATTAAGAAAGAAACTATCGTACTAGTCAAGAATGCTTTAAATTATCGTTCGATTATCTTAGAACAAGTGAAACAATGCTTTGCATATAATCTTTAGCCGTTACATAGTTAATATATGTTAATAATCGCTTGACCCGTTGGACAACGGGAAAGTTTCAAAGATTAAAAACTATTGACATTAAGGTATATAAAATTTCGTGTTCTTAGACGGTTTCTTCTCCACCGTAAGATGGAGGTATACCCCATAATGTATGTAACACGCAAAAGGAAGTTTCAGAGACCCTATTAAGTGTATATATTCTAGATCAGCATGAAATTTTGAATTGATAAAGCCATGTCTGTCCGTCTATGTGTTGCGTGTTGTTGATACTCCCCTGGTCGCAAAAATGAAGATATCGACTTCAAATTTGGTAGAAACATTGAAAGCTTCCGCACGCAGGTTGATATTGAAAATGGGCCGAATTGGTCAGAGCTGAAGCGCGCAGTGGGGCGTAAACTGAACGCAACTCAGTTTTCTTTAGCAAAAGTTTTCGGATTTTTCCTCGTTACTCGGAAATTATTAAAGTTAGCAGACCGAAATTTTCCGTTTTTGCTTTAAGAAACACTTTACTCGTTAGATCCAAAAATGGAATCAATCGGCGATGTCTACACAAAGTTACGTGTGATTAAAATTGATATTTTTCATTTTTTTTGAGGTTTTATGCTTATTTATCATAAGGCAAACAAGGCAGAATGTCCAAAACTATTTGGTACACTACACAAATGAAGATATATTATCGCCCTTATATAATAATATGGTAAACTCCGCGACTAATATATTCTTGATAATACCAGCGATATGGGTATCAAATAAAATAAATTGGGCCCCTACCGAATATAACTTCCTTACTTGTTTTTTCTTAATTATATCATATCACTCAATAAATATCCAGTCTGACAGACATATCCCAACATTGTTGACGCACACATATTTCTTGAGAGGACCAACCATCGAATGATATAAGTGTAAATCTCATGACATTCCATCACAGCTTTATAAATTACAGTTACTTTAGTGATGCTACTCTTGTAATACTCAAAACCAAAAGAAAAACCTGAATTTCGTGTGTTGATTAATAAAGTTGCTTTTTGATGAGGGAAAAATATATTCACAATCAGCGCTGGCTTGAAAGATGTTATGGCGACTCTTGCCTGCCGAAAAAATCAATTTGTGGACGGTTTGCAAATTTTAAATACACTCCTATGGACACCGATGATACTGAACGCCCTGATTCGGCACTCGTTCTAGAAAACATAAAAGAGGTCCACAGAATTATTTGGAAGACTGAAAAATGAAGTTGCGTGAGATAGTTGACACTTTAAAGATGTTAGAACGCAGTGTATACCATTTTTCCTGCATACTTCACCATCATAAAGCCCTGTAGATGATTCAAAGCACTGCTTGCTGGTATTTAAGTGAAATAAAAATGATTTTGTCATGTGACAATAGTTGAAACAAGGATTTATTACTACGCTCGTGAGTCAAATCGGCAGCCAGTTGAGGTGACAGCCATTGGTGAAAGCCTTCTAAACTGACCAGTTAAATAGCTTCTCTAAAACCACTACCACTTGTGAACTAGGGTCCGTTGAATTTTGACGCGTATCGTTTGAATAGTTGCTACTATGCATAAATCGGACGATTCATATGGGTCTGTCAAGTGTTGTCATATATGTGTCAGACTGAAGAGTTATCGTATGATGTGATTGCCAACTACGAAGATAATCGTAGTTTGTTTACTTGCCATATTTGTGCGAGTACGATTAGATTCGTTGTATATTTGTGAAAAAATTCGTGATGTTTACAACGGAAATGTTTCGTCAACATCAGCAGCACATAAGAGGTTTATTCGGAAATTACGATAAATCGCGGCCTGCTCTAGACAACCAAAGTCGGTGAAACTTTTCAAGAGATTGTAGAAGGTGTCAGACCATTTGCATAAGACTGAATAAAAGAAATGCCGATATTTTGCCCCCACATGACTGAACAGCGGAAAAGTTAATAGGTGAATCTTTAATTTGAGAATTGGTGCTGAAGTAGTTAAACGAAATGAAGTCATTTCGATTGATAAGAAGGATGATGCAAAGTAGGCCGCACATTGCTTGTGAAAACTATGTCGGTCTGAGATGAATGAAGCACAAAAAGACACAAAATCCGGATTGACTATACGTAAGGGAATGCTTTGTATTTCGTGGAATTGCACGGAAATTGTCCATCAAGGATTGCTCCAACCTGGCCGAGTTACAGATTTTCTCGATAGCGAGAAACTTGCGCCACGCAAACACAAGACCACACGCAATTGTAATGACTCGGCAAAAATTGAGAGAATTTGTTTAGGAGGTATTAATGCATTCACACTTTAATGCGGATCTGGTTCAATTGCCTAATATTGCTCCGCTACTTTCACAATTATCTTAATAGTGTGAAGTTGATTTAAGAAGAGGGCCTCAGTTGATTCAGCTGCAGCATATATCTAAGTCATTTTAACGTGATGATATAATGATCTTATTAGAAAAACGACAAATGGTTATCAATGACAATGGGGCACAGTTAACTCAAAAAGCTTCATTTAAAATATAAGAAACACGTTTTCAAATATAAGTGACACAACGCCATGAACTTTTTTATTTTTTTAATTGTTTTATTTTTAAGAACAATAAAGGATTGACAGACAAACAGAGCTAACTCGTGTAGCATCTTGCCTCGACTACGGCTAGAAAAGGTTTCTGAGTGGTCTCTTAATCATTGAAGCCTTGCTGGAAAATGCAAACGGACTCACAAAACGAATATATACCGAACACTTGCTCTCCATACCAGCTTCATTAGTATGTAATAATATACTAAACAAATAAAAAGATAAATTTGCTGCTTCGCTTACCTGTGATTGAGGGCGGTATTAATAAGTCATGAGAATAGGAGCCATTTTGAAGTTGTACTTTCCAAGCATTTATACCCGGAATCCCAGGTATACCGTCAGCTCCGGATTTACCGGGTCTACCACGTTGCCCGGCGATCCCTGGAATGTACAACACAAAAAGAAATTTAATTTTCCAGTTCATATTAAAACCTGTATTTTATTCGTAAATAAGAAATTCACATTTTACGTTGCCGTGTCATGGAGAACTTGACTTTTAGTTTTCTAGTTGTTTCCCTTAAGTTTTCTACATCATTAAAAAGTCATAATATAGTTTTGGCGATACTTCTACGCTGTTTACGTTTTCTCTTTTGCTTCTTGCTGTACCCATTAATCACACTACAATTAATCATGGTCCATCAACTGTAGAAAACATAAATACTAAAATTGTCGAATCAACTGAATGTATGTTTGTGTGTACGTTTTCATCTTTAGGGCATGTATATATATATATTTGTGTATATATATGTGTGTGTATATGTAACTCAACTAAAGCAACTTAATTGTAACTCAAGTGAAAAAAATTTCCACTTTCAGAATAACAGTTCAAAGGACTTAAACAACATGACTATAGGAAATGAAGGGATGAAGGGCACTTTAAAAAGGGTAGATAGTGTGAGTTAGAGCATAAAATTTTGTTTGTCTTCTTTACTTAAACATTTACACAACTACTAGTAAAAGAATAAAGGAGAAAAAATGCAAATAGAAAGAAAACTTTGCCATTCGGTCAATTCTGCATAAGCCTTACAACAAACAACAAAAAAATAAACAGCAAGAAAGCAAAAAAAAAAAGGAAATAAATGAAAACAAAAAATTTCTTTGTCTTTTAAGAAAATGAAGTTTTCGTGTTCTTCTTTTGCTAGAAGAAAAATGTGTTAAATATGTGAAGCCATTAAAAATTGATTGATCTAATTCAGTTAGTCTTAAAGTATGAACTATGAAAACTTTTTTATGATATTTTTTGTAGTCTTTAGACTCTATGACAGACTGACTATCGTAGAAAAAGTAAAGCAAGGACATTAACTACACTATTCTCTGAATAGTGGTGCCATGCCCTGCACCAAAAGTGGCATGTTAAGTTTGCGCTTGTGTATGTGCTTGTGTATGTGCTTGAGATAGATCCACCATCTATTATACTGATCAAAACAGAATAACTTTCTAAATTTATTGAAGCTTGTCTGTCCATCTGTCTGCCAGTCCACCCTGTGTTCGACCTGCAGATACCAATTTTTGACATATTTTGATGAAATTTCTTAGATTGAGCTGTTTTGGATCAAGGGCGAACGCTATTGAAAATGATTCGGGCCGATCTACTTTTTCCCCAGATAACGCCCCATTCCGAAATGTCGTTGTACGGAAAAAATTTTTAATGTTCAAAATGTCTCGACAAAAGTGCCTGAGTAATAGTATTTCAGTATTCTAAATTGGTGTGAGAACTTTGGACCGGCTTGAGCAATTTTTTGAACCGTCTTTCATATAACCGCAAACTGAAGCTTTATATGATAAGAAAGTCTAATTTCCAATATCTCGCAGCAAAAATTGTTTCATAACAAATTGACAAAGAAATATACCTTACCGAATTTGGACCACGGAGGTCTACTTTTGTGATATCACCGCATATAAGGATTCCTCTGAAACGTAAACTCTCTCTCTAAAAAAGCCTAATTGTTCATTTTTTTTTATGTATGTTCATGACAGTAATTAAAAAAAAAAAAATAAGGCGTTCTACTTCGGAAAAAGGCTTCATTTTTATTATTTTACGATGAAGATTAATTCATAGTAGCGTTTCAGCAAACAAATTGACGGCAGGGAATTTAGATCACAAAGGTCTATTTTTTTTAGGCGCTATCACGAAAAGCAAACTCTTGCATGGAGAGAAAATCTAATATTACAGTACGGGGGTTTTCATGAAAATTATGGCTTTTCATGCGAAATATGCGAAAATATGCGAAAATAATGTGTACTTTTTGGAATATTATCACCAAAACGAGGGAATAACTGTACTAAGCAAAGTGGTGTAGGTAATGGGTGGCTTTGGACGGCTATAATATTCGTACTTATTTTTCTCTACCTCGATATACAATGTTGACGTTGTTTTAATATCTTTGCTTTCACTGATTTCAAGTCGGTTTTTAGGACATAGGGTTACGCATTACAAATTTGTTATTGTACCTAGTTATGTCAATCTGGTAGTTGGTCTGCACTCCATATATAAAGTATTTCCTAAAGTAGATCCTAAAAATTTGAATGAAAACCTATGAATACATATTTAGTTTTTTCTCCTACGTCTCAAAATGAGTATAATTTCTTCTAAATAATAGAAAAGAAAACACCCATAATTGAAAAAGTACTTAAATAAATTTTGCAGTATATTAGTGCTACGCACGCCACCAGAATACAACAAAGATCTTTTTCAAATTTCTTATTGAAACTTGCCATAACAATAAATGTTTCCCTCCCTTGCCACATTAGATCAACATTTTGTAGAAAAATTAGCGCTTGTTAGAGGTTTGCTTGATAATACTGTTACTGGTTTTAAATTACATTTAAAAACGTTTACCTTTAAGACCCCTTTCACCAGGTGGCCCTTGCGAGCCTTTCGGACCTGGTGCACCATCTTTGCCATCTTTACCATGCTGACCGTCTTTACCATCACGCCCAGGGAGACCATCTTTACCAGGAATACCATCTGCACCGGCCCTGCCGGGCACGCCATCCAAGCCCGGTTCTCCCGGAACGCCATCTCTACCGTCTAAACCGGGTCGTCCAGGTATTCCGATATCTCCTTTTGGCCCTCGCGAACCCATAGGCCCATCTATACCCGTTGGTCCCGGCAGTCCAACGTCACCTCGATTGCCTTTTGGACCGGGTATTCCTAAACGATTATCATTATAAACGCGTAAAATAATATTGTATCTTAATTATATCAATAGTTTTAAACTTTTACAACCACATGCCTACCAGGTAAACCAGGCGGTCCTGTTGGGCCTTTCGGACCCACGGGTCCAATTAATCCCTGCGGACCGGGCGGACAATATTCTTGGGTACTTTTGCAAAATCCCGTAATAATTTTCTCCGGCACACGGCAATAAGTGTTCAAGTAGATCCATTCATCGCCATCGGGTGCGGCTCCTTTTAGACCAGTCCGCTTACGAATTTCCATATCTTGTTCTTCTAAAACTTTGCGATGATTTGGTGTGAAAAATTCAATAAAAGGATCCGCTTTAAAAACGAAAAAAGTAAAAATATGTCAAAGAAGGCAGACACAGAGGTATATTCCGGTGCTATGACCGATCGTAAATCGTAAGAGAAAACAACATCATCAAAAACACTCCAATATCGCCTATGTTATAAAACAAGGGTATTAAGTCAGGCAAACCGTAAACTCAAATACGTCTTGTAAATGCAGTTATTAAGGTGTCGGTAAGATAGGCTGATAAATTGGCCATAAAGAGAATTTTTGTAATACTTTTTTCATTACGTTATTATTGCAAAAATTTTATTTTTTGATGTTCGTTAAATGGCAAGCGGGTGCTTCCATGTAATGTGTTTTTTATTTATTCATCTCATCTTGTTTTTATTCTAAATGATCTGTCACAGAAGCTTCGACAAATTCTAAATAAAGAACTGTTTTGAGAGTTTCTGCTATGCCTTTTTGAAGATCAGTTTATGCGCCTATATCAATGCTTAATTAAGCCATAAACCGATATTTTAGTAGACATTTTTCTCTCTCTCTCTTTTCTTGGATTTTTTGGATTGCTTTCTTCAAAAGTTCAGGAAGGAAGGTTCCATGGAACAACATTTGAGAGACACAGTTCTTGGTCGACGAGATAAGCGTGGAGAAAGGCACTATACTTTTTGAAAAAAACGCAATCGTATTGTAAAAAAAGGATTTCTTACCCAAGACAACAATAGTGAAGATGTTCATGAGACCTATCATGGGTCCTCAGCTATCTCTGTCAAAGCTAATTCATGGAAACAATCTTCTTATCTCCAAGATGATTTTCACATTCGATTAATGGCCTTCAAGTATTGTTCACCGGCTTCTTTGTATGCTGCTTATCGTTTTCTAGACTTATTTCAAAATAACCAACGATTTCGCAAACGAAATTTTATTGCGAAATAGAGAGTTTAAGGCAAATTAAGTAAAGTGTTTTATTCACCGTAATTGCAACATCATATCACGATCTGACTCTCAGCCACTTATAAGGCTCATGGGACTAACTTATGTGGTATTGTTTTTTTTTATAGTTCAAATTCATTTATATATGCGAAGAAGCTATACACACATAGGGCATATGTTGCAAATGATGCTAATGTTTTAAGAGTTTAGTCTTCTAATTTATTTTCTTGGCTAAATTTGTTAGCATGCAACTATTAGGGTGAACAAGAAAAATATTTAAAAAAATTATTTCCGATAGTGGTTTTGCAAGATACAACCAATAAAGATGTGTTTTGTTGAAGATATTTAAATAGCACCCGCTTTCTAAACTTTCTATTTTTTCAAAAGACTGTAAAGGAAAAAAGCTTGGAAGGAACTTGAATGACTGGACTCTAGTTTTCATTATTTTATTTATTATGTTCCTTTTTTTATGTCGCAAAATCAATAGGGCACGCTTTATAAATAAATTCGAAAATGAAAGCCATAAGCACGAAGAATATCCATGACGACAATATCTTTTCAATTAATTTCGTGACGATCGCCAGTGAGGTCATTAATGCAGAAAAAATAAACTTTAAATGATTTTCTTTTCTTTCTTTTACCAAGCAGTTAAAGTATATTTTCTTTCACTTATACAAGGAAAAGTTTCATTTATTTTAAGGTCTCTGGTATAACAATTATTTACTCCAGTGATTTAGCTCCCGAATAACTTTTACACTAAGTGTTTTTTCTTCTGGATTTTTAAATTGTTTTCAGTATTTCATTGCATACTTTCTAGAGCAACTTCAATACAAACAACAAAGCAATAACAACTTCTTATATCTATATTGTGAACAATATGAATTGGTTTGTTGGCTGTTGGCTGAATAAAAGTTGTTTCTAGTTATTGAGTGTTGCTACTGGGTTGATTCGTTGGTTGGCTGGCTCGCTAGCTTACTTTTACATTGGCTTTCGTTGCCTGGCCGCATTGCACTTACTTACTTACCGTGCATGGATGACGGAGATGAAGAGATATCTCGACGTTGCCTTTGCTGCAATACCATTGTCTTGGAAGTTTCATAATGGCTGTTATAATTGTAGTTGCTGTTGTTGTTACTGTGCTTGTCATTATATTCGCTTTCTTTTCTCTCAGTATTTCTTGTAGTGTTATAATCATTTTCCGGTAGAGTATGGGTTGTCTTGAAAGTGCCCGTTCTACAATCCAAAGAACACATAAATACTCATATAAAATCTAATCATAAGAAATGATAAAAACCTAAAAAAAGAAAATAAAAATCAGAGTAAAGAAATTTGTTTAAAAGAAATTCTTATGCTTATGTGTACTCCTTGCCATATTATTAAGATATGTGTATGCAAGTACCTATTAGTACACGCAAAAGTGAGCGTGAGTATATGTATGCGTGCATATATATGTACGTATAAGCACTATAGATGCATATGCGTAAATTTGTGCGTGTGCATGTGCACACACATTTATGCACATATGCTTGTATATATTATTTTAGACATGCTTGCTCTATATTATTTTCTTTTTACTTGCAATCATAACATTTAATGCATATTGCTTTCTTCTATTGTATTATAAGAGAACAAGAGTATGATTTCATCATATTTAATATCATTGAATTCACCTCCGATGATCTTATTTATTGCAAGTAATAAAATTTAAATTGTATATCTTGTGAAAGTTTACAATGTGTTAACCTTTCCTGCATACATAATAAGACACATAGAGTGCGTGATGTGCAGCGACCCAGAAAATTTTGCTGTAAAAACGAACAATTGGTTCTGAAAGTGTCATCAAAAACAGCAATACCAACAGAAACAGAAATAGATAGATATGCAACTGAATATCCATATATTACAGCAAAGTTTAACGTACGTTTCTTATTTCACATAAGAGGGTGACGACAGGTCGTATGAATGACTTAAACATATTTAAAAAAATACTAGAAAATATTTAATATTTTTGTATTCGCACTGAGTTCTAAGAATTTTATTAATATTATTTGTCGGTTCTCAGACATACATATATATTTTCTGCATCGCTATATGTGCTTGTCTGTCCGTTTTTCATCTTTAATGTGTTCTCATAAAAATTGGTCAGAAATTCGGTTGAAGTATTTTTAATTTGTATCGTCAGGTTAGATGGATAAAAACATGCTTAAGTCTGTCCTGAAAAGTTAAAGAGCTTACGGTAACAAAATTAGAAAGTATTGTTTGGAAGAATGTTAAAAAGCAAAACCGGGTCAAGACGTAGAATTTGCTACTAATAGTTACCAAGGTCGTATACAATATCAGTCTAGAAAGCTGGTTAATGACTAAGGATTTTATAAATAGAAAGAAGGAGAAAAGATGCTCATTTGGAACGGTGGAAGAATATAATAGCAGCTGTTGTTAAATCTTTATGATATGTAAACCATAATTTCGGACAATGTTTGTAAAATCTAGAAATTGTTCTAAATAATATTATAATTTTTATTTTCTTTCGGATATTTCTTCCATTTTTAATCCCCGTAAACTTGCTTACGGATTACTATTTTAAAATTTTTCTGTGGAATTTAACTGTAAAAATGATCAGACTATTTCCTCAAACTTTGGGGTATTTAATAACAAATGAACAGGTAAACACAGGTTGAAAGTAATGGGCTTGAGGTTATATGCCGGAGAATATTCATTCAATGGTTTTCGACAGCCATAAAAGTTATCAGGAAATTTTGTCTGTTCTTATTCTTCCTTCCACATTAACTATGGATGGGGGGCATCTTCTAAATGATCAGTTTTCGTTTTGTTTATATTTTTAAGTAATTAAATGATATCATAGAAACAAGTGATTGAGAAAATCTTTGCTACGTATGCAAACATAAATTAATTCATATAATTAAATATTCATATTTTTTCGTATTTGTGCAAACTAAAATGACACCTGCTGCTATTATAAGGTAACGACTTTTAGACAAATTTTTATTGAGCTGACAGGAAAAACATTTAAACTAAAAATTATTGTAGCGTAAGAAAATTGTTTTATTCTGTTGATACGGGCTTGGAGTTTAGAGATCTAATGTTCAATATTTCATGGTGAAAATTGACCGATAATACTAAATTGGCAATCTTACCTAATTTGGATCACGTAGGTCTATTTTTTGGGTGCCACCGCATATAAGGATTCTCTGGAAATGTAAGTCCTCCCATGCCAAAAAGCCCTATTTATTACTGTTTTATGATGAAGATTTGTTCGTGATAGTAATTTGAAATAAAAATTAAGTAGACCCATTTTGAATCACATGGGTTTTCTTTGATTACAGACCATATCGGATTTCTCATGAATAGTAACAATTTCAGAAAAAGGTTTAATTATTAATACTTTTCCAAGAAAATTGGTCCATAGTAGCAATTTAACGAAGAGAGAGAGAGAGAAAGATAATTTCGACAATATACACCTATTTTTTACATAAATTAAGTTTGCTAAATTTGTATTACGCCATGTGATGCTTTGCGCATCCTTTAATGTGCATGGTTTAATAAAAAGTATGCCTTTGCAAGAAAATACTGTGTAATTTTTTGTCTGTTGTTTCCGAAACAAGCAAATGCTTGTACTAGGCGAAATGGTGTAGGGTATATATGGTTTGCCTTGACCGACTGTAATGTTCTCACTTGTTTAGAATATTCCAAGTGCAGAAGTTCTTGAGCTCTGATGGATGTTTTCCACAGTAAGCTCTGGTGTCCGGGTGGCCGGTGGTGACCGGGTAAATGAGAAAGAATTTCTCGTTCATAGGTTAGAAATGATAAACAAATAGTGCAAAAGTCCGAAGAATTTTGTAAGGGGAACAAGGGGAACGCTTACCACCAGAAAGCGTCAGCTCATTCATACGCTCAGCTAACAATTTACAAAAAATTGCGAACTAAGTTTCCGTCTCTATGCAAGTATACATATACGTATAATAAAACACTTATTTTAAAATTCTTATGTTCAAAATAAGCTGAGACGAGATCCTTTCTCAAGAAAATGTAATTGCTTTTACTTAAACAAATTCTCGTATTAGAAATTCTTAAATGAAAAGACATTTTCCTTACAGTTGCAAGCATTAATCTAATTATTTTTACCTTTCAATTTCATTATTCTCTTTTGTATTGCTCCGCGCGGCGTTGTCGTGCTGCTGCTCTGTTATTGATTTGCCAATTTGTAAGTGTTCTCTTCTGCCGGCAATTGCCTGCTGTAATATGATATTCTCTATCATCGTCCTTAGTATAGTTTCTGAAGCAAGCAATTCCCGATGAAATTTTTCACGATACTCAGCAGCAGCAGCATCAGCAACAGCAGCAGTTGGCATATGCTGTTTTGTTGTGGTTGTTGTTGAATATAATTTTGTATTGCGGCAGTTGACTGAGGCGGAGGAGACATGCGAATAAAATAGTACAGATAGCGATGCCAGTGCTAGCGTCAGGATACCCAAATATAGATATACCGTTGAAAGTGAGGTTAAGCCGGTGGTTGGTATGATAGTTGGTTGGTCGTCGCGCAGTACCTTATAGCTGCGACAGACATCAGTTGAAAGCATATGTTGGTTATTTGATGGGTACGTTGTTTTAGTTACGGTTTCGTTTTGTTGCTGCTGTTGTTTGTTATCCGCATGTTTCCGGTCGTTTTGTAAATTACATTCGCAATTTTTAAATTTCGTTTCAAGCAGTACTGGTGGTCGTGATAGAAAAGCTGTTACCCTTGCTTGTGATGTTGCTGCTGTTTTTGTTGTTGTTGTTGTTGTTATTATTGCATCAGCTGTACTACTCTCACTTAGAGATTGTTGCTGTTCTGTTTTTGTTGCTGATATTTGTTGGTTTGTTGCAGATGCCGGTTCGGTTATCTGCTGTTCCGTCACAGCTATACCCTTTGGCATTATTATATTATTTTCATTTTTTTTCATCTCTTTTTTATGTTTTTTGGCACTGTGTCCCATTTGATTTATGGCCACAAACATTTTCTTTTTTTTTCTCTTTCTCTCTGCTCTATTCTACAAATAACCTTTTACATATATATTTATTGTATACATATATATACATGTATATGTAGGCGTGTGTGTAAGTATACTTTTCTTTTTTTCTGTTTGTTTGATACTGATGTATAGTTTTTTTCAAAAATTTTCTTCTTCATGTCGCTGTAGTGTGTTTCTAGTCGTTTATTATTTAGAACTTTTTTGGTCGGATTTCATGAATATTTGAACTACAACAAAAAAGAGCAGGAAAAAAAGAAAACAGCGGAAAAGAAAAGCAAAAGAAAAATTGATGTATAGTTCGTACACACAAATACGCACACACTCGGCCATCATTAGTCCATAACATGAGGAACACAATCAGAGTATTCAAGAACGAAAACTATGAGTGATGATGAGAGAGTGAGGTGGGAGGGAGAGAGAGAGAGAGAGCGAAGTTAAAGTAAACAACTGTGTTAAACATAAATCAATAAAAGACGAATGAACATTAAATAGCAAGAAAACAAGCGAAATGCTTAATGAAATTCAACAAATGCAACTAAAAAAATGAAAACAACAACACCTTCAAAAAACCAAGAATCTTTAAAATGTCAAATTATTTTTTTTGTAAAGAAGCGTTAAGACCTTCACTAACATATTTTGAATTCTTTTTAGGCTGCCTGAGGAAATTAAATAAAAATTTTGCAGAGAACAAAAAAAAATTAAGAACATTCGCCTTGTAGCGAATTCTGGTTACCCACCATCTGATATAAGTCTAGGATTTTCTTTCAATCTCTTTTAGGCGCCATAAAAGCTTAACGATATATTAGATTAATCGTGTGATTTGTGACATCGAAATTTTCATTTAGCGTGCATGTTCTTGATAAGTCCCTGCCCTCCGAGTTGATTTGACTTGGTCGTTAACTTTACACCGCCCAGAAATTTGATTTCGGCGACATAACAATTGTAAAATCTTACTCGTATTCGGTATGAGATGTGTACTGGATAGCTTGCCTTGCACAGAAAGCAATTAATGTTGAAAATATTTTAAATAAGACCCTGCCATGACCATAGAGATCTTCAAAGCTCAGTGCTATAATGAACGCATTGCAGATATGAAGTAAAACAAATTTTTCCTGGTAATTGAAACTTTAAAATCATTCTACGTGAGCTCCTTTAAGTTTCTTCCCATAAGTAGAACTTTTTTGACTCTAAAGACTGTCATCAGACTTAAAGCTACATTTTTAGAAAATGTTTGGTACATTAGTCTAGATAGAAAATCGTAGTCGAAATTATTCATCTAAGTAAAGTCAGAACTTTTGGATATTGGGCCCCAAATGTGCTGTCACTTTTATGCAACGGAATAATATATTATAGTAATATAGTCGAAAGGTCGGACTCGCGGATGTTGTAACGGATAAACATACCTGTCATCGTAAATCTAACTAGTTCGGCAGTGATGGGGACGTTGTACTCTTTATCCAACAAAGACACGATCACGCGGTCAGACGGTCACGCTCAAGAAATACACGCGCAGAAGCCCTTATGGAGATAGACACACGATCCAAATTTTGTTACCGAATGGTTTGATGTTATGCCCTGTGTCTTACACCCTATCATGCCTATAATTTTAGAAAAGTGCACCTACTTGTGATACACGCAAGACATATGACACAACATAAGTTTGAATCCCTACGATTTGTAGATAGTAACAACTTTCGAAGGACATGTGCTTCTGCGAAATCATAGAAGAATCGGAGTTTCGTTTATATTGTCATTTAGACAGCTGTGACTTGCAAACTAATGGTCGAAATGTCATAAGACTTTGAAACATTCGCTTTGAAGGTTGAGCACTATCTAAAGGTCACTTGGATCCGTTAGAAGTCATTCTGCATCCGTATGTCATCCTACGAAACATATTGAGTGAGTGAAAATTTTGATGAAACTTGGAATTTTTTAGCTTTTATTTCCTAAAATTTGTTGCAGACGCCTGGCTAGACCTTTTTTCAATAGAGTGGCTGTACGCCATTTGTGGGAAAAAGAACACATTTCACTAAAGAGTTTCTCTCAAATTAAGAAATTAGATTTTCTTATTTATATTTTTTTCCTTAATAAACTCTGCATTGAAGGCGAAGAGCGCCTTTAGGAACAAGGAACAAACACTACATTATGATCTAGAATGAAATAGGACTTATGGATGTTACAACCGAAATGATAAAATTAATATTTTCCGATGATGAGTAAAAAGAAAACAAAACTCTCAAAATGTTGCTTTCATACCTACAGGCACAAACACATGCATAATTTTGAATAGATACAGACAAGCATGCATACAAATGCACAATGAAGGCAGCCCTTCTCATACATGGCACGAATTTCCATAATCATGCACTGTTGAACATACCGACATGCCCGCCCGCCTGCCTGCCTGTTTGTGTCTGCAGAAGCGTGCATGTATTTATGTACGCCTATATCCTTACATGCCTATGTTTGCGGCCACGTCTAGTCTTTTACGAAGATTTTTTGCCTCCTCATGCTTGACTATATGCATAACCAAAAAAAAAGGAAAGCAACAACATAAAAACTAAAAATCTCTTGCATGTTTTCACGTATGCTCTTCTGTCTGTTGCCAAACTGCTGCATGCATGCGTATATACACACATACATACATGCTTTTATGCATAGGTGTATATATATATAGCATATGTATGAAAAAGCGACTGCTGATAAACTATGTAGACAACACACGCATACACTCGGGCACATTCCGACAATGATAGGGCAGTACGGTGCTTTGTGGTTGAGTACCACACGATATTATAGATAAAAGTTGTTTTCGTTTAAACCGCAATTTTCATTTAAATATAACAACAACAAAAACCACAAGAGCAGTAAAAGAAGCGTTTTGAACCAACACATATAAAAAAATAAAAAAAAAAAAACAGTAGGAAAATGTATTTATATATTAATTTCTTTTTTTATTTTTTTTTTTTTACTTTTTGGTTTCATTTCATTTCCAATTTATTTAATTAAAACAATAAACTTGCAAAATATGGCAATGAAGCCAATGAACAGTGAGTGAGGTTTATTCATTCATAGCCTTGATCCCCTTAGGGCATACAATAGTTGGTCAGAGTTCATATTTGACAATTTTTGCACGTTGCTGTGCTAAACCACCGCTTAACTTATTCGACAACATTTAATTAAGTGAATTTTTATTAACTGCATTATTCTCGTTATTGTGAAACAATTAACTCTGGGGGGATGTATTAAAGCCATCTAAACCTTTTCTTTCCACGTTAATTTTCAATACAAGCATAACATTGTCTTTGCCTAAAGCTAACTCTTCTTCCCTATCCACCGTTGCAGCTGTGATATGTACAGTTTGCATAGTCTGTTAAGGCGAAATGCTACTGAAAACAGGCACTTTTAAGTATTTACACTTTTAACTGCCAAACAAGTTAGTAAGGGATGGCCTGAGCATGTTGTTGCAATCGTAAAACCTCATGTAATCTAATATTGGCGTTTTTACAACCTACACCACTTGCGGTCCAAGAGCATATTAAGTTTGTGGACTTCAGATATTCTCGTCTTTTGTTACATTCATCGATTCAGAATCACTTTCGTAATCGATTTAACCTTCCCTCCGTCTCTCCGATATTTTGATGGAAGTTGGTACATTGACGTGTCTTGGCCCAAGCATCAACCGTATTGGAATTGGTTCGGACCAGACCACTTTCTCGCTTCATTTGAAAAAGTCGTTATTTGAAGGATCGTATAGGGTATTTTGAGGTGAACAGTCGTGCTTTTCCTTTTTTTTTTATTACTTATTTTCATTACGAATTACGAAAAATTATATTTTGTTATCTATTAAAGGCTTGGATTTTATAAGGAGCTTCATGAAAGGAAGAAGTAGTTCTATAAAATGCACCCTCAGTGTAATTATTTTTGTGAAAGTTTTTTGCCAAGTGGTTATTGTGGATTAATTTTTATCATAAATTATTAAAAGTGACATCTAATTGTTATTTTGAAGGCTTATCGTAAAACGATTGCGTCCGAATTCAATATTTTTCACATTCATTTAATAGGCTAACGTACGACTTTGTCCTCATCTATATCGGGAAATATTAAAGATCACATTTTTTTTTCACGCAAGAATTTCCGCAATAGCGAGTTCTATGGAAAATGGTCATAAACCAGATCCGAGTGACCAACACCGTTCGTTTTTTGTCTATAACATGTCACGGTACCAGATTTCACGAAAATACCTCGAAAATTGCGAACTCTAGACATAATAATACAATTCGTACAAACTTCACGTACCATAAGTGGCAAGTAAACAAGTTTGTACAGAGGCTTCAAACGACATTGTGGTTTCAGTTTATTATATATTTGTAATGGATATCCAAAGGTTCGCCTTAGAAAGAATATATATTTCTTCCTTTTTCTCTGCGAAATTTTTAAAGTATTTTCGTCCGAATAACGTAAACGTGCACTAACGCAAGGATAACACAAATCGGTTTGCGTGAAGCCTGATTTGTACGTATGTAAAAAATGTTAAATAAAACACATGATGCTTACTGCAAAGTGTGCAAGCAGTAGTATCTACTAAGGCGACGTGTGGGAGAATGTTGTGCTAACTGAAATTAAAATGCAAATGTTCATGCATAAGTTTTTCCAAAGTCGTTGGATTAAATCCAAATTATTGTTTTTTTTTTTTTTACATTCTGCAATTAAGATTAATGGACTTTTTTAACACTCTCCACGCTAGCGACAATATTTTCATTTGATTCTAGCATTGTGCTCTTGGCTGACAGTTAAAGCAGCGTCTTTCTTCGAACTTTTTCAGTCAACGGTAAATAATGGATTTCACTGACACATTATTATTGTCCTTAGCTAGATGGGAGAATTGATTTTTAAGAAAACGTTTTAACACTTAAAAAACATGTTCGAGAGAGGAATGAATTAATGGTTTTCAGTTTTTTGAACCTTTCAACTGTCAGACGTCGAAATTTACGTTTATGAGAATGATGGGCGAACAAAACGATAAGCCTTTCTGATGACTATTTTTGACTTGTTATATTGAAATCGACTTACGGTTTAGCAAGTGAGATTTTGTCATCGTGGTGGCTGTGCAGTGCAATTCATGAAATTTACGAAAAATAATTTATATTTTTTATACATAACTAGCAACTACTCTTGCAGCCCCTTTTTTCATTTTAACTTTTATTTTTGTTTGCTCTTCTTCTTAACCCTCATATGAACTAAAACACTATGGATTAAGGTCACGTACTCTTGGAAGCAAGCAGAAACGAAAAATGCTTTCATTTAACCTTTACATTAATGCAGTATTTAAATCATTACAAGTTTCCTAAATATTTCATGCACAACAATATGTTTATAATTGCGCCGATGTGACGGAATTCCTTGTCTGCGTAATACGATTTTTAACATTTTTTTTTTTTGCTTTTCCTTTAACACCCAAGTAAATAATGTATTAAATGCAATGAATGTCTGCACTATGCCTACAATCACATATTGAAGAATCCTCAACGGTAATTTAAAGTGTGTTTAATTTTAATCAATTGATTGGAAAAGAACTGAAGTAACATCGCGAGAGGATGGTATTGTTATGTATTTCACTACACAACGCGCGTATATTAAGTTCTGTAAAACTTAGGAAGACGAATCAGACGCACTTAACACACCTTTAAATCCAAGATACCGTACATTTGCCACACCTGTAAGGTAAATGAAGGTGGGCCATATAATGTTCGTAAACGTGTAGCTTGGAGTTACCTAATATATAACAAAATCAACAAATTTTTATAGTTTACTAAACTGGAAAAAATCGGGTAAAACAGGATTGAATTAATTTATATTTTGCTATATTAAAGTTGTGAACAAATCGGGGCTAGATCAATCGGAACCGAGCTTCTCTTATGCAGATGAAGAGTATGCAAGGCACACTTCAATTTTTTAATATTCTTATCTTTCCAAGAAAATGTTTACAAATAAGCCGGACTATGTACAGAATCTCAGTGCGATAAAATTCGTTTTGGTCGTAGCCTTAGTCAATGCGTAGTCGGCAAGAGCATAACATCTATCTATTGGATGCGCATCTATTACGCTGCGGCCACCACCTTCCTATCTATATCTCTTTACCCACTTTGTGACTATCGCCGTGTTTCGCGGGTAGGGAGTCATTCCCTGCCCCATTGGTCGTATTGAAAAATATATTTAAAATGGTCGGCTTAATTGAAAACTCTACCATACTTGAGATTTGCACTTACGACCGTTCCTAATAAGGATGGCGAGTCAATACCGCCATGCATTAGCTTAACTAGGAAGCTTCGCTTTTCTATTTTCAAGTGAGGGCAGGGCTAATAATGGGAATCTATTTTCATACAATGACAGAGAGATTGTCGGATCCTATCTCAAATTCTTCAACTCAAAAAGCAGGAATTTCTTTTGAACTGATTCCATTGCACTACATATGTCCTACAGAAAGGAGAACACACAACAGAGGTATTTTCCGGTACTGGCCTCACCAAACGTATGTATAACCTTTTGTTAACATAAGGATCATCAAATTCTTTGGACCGTATTTAGTTAAAGCAAATAGCAACCTTTGCTTTATTTATGATAAGCTCAATATCTAAATTGAAACGTACTCTTTGGTCAAATACTACTCTCAAGTCGGTGAATGACTTTACCTCTTCCAATTTTTCCGAATCCATAAAGTACTTCCTAAGTATTCAGTATTCAGCTCATTAAAATTAAGCGAGCACCATGCACCCAGTTTGTCAAAATAAGACTGGAGGCCACATAAGTACGTTCCCACATGAAAAACTGGAGTTAACCACCCGCAGATGATAACTGATATAAAATATAAATAGAAAGGGACCTAGGAGACAGGAAAATCGTCAGGGGAGACAGAATTGAAAAAATTCTAAAGGCTCTATTTTCTAGATAGGAGTATATCGGACCCAATAAATGTGCGAGAAAAGCAGATGAGTGAAGTTTAAAGAGCTTATGACTAACTGTATCAAACGTCTTACTAATGCCTTACGCCGCCCGTATGACTGGACATATATCCTCCGAACGATCTATGCAAGGTGATATATGAAACAAGCGCATAGCTTGGGGTATTTCGAAGATTCGTGTTCAATTAAATGTGTAAAACCCTTGTGTAACTAAAAAATGCCTTTCAGTCATATAAAATCATATAAAAAAATCGAAAGTTCAAAATTGACAAACGTCGAAGTAAAATCAAATTTGAAAATTGATTCGTTTAATTTATATAAACTTTTTCGCAGTTTCAGTACCTCTACCCCCTTCTTGCTATGCAACTTGAAAAAGAAACCATTTTTTTTTTGGCTGAGGTCTGGTGGGTGGTTTTACACCTCAAAAACACACTGCTAACCTAAAAGGAGAAAAAGAAAAATTGAGTATAGCGCTTGCATAAAGGGAAGTAGCTTTTGTGTTCAACAATAGAAGAAGAAGAAGCAAAAGGGTTAAAATAACTTTTTAACGCATCTAAGTAATAAATGTGTAATAAAGAGTTCAATGCTTATTCAGGGAAAATAAAGATAATTTTCTTCACATTTTCAATTTTTTTTTTCCAAACAGTTTTGGATAAATATTCAATACAACAACTTTAGTCATGTGGAGGACGCTAACTTCGCCAAGGTAAAAATTTTCAAATTCGTATGTGACCTGTGAGGTAAAACGACACCTAGGAGTAAGGTGACCAAACGTGTCCTGTGGAAGGAATATAGCGCTTTTTTGGTCATATGCATTACTTTCATACTCCACACTGGCTTTTTTATTTTACTCATTTGCTATTCGCTGAAATACAAGAATTAAAATAGAAAATAAAAAAGGTAATGGAACTGAACAGCTAAAGTGGTATTAAAAAGCAAAAAACCGACAAAGCAAAGCCCGTAAAAGTAAGGCACTCAAAATGTAAAAAATCTGCAGGAAATTTAAAAGTTAGCCAATAGAACTAAATGGGCTACCATCGACAATATATTTAAAAACAGAAATAAACATACATTTGCATCGCCACTTTGTTCTGGTCTCGGGCATATAGCTTGCTGACCACTTTACTACAACATAGAAATTCCTTAGGGTATGTTTTAAGAGGACTACTGCCGTCATATTTCAAATTAAGCTATTCGCGACAATGCCATCAAGTGGGGATAAGGTTCATGACCTGATAACTACACCATAGTATTAATGAAAAATAAGTGTTGTAGCCAGGCAAGACCGACTTTTCAATACCCTAAAAAAAAAATTCCTCGCTTAAAAAAATTCCTCAGTGATTTCAGTCACAGAACGTCAAAAATGCTCCTTCTCTATCTCTCTCTCTCTCTACCTCTCTTTCTCTCTCCCTTTCTCTTTCTCTTTCTCTCTCTATTTTTTACACAGACTTTTGTAGAGATAGTAATAATGGTTCGGACGAACCCATTTTTAATTGTATTTGTCACGCCTATTGATGTACCAAATTTTATGAAAATCTCTTAAAAAATAACACCTGTAGGTTGAAAACAAGACGTTGGACATAAGATCAGAAAAAACGTGATCCATGAAAACTGAATCGATCGGAGTAAAAAATTAAATCGATTTATGTTAAGATCTTCAGGGTGTTACATAAGTAAAACAGACTGAATTTAATTTAATGCTATGTAGAGGGAAGTACGGGCGGTAAAGGCGGTTTGCTTACCTCAACTTGACTTCACCAAACTGCTAGGAAAGCGGAAATCATTTTGAAAATATATGCTGTGCACGAAAGGTCATGAAACACAATTTCTCATATCGCGCCAATAAACTGTCAAATATGATATTGATGGTTTTATGGTACCTTTCATCACTTATCACTGCTCAATAATAATGAATGAACGGCATAACAGCTGACATAGGCTCCCGGAGCCCCTCTAATATATTAATGTAGTAGTTGCTATAACCTCTGTCAATTTATCTAATGAAACGGTTGTTGCTTCAGTAAGCTTGTGACGTACGTTCTAATTAAAATAAAAACAGTTTTTTTTGGAGTCATTTCATAGTGCAATAGAAAACATTAGTTGGTAATATTTTTTTGGGTAGTGACTAGTGGCTGTTGTGAATCATGCTGGTCTTTCCGTTTGTATTGGACTCCCAAAAAACACAGTGATGACCTTGTTTGCAACGTTGCAAGCCATGAGAATTTTGGAAAGCTTGCAATTATGGGTGTTTGTTAGGTTCCCTTTTATCTCTTTCTTTTTGCATAGGTTGCCTGCTATCTCTTTCTTTTGCATTAAATGATTTACTTAAAATGGCTACTCCCCGTCACAAGTGTTATATGGAGGCGAGTCAAAGACGCGAACTGATGTGATCCAAATTTATTAATTTTAATTTTCTTGTTAAAGATTTCATTATTCTAATTTTGGCATCAAACAACTAAAATTTACCCTTTGTTGCCATATAAAGAATTCTTATATATGTGGTGAGGTCTAAAGAACAGGCTTCCGTCACGCAGTTAATTTTTATGTTAAATTATTATTATGCGAGAATCCTAACGTGCAACGTGAATCAAAAAGTCGCCCCCTTTGGTACAAATTAACCACAGGCCATGTTTTTATCAAATCATTATTATGACCCAATTTGCTTCATAAAATATTCAATTTCTTTTGTTAGGCTTCTTTTCTTGCTTCATAAAATGGTCGGTTCGTATCCATTTTCAATAGCTTTCGTGCGTGGACTGAACAGTCCGAAATTTCCTTAATTTATATCAAAAATTCTTATATGGAGGATGAACAAAAAACACATGTACTTAATTCAAACAGGCGGGCGGACGGACATGCTTAAACCGTTTTATTCTGGGTTCTGAATCGATCGGTATAATAATAAGCGGTTTTATCTCAAGCATCTTTAGTTGTTGCTTACCGTCAAAAGGACCCAACACGTCCTTATCATGAGTAGTGTAAAGATGCAAGAACGTTATAGATTTAGATATAGATATAGAATTGTGTGTAAATTTCGAGATTTCCATAATTAAGATTCAAAGTTCATAAAATTTGCTGCGTAACGCTGACGAGATCATACAATTTTACAAAGCAAAGACTTTTGATAATAAATTTTTAAAGGATTAGTTCTAATGAATCTTTGAAAAGCCTTACCTAACGTGAAGTATTACAAATGGTTGGTAGTTCCTGATTGGCTTCGAAATGGGAAAAGAAGACAAAAAGAAATGATATAACCCATCCCTCAATAAGTTAGTAGGACGAAATACAGATATAGGTCGACTTGTGACGAATCGACCTCGTCTTCAGATAATATCAATTTTCATAGGAAATTCCTACCATTAGCTTAAAACTTACAGTTGCTTTAGTGGCGCTACATACGATATTCTGATTATTCCATTGTTTTACGGAAATTAATTTCGTTTGAAGATTGGTATTATCTAAAAATGATGGGATAATATATCCCATCCCATGAACTTATTGAGAGATCTCTTATATCTAAAGGAAAGAAATTTTATATGCTAAGCCTTGTACGTCCGCGGTGCATGTTTAATAAGTGGTAGAAGGAAGACCCTACACATTATCAAAACCACATAGCGAAACCGAAAGCAGAATTTGTCCTGCAATGAACATAGAAACCCATCGCAGATAAGAATCATTAGAATCATTTGCCATTGTAAAGAATAATTAAAATCATTTTCATGAGTTCAATGAAAGTTTTGAAAATATCGGTCTTAGGGCGACATGTCTTGAAACTAATCTAATATGATAAACCTTCATATAATGCAAAGTCGCCGTAACTTTAATGCAAACTCTCGAACATTTAATTTGAAAATGTTTACTTATTTGAGGCAATAATTAAATGTGAAAATGAATTTAAACAAATTTTATGTGGAATATTTCCCGCCTTCAATTTTCCATAAAATGTCAAAAAATTATGATATCAATCGATGCCTGATACTTCATTTTATCAACAGATATACACACTTATATACCACCAATTCGTATAAATAATTTTAATTAAATAACCACAAATACCGCGAAATCGCATATAAAATATAGGAAAATTTAATAATTATTTCGCATATGCGATAACAGCTAAAATGAAACTGATTTACACATTCAGCGTAATGAATGGAAAAATGAATGATTTTAAAAATGGTAAGTTAATTGCTGGGATATAAATTAAGTTTGTAGAAGAAAATGGGCCTTCGCTTGGGCTCGAAATGAATCCGTAAAGCTCACTACCGAATGAAGTTTCTAGGCACTGGATCAAAGGTAGATAATATAAATCGATTATCGATCGTAAGATATCCATAGAATTGAGATGCACGGCGAAGGGTTTTTATTTTTTTTTTTTTGTTTTGTTTTTAATGCTGCCTGGAGACTAACAACGATGTCTTCTGAAAAATTGCGTTTATCCTGCACACACGACTTTCTGCTCGCAATAAAGGTAAAGAATGAAGAAAATGCCGCTATTGAAAGGAAGAATAGTGACTGATCAGAAATGGCATCGGCTTCAAGGGCAGAACCTCTCTGCAGGTAATTTGTGTTCTAATTTGGAGTGACTTCGGAACGAAGATATGTATTTGACGAAAGACACAGAAACATAGTATTGGTAGTAGCTAGCCGGCGAAAGAAGAAATGTAAGAACACGTCCTTAATAAAAAGAGGCCATCAACATAGCCGCTTCAAAGGCCCGTTTTCTACTCCATTATAAGTTGATTGTCAAAAGCTCCGATTTTAACCGTTCGCTTAATAGCCAAATTTCTTTAGACTATTACTTGCTTTATAAACGCAATGCCGAAATTAATATATAGTTTCCATTAATCGGTATGCAAATTCCAACATATACATGCACACGCTTGTATATATAAATAAATGAAATCGTCACACATCAGCTGCAGAATCTATACGTAACGGTTGTTAATCTGCAGCTGTCATGTAATGTCATTTTAAAAAAGGAATTTGCAAAAAAAGGAAATTTAATAAGAATATGATTGACAAGAGTGCAATTATTTACAAAAAGAGAAAAATATTTAAACTAGAGCGGAGGAGCATAATGGTGGAAAAGGAACACTTACACAGCTGATCATTGTAATAAGTTCGATACCCCATCAAAAGACTACTAATACATTAAATTGTAAAAAAATGCATATATAAATTAAACAGTTGAAGTGCTACTTACACTCTTTAATACTCAATTTTAGGAAGTGAAGTGAATACGTATCGTAACGCAGCGTAGAGTACGTAGAATTCTAAGAAGTGCAAGCGGGAGAATGGCTATTTCTCTGTCAGTCGCCCGTCTACTGGTATCACGGCTACGAGTTCAACACTTTGTTCAGAGAAAGTACATTTTTCTCTTATCTACCCAAGTTCGAAGATAGACTAAATCAAGACCTAATCTTAAATAACAAATCTCTATCAGTATCATAGTAGACATAAAAAAACTCACGTTCTGTGCCGATTTATTATTAATTTGTTCAAAAAGTAATTTCTTTTTTTTCACGAAAGATGATTTTCTTACAGTGACGTCATCGTCAAAGATCAGTTTAATCTTTCCTCTTTTCTCTCCTTTATTTCGTTGTCACTGAACTTCCAGAACGTGGTGCATCTTCAAGGATAAAATTCTGGTTTTCTCTTTTCATATTTGAAAGGGCACTACCAAAAACGACTGCGTAACATCAATCGATCAATCGACCAGCAGACCTTGGTATATCAACTGTCTAATATGTAATGAATACGTGGCTTAAGGGTGAAGTTAGCTGTAAAAAAATGTATTTAAACTAATTCTTGGGAAAAAAACCAAATGACTTTCCGAACAACCCTAAGTTTCGGATAGGATACTGCAACGAAGTCTTGTTGAACATATTTTTACTATGAAAAACTAATATTTTTATCCAAATTTTGAATATATATTAATGGAATAAAACAAATATTTTTATGAAATACGTAAGAGAAAAAATATAACATTTTTTGGGATTGGAGCTCAATCGTGAATTCGCATTTAAAACCCCTTCTTTTTTGATTTCTTTGTCAACCACACAGTTTCGTCCAGCCCGTCAATGGTACGTATTACTTGAAAAAATTGTAAAATATGACCCAAGGACCAGTTTAAATCAAATATAATAATTCGATTTTGCGATGCGTAAAGTAGTGCTACGTTCTTTAATATTTTCTCGTATTTCAAATGTTCTCTCTATTCCGTTTTTGACTATAACACTTAAATAAATATAACATGACTCTTGCTGAGTTCATAGCGTTAGTCAAAAGTTCAAAAGATAACCTTACAATTAATCAAATCTTTCATTAGATTGTTCCTACGTACTTAAAACACTCAATTGCGAAATATTCTTTCGACTAATTTATCTTTCCAATGCATTCGGAATGACGAATACAGGTGAACTTGCTTTTGTGCGGTGGTCCACCACCACAGGAAAAAAATCGCCAAAAAAAATGCTCCTAGACTTCATAAACTGCTATAACAAATGAGTAATCACAACAAACAACAAATGCGCATAAAAATCTCCCTTAGATAATATTTCCAAGCCTTACGAAACAGCAGTAGAGCGCTCCAAATAAAAGTCTCTCTCTCTCTCTCTCTCTCTCTCTCTCTCTCTCTCTCTCTCTCTCTCTCTATCTCTATCTCTATCTCTCCTTCCTTTCTNTTAGATAATATTTCCAAGCCTTACGAAACAGCAGTAGAGCGCTCCAAATAAAAGTCTCTCTCTCTCTCTCTCTCTCTCTCTCTCTCTCTCTCTCTATCTCTATCTCTATCTCTATCTCTATCTCTCCTTCCTTTCTTTCTTCCTTCTGCCCTCCTGATGACTATACGAATTACTGCATCGTATAAAAAAAGTTTCACAAACAAAAAACCCGCACAACCAAAATAAGTCGCACAAAACCAATCGTAAAAATAAAAATCAAAGATAAAAACAGCTTCAACTGTATTTACATTTCGATCTTCTAATTAAGAGGTCTAAATATAAAATAAGGCTATTATCTCTATCTATATCCCCTATAGAGCATTGCACTGTAGAGACAAAGGCATCTTGCCTTGCTCCTGTCAGAATCACAATAGAATATCATTTCTGCTATCACAGCAATGGAATTCACTTTTCTATCATCTACAGCAAAAGTCTGTGCTATCTAGAATGTCAAACCTTTCAAATTTGGACGTTTTTCTATTACCATAGCAAATTTCTCTTATCTGCTACTGCGCCCCTAATCTTAAGTCCAAAGTCTGACCATATAGAAGATAATGATTTCCCCTTTGTTTAAACGATGATATCAATATTATTTTACATTTTGAACTCTAAAATTGATCTGAACTTCTTCCTTGATGAAGTCTCCGTGTTCAGTTTGGAAAACAGTTAAGTCACACGAGGAATTCGCCCCAATTAGTAACGAATCACTTGTTAGTACAAACGAGGTGCAGGTGTGATTTGCACACTTACTGTCAAGGTTTTAGCCGTAAGAACAAATTGTTTGGAACATACGATGGTCATGATACGATAATTCGATATATCGGGTGAATCACTCTTCGCTCCAAGCTTCTTAAAAATCGAACATCTAACGGGCCACTTATAGTGCGAAGTGCATTTTCAGAAGAAGATGCTGAAAAAAATCGTTTTAGTGATAGCAAGAAGGTAAGAGAATAGAATTTGGTGAAAAAAATGAAGAACTGTTTAAACTTGCGGAAAACCAATTGTTAACGTAAGAGTCATCCATCATTCGACATAAAAACGTTGCGGCTCAGAAATGAAAATCACAGGCATTTCTTCCTCGTGGCTTTATCACTGCTGCTAAATTTTGCTGGCCACATGAAAACTGAACTCACTATGGCCTTTGATATATTGCCAGTCTTTTTCGACTCAATCGCATCAGTTATTAGATAATGATCGTATCGTTTTGATTGAAGAGCATTGCGTCACTTACACCCAGCTGACAAGCGCACATTGATGCGCCCCTTGTCGTTTAGTCCGCGTCTTGCTTATTTACGGTTCGTATACAGCAGCTCGTCCATTGTTAGTCATTCGTCAGGAATCAGCAGCACCATGTTACAAATTGAACGGAAATTACATAGCTTCCCACAATTGCCCCGAAAACTATTTTGTATATACTTCAACGGGATAACTTATTGTGTAACTATAGCAACGAATGCTCGCAAACAAAGTGACAGCGATCTGTTTGTCAAACTCCTATTTCAGATGTACACATCTAATAATTGCAAAGAGAGGTTTGATCTGCTCGAGAAGCACAAAAGCGATTTCGCCATGCTCAACAAAAGCAAGGTTTACGCGTAAAGTCAAAAAAAGGAAGCCTACATAGATATTTGCTTCCAATCAATCTTGTGTACTTTCCATGTAGCTTCAAATAATGTAGCGTCAAATAATCAATTATAGATGAAAAGTAAATTTACCTGCTGGAGCGAGAGAGAGCGAGAGAGAAAGACAACATTGATTACATGTTGAATTTGTGCCAAACTACACTCGTTGGTTCTGGAAATCCCAACAGGTGAAGTGCATATGAAAATGCCTGAAATTGGTGCAATTCGCAGTTTACCGATCTGAGGGAAGAGAATGTGAAACTGCTCCATTGCGCGCTCGAACGCATGCAGTTCACACTTTAGCGATCCGCGATGAGCATTTCAAACTGAATGTTATAATGATTAAATTAAAAAATATTTAACAACCGCAATAAAACAAATTGTACTGCGAAGATATGGTTGATGATTTAAAGCAAAACGTGTTCAAAAACCATGACTAGTAAAATTGCATTCGATGAATATTGATTGACACAAAAATATATAAAATATTGGCAAAACAATCAATATAAACAACTGACGACATAACTAACTTAAGCGGCTAATATTTTTTATTTCAACTTAATCCAGTCGAGGGTTATTGACGTTGTTGACAATGTTGCCATTTAAAAATAGTGGAGGACCAAAACCTTTATCTAACACATCACTAATGTGACAACAATGTTGATAGACCTGGATAGTACCAATCTTCAAATAGGTGTCAAAATTTCATGTCTTCCTGGCCATTAGTTTGCAATTTATGGTTTTTTTAGTGAGGCCACTTTTGTAATTTCCAAAGTTATGGAAAATCTGAGTTACATGAGTTAATTGAATCTAACCTTTTGATGAGAAAGGGCACAGGGTAATTAGCGTTGGCTTGAAAATGTTATGGTGTCCCTTGGTTGCTAATGCACATCCATGATGCCGAACGTTCCGCTTGTCCGAATTTGGCAGCTGTTCCAGAAAACCTAACAAAGGTCGGAAAAATCGTTTTAGAAGATTGAAAAGCGAAGTTTCTTCAGGTTGCTTATACATTGAAGGTTTTAGAGGGGAATGTATTTACTATTTTGTATGAACAGTCCACGATGGAGCTTCGGTCGAAGTGGGTGCCGCGTTTGCTCGTTTTTTAAGCGATATGTGGCAATGGATGAAACATGGATTCCTCACAACATTTCAGAGTCAAACCGGCAGTCAGCTGAGTGAACAGCAAACATCGTAAGCCATCCAAAGCGATCAAAACAGCATATATATGCTGATAAGCTAATAATCAAAAACGATTCGTGACATCGATATCGACTGCTGCATTTACATGTCATCCTACGAACTTATTGAGTGATGCGCTATTTGCTTAGTTAGTAGGTATTGCGTCTTAAAGCGAGTATAAGTTTTTTACTTAACCTTTTAAATAAATATTCAAATATCTTAAATACACACAAGCACTCGACAACAACTCGCAGAGTTTCGGGAATATCGCGGAAGAATCTCTACCCATAAATTTTATGCATGCACATAGGTATGTATATGCATATGCACATGTATGTATGTTCGCGGGCGAATATTTATCTATTTTTATGGAGATTTTATTTAAATGAAATTTATAGCCCGCAAGCGCACGCTTTAAAGCAATATATTAAATATTTATAATTTTTCATTTTTATTATGACTTTTATAAAAACATACGCATGCACGCGTGTACGGCAATCGTTTATATTATGGTCGATGTAAGTATTTACAGAAACCCTTTTATCAAAAATGTTTACACTATTGAATTTTGATAACGAAATATTTTTCAAAATTACATATACATGTATGTGCTTGCATTGTATGTATAGCGTAAGTGCACACACGCGGAATGTTTGTAAACAAACAGTAAATAAGAGACATTGCATTGTATTGTCCACAAAATGAAAAAGTAAATGAACGAAAAACTCGCAATAAAAGCCGCTAATAATAAAATTAAACTCAAGTATTGACATATGTGCAAAATGGGTGCGCAAGTGTGTGTGTTTGTGCTTGGATGCGTACAAATATTAAACAGAGAAAAAACAATGTTAATCCGGCTACTTCATAATTGTGGCTTAAATATTTGGTTTCAATATCTACGTTTAAATATTGTTATATTTTGTTGTTCTTGTTGTACCTTTCTTGCTTTATTATCACATTTGTTCATTTGTAAACATTTATGCAGTTGTCAATTAAATGAGAAAACGTTTAACATTTTCATTCTTATTTGATGCACATACACATTTCAAATAAATTTAAACGTATGTATGTACGTATGTATGGTTAGGTAAGTTTGCGGCTTATAGGCGTTCGTCCAATTTCTTGGTTTCCGGTTAATATACAGCAACGTTAAATTGGCTGTCGTTCACTCAACATGAGAGACATTAATTTTATGCTTTGCTTAGATTAATTTCCTGAACGTAAACCACATCCCACCCACGCAATTATCGGTACACAAACTTTACACATACACAAACACACGCACGCACGCATACGGCATATATGAGGTATTTGTCTATAAATGAATATTTAATTTTACGTAATGTTTGTGTTATTCTTTCGCCGTTGCCGATAGCAACTCCTCCATAAGCCTAGGAATCTTCAATTGTAACGACACTACGATTCACATCACCAACATCTAATGCTACACATGACACTACTGATGATGACTTAGGCTCATTTAACGCGCATATTGCAGTAATGACATTTGATGTTTCACTTATTTTTGTTATTTCTATTCCCGCACTTATCGTAGGCACGACGTTAGACATTTTTGACACAGGCATACTGCTAGTAGTACCGTTGTTGTTGTTGTTTATATTAGTATTCGTAATGATTGCACTATTGCTGGTTATCGATGGCATTATCGCTTTATCTTGAGATTTCCTGCATTCTTGTGTCCCTGAATGACGCTGTCGTTGCCGGGAACTCTTACAATTCAGTAAAAACAACACTAATGACACTTCAAATAGTTGACTTGCTGATGCTGAAATCGCCGTACTGAAACGTTTTATGTTAATCCAATTCGGCACATTCATATATAAGCACATACTGCGTGAGTTTCTTCTGTCAATCGAAACATTTAAAATTTTTCGTTTCTAATTTTTTTTGAAAATTTTATTGGCACTTAAACACTACTTTGCCTTTCAAAACCACGTAAGCATATATGATGCGCAAGAATAAGATTTTACATGGCTTTAAAAACATGTAACTTGTTCTTGGTTTTATTATTTACTTTTTTTGCCCAACAAAGTGAAAAAGAATTTATTTGGTTTTCCTTTTTTATCGAGCCAAACCGTATCGTTTCATTCATAAATTTCTTATCATTCGTGCAAAAGCAAAGCAAAGCCATGTTTAGTGTATTAGTCGTTCTATGTAGCTAATGCTTGCTTGCGCTTTAAAAAAAAAGAATCTTTTTCTTTCTTTTTTTCGTTATGTTTTTATTATCTGTTTAAGTATAAAGCACAACAACAATACCGTAATAAACGAGAAAAAAATTACTCTCGTTATCATATGTCTTCTTGACGATAACGACGATGTTGACGGTGTTGACGATGTTTACAAACTAACTTTGAATTTCATATTGAAATCGTTATTTATATATAGAAAAGAATAAAAAAAAGGCACGTATACGCACTCATGTATATATTTCTTGCACATTCTTGCACACTCTTTCGAAAATTCTCTTCGCATACCACACTCTGCATGGATACGAGACTGTGATTGCTCTCTTTATTAACTTTCCCCCGCTCAGCTGGGAGAATGGTTGGCACGTTTCAGCTTCGTTACACTCCTGGGTGTTGAAACATCTTCTGCAAAAGTTTTATTATTCCCTGTCATATATAGCATTGTCTTGAAAAACTAAAGACCGGAAATTTTTGGAAGGAAATTAAATTTCCTGCCCACACCATCGGCCGTGCGTCAGTGCAAAGGACAGAAACGCTGTCTGGGAATACGACGCATCGCAGATAAAATAATACGCGAAATTAAACTTCAATAAACTCATAATTTAAAGATTTTGAGAAATTTATATAAAAACGAAAATGAATTGAGTTTGAGTATCATCACGGCTGATAGACAGAAAAAGGAGCACTGTATCTGCCCAAAGACGAATTTTGAATTTATAAAGTGAGGAATTTTCTTAAACTTCCGACCTGAGTGCTTTCCACCACACTTACGTGCCAGAAATCGTCGAAGCGAAGATAGCCCACATTTTTAAGGATTGGGTCTTTGCTAAAAAGGTCTTTGCTAAATTAAACAGTACAATACAAATAAAACAAGTATTAAAATTAAAAGATATTAGCAAGTAAGCACATATAAAAAAAACAAACAAAGTGTCTTCCTTATATATATAAGACGCTAAAAATATATCACATATCTACGTTCGGTGAAATTGTTTATAATTATCAGTTGCCCTAGCAGAAGACACGAACCAAGTGTGGAGATAGCTGCCTTTTAGGAAAGACACATACGTGGGCTACGTAGAGTGGGCTAACTTCACGCAGGTAAAAATACCTCCTTGGGCGCAACTCCATTTCAAGGTGTGGTAACAATGTTAAACGTTATATTATGCATAAAAATTTAAAATATTATTTAGTTTGCTAGGTTTTCACAAGTGACTTTCTAGGAGGATCCAAATTTGGTGGCATTGAAAAATAGACTAATTAGCGCATTCTTTGCGGAGCAAACATCAAGAAATGTATCAAAATTTAAACTCCAACTCCATGTCTTACGTTCGAGAAAACACTTAAAAGTATTCATTTAATAGAAGGAAAAGCTTTCACCTATGTTTATATGACATTCGATCGTCGATTGGAAATGTTCAAAAGCGGATAATCTACGAAGCGACCAAGTGATTCGCTAGCACATTTTCCGCTGATTTAGAAAACTCGTATGAACAAATATTTGTAAACATGAACATTTTTGGCTCTACCCGAGAACATGTTGTGGTTTACTCTATGAATTTTACCTATACATATATTATATTACAACGGGGTTGAACGCACATTGTCAGGTTCATTGTAATTTTAAAGCAGAAGCTCATCATCAATCGTAATGAAATTGTATTTACTTACAGGACCTGCTTCCGCCTCAATTATTTTACTTACAATTTTCCCGCCTTCGATTGGATCCTAAGCAGTCGAAAGTCTTGCAGAAAATACAATTATTTATAACCAAGAAAGTTAAAGGCTGTAGAGAGTAAAACTGGTTTGGAGGTTTGTTGCCCGGCAAACCAGCACTTGTTACAGGCGTATTTATATTTCTTACCCGATCGTCCACTTTTCACCGAACCTCTCCGCACAATTAACTTCAATGATATCTATTTCTTTATTCAAATACATTAATATTCGCTTTTTTAATAATATCGCTGAGTTAAGTTATCTAACATGGCGCAATTCATCACTGGTTTACTTACTACTAAGAGTCTTCTTCTTTCCCCTTGTTTTGGGCGGCTTTTACCTTTGGGCATCCGAATGCAACGAAACTTACTTTGCGAGCATATCAAATGCTGCCGTAGAGCGATGTTATCACTCTCGCTAACTCTTTTCAACTCCCATGTTGACCATCTTCAATACTCTGATTCGAACTCGTATTCATAGTTCGATTATGTTTCTTATTCAGTTAGTCCGCTCTGTGAGGTGGTGCCTTGTCTCACCCACTGGCAGAGGCCTTACCGATCCTAATTTACCTTAACCTATCCTAAGATATGTAATATAGTTAACTACCACGAGTGGGATCAACAGGAGTTATGATTTTGGTCCTCACAAGACCGGTCGTAAACTTTAAACCGTCATAAACAAGCAAGACTATGTCTTAGCCTTTGAAGCTTAACGCTAAAGTAGCAAAATATAATTCACACAAAACCCATACATTCGATAGCTCAAGTCATATTAAATATATCACAGGAATCTCTGGTTTTCTTTGGAGGTCTCTATTCAATTTTCAATTACTTTTTTATTTTTTGTAAAGTAAGGTGGAGTAAAACGTCACCTATTGTTGTAGAACATAGAGTTTTGGAATAGCAGAACATGTCTGGAGTATCGATTCTTGGCCGCACCACAATGATGATTATGTTAGAACATTCATCGATTTTAAAAGAAAATATTACTAAAATTAATCCAAAATAGGGGACTTCAGCAAACATTGCTTCGCTTAACTAATGTAGAATTTTTCGCCCTCCAGCGTCTGTCTAATTCTGCTATTAAGAGAATTTTTTAACGTTCTTCAAATTTTTTAATTAGCGATGCTCACGCAAGAACGATGGTACTCATGGGGAATCCAGATGATCTTCTAGGTGTCTGAAGTCTTCGAGGTCTCTCCAATCAGAGGTAATAGATTTTAACAGGAAAAAATGCCCTCAACAAGGGATAATAAACTCGGAGTAACTTTTGCGATTTTTGTTAATTGTGATCACAAGGAAAACGTGCAGCAATTTCGACATGCTCGGAGATATTTTTGCAACGGAAAGAAATTAATGCCAACTATTAAAAACTTGCTTTTTTGCTAATAATATTTTTGTTTGAAAGGCATGAAAAGAAAAAACACTGCAGAAATTTTAAAGTTAATTTTTGTTGTTCGGGTTGTCACTTGCACACTGCACTGGACGCCATATTGGGAGACAAAGAAAAAGGCCATTGTGAATATTTTTATTAAACAGCAAACAAATTTGTAAGAAAGTGCACATTCACACATAATAGATTGATGAAGAATTTGTGAGGTGAGTGAAGATGATAAAGTATAAGATAATGTTTTTATATTTGAAATGTGGATTGCATAAAAGTCACATTAATTGATCAGAAGTAATTTTAACCGAATATTAGTGACAAAATAAATATACTCGTGTTTGCAATATTATTATAAGTAAAAATTCTTTTTATAATTTTCATAACTGCATTTGAAAACAAGTGGAAGAGTGTAAAAGAGGATATAGAAACCCAAACTATATACAGCTGAGCAATTTATTTATTATATTGTAATTTATGCACCTAAAAATTGTTATATTGGAATAAAGCTTAGTCGAAGCGCTTATACATTTATTCTACTAATCTACGAACTGAAAAATAGGAGCATTTAACATTGTAGGAATGCATAGAAAAATTAGTAATACAAAGAAAAAACAGAAAGGAACGTAATATGTATGAGCAAATAAATATAAAAATGAAATGCAAAGAATGTTTTTTATGGATGAGAGGAAAGTAGCTTACCGTGGGGTCTCCAGTTGCAAATCATGGGCCGAAGGAGACCAAAACTAGGCTAGGATATAAAGTCGGCCCAGTGCGTACGATCTGCCCGTTCGGTAAGTATGTTTCGCCCGTTCGTCTAGTCGTATAGGGGTAAAGTATGTGCATATCTTCTAGGTATAACCGTTTGCGAAGTATCCGTGAAACAAAAATTTAGAACCCCCCACATTTGCCGAGCTAGCTAGTTCAGCAATGGCACGTGCCTTCTTTACAACCTCCGATCCTCTTTAGATGGCATTTTAAAGTACACCTAAAAAAATCGAGCCTGTGATTCGATAGTTTAACAGACTTTGAGGAGTTACAGACATCGACTATTTTACATAAAAGTGACGCCCAAGTTGGGGCCCGACAGACATAGATTGTTGCATTGGCAAATCAGGATTTATAGACACTGGTTCTTACACCAACAGAGCCATGTAAGACTGTATCCGAATAACAAACTGAAATTGTTTAAAACCCCAAAACTCTTTATTTACTTTCAAATCAATTTTTTTTTCTAAATTCGAGATCACTGTGACAGAAACCTGCGTCAAATTTCATATCATGAAAGTCATTGGAGCTTCAGCAGCTTTTTTTGGCTTTGTAGGATTTTTGCAGTGTATAATTTTGTTGAGCAAATTGTTTGCAATAAATTTTTTTGCAGTTATTACGAGAGATGAGACTTCGAGCCACGAATTTAAAATCGCTCTTTTTCAAAGTTTTCTTTTTTTTTTTGAGCCCTCCAAGATCAAAAACGCATGGAACAAGAAGAAGCAACATGCAAAACGTGAAGTAACGGTACTTACTGTCTATCTCTTTATGCATCAATAAAGCAAAATTTTGAATAAAATTATTTCGCATCTTTCAGGTTTGGAAGACCTCTTGGTTACTCTATCGTTGTCGTTAGTATACTCAACAACGTTCATTTCGTTGAAATGTCTGCAACACGCATCACCAAGCTACAGGCCCCATTTACCTGAGCAATATTTTTGTGGCGTTAAAAATAAAGATATTGGCTTTAAATTCGGCAGAAACGTTGAAAGTCTTTGTACTCAAATATTGAAAATGGCTTAATCTATAGAAGAACGCGCCACATGATTAAGATCGTCCCTGCTTTCAAAAACACAACAAAAAGAATGAGGTTTCTGGTCACTCGGTACTTTTAAAAGATTTGTATTTGCTCTTTTAAGACGGTAGGTATCGAAGATTCCGCTACAGTGAAACTTGATTTTCTCATTCTCATTCTCTCCTGGAATATTTCGATTCTCAAAGTATCTTGGACGTATATTTAAAGGACTCTGCAATGAATGGAAAATTATTACAAATTTTTCTAATTAATTAAACACTACGATGAATGATCTAACAAGAAATTTTTTATCAATTTGTAGCGATAAGACTGATTGCTCAACACTATGAACAGCTCGATATCTTTTACTGTAGAAATATATTGAAAGTCCCCCTATAGTGTACGTAGTGTATAGTACTGATGCTAATGCTCAAGATAATATATTTCAGAAAACATATTCTGTTAAAATCAAATGTTTAGTGAACGGTTTTCAATTCCAGAGTTTTGAATAGAGTGACCTCAAATCAATATATAAAGCAATTTATGTCAGTTACCTTCGGTGACATTTTGTATGTGTGCATTTATGCATCTTTCATATGTTTTATACATTTTTCACGGCAAAAAACCCAAAACTTGCTGGTCTTTGAAAATTTTGCACATTACCATTAAACGATAACGATAGTGGCTCTTAAATAACGGTTGAAAATAAGGATTGAGGCTTCTTCAAGTTCACCACTCGCCGCTTCAAAATAACGATTGAAGCTTCCTCTTGTTGATCACTCGCCAGTTCAAAATAACGATTGAAGCTGTTTCTTGTTGACCACTCGCCTTTCACTGTTCACAATCCACAGTGCAGAACAGTGCAGACTGCAAAAGCGTTCTCATCAAATTGAATCTATTTTAAATCATTTCTCTTACGTACACATTTCTCTTGATAAATTATGAACATGCGCATTATCAATTTTCTCCCGCTTATCAATTGAAAGATTGTTTTTAACAGAATTCCTCTTTATTTGTCTTTCCAATAAATGCATAATCAAAACAAACTAAAGAAAAATATAAGAAGCACGTGTTCTCTTTACATAATACAGTCACCTACAAATATATTTTCGTCTCAATATGTTTGCATGTAAATGAACGTGTGCGCACATTTACTTTTCACAATTTTTTTTCTTTTCTTTTTTTCTCTACATTCCTATTGTAGTTGAAATAGGAGATTGCTAGAGTATGGATGGACGCCTGTAAATGGGTAAGTGAACGTATAATTTTACATAGATTGGTGTGTGCATGAATTCGTTCGTACGTTTGTAGCCAAACAAGCAACAAGATGCGTTCTGTCTACCAAAACAAGTAGACTGCATACGATTCCACAGTAAACCAAAAGCTATAAAATAGTTAACATACATATATGGTACATGATAAGCACATGCAGTTGCGTCAGTGTGTGAATGTAAAGACCATTACGCTTTCCTTTCTCATTTCAATTTTCCATACTTAAATCATCTTGAATATTATATCATATGTAAAGAAATAATTTTGGATCTTGATGTAAATTTCTCTTGTTATAAATTTTTCATCACCTAGATGTATGTCCATTACAGAAGTGAAGAAGTACTATTTACGTCTCTACACACTTACGGAATAATAAGCCTATCTACGCCTGTGATGCATGCATATGTACATAGATATTTTGCGGAAAGAAAAATTCGTTTTCGATTCTAGTTTCTCTCAGAATGTTAGTTAATTAGTGGTCTTGCATGTGCCCTTTACAGCCCTATAGCTGCCCTATCGTCAAAAGTATGGACAAATGTGCGTCATTTGTATACACACGTAGGATAACGCTTATAAAAGGGTTATATAAAGCACCGAATGTTTGTTAAGGAAGTTTAGTTAGTTTTTGAAAAGCACGCTGTAGAACTTTAATGCCGTAGAAAATGTAGAAAGGGATTGGATAATTCATTCCCAGTGAATGTTTATTGGAAGAAAAAAAATCTTTTATCCAGACGTACAAAAGGGAAAAAAAAGATTCTACTTAAGTCAAGCTCTTGGCATTCGAATCGAACAAAGAGTAATTGCCTTCTTCTCAACACTTTCTCGAAGAGCAGCGAAACTGTCTATGGATTTTCTAGTAAATTAAGTCCAAAGCTTTTGGCGAACTGTTGTAGAAATTCTTTTATTAAACTCTCGTAAAAAAAAACCTAGCATTAAATGTACTTTTTCAACGAACGCTAGACCATTCTTCGAGTCCTTAATGCTTGGTATCAAACGGAAGCCTGATTAAGAGGAAAGACTAGGAAAAGTCAAAAGAAATTGCCTGCTATTCGAATGACACTCATCATCGCACACACAGCTAATCTCTCACCGAAAAAAGAAATTTAAGTAAAGGGAAACACTTCCTCCCCCATCCTCAAAAAAAAAACTTTTATAACTTTACCAAATAGCCAACAATAGCTTTCGGGTCTATGTTAGCGTTTTTTTCTTTTGATGGATACAGTGGAATCTTTTCCTCAAATCATGCACAAAGAATGAATGGACCGGCGTACTTAAAATTATAAGCCCTAAGAAGTAATTTGAACGTGAGAAATTAAGTTTTGATGAATAATTAGAAAAGTGCATTTATGCCAGGCAAGTGTTATGATATGTAGTCAAGCTTGCTCGCCTGCTTTAATAATCTTCGGACACCGTCCTAAATACTCAAATATAGGACTTAATTAGCTCAAGGATTTATTTCATCTTTGTTTTAAGGAAAACCCTAAGTCGCTAATTGTTCAAAGCTACATTAAAATTCCAAGGAGTTAAAAACGCACACACACACACACACACATATATATATATATATATAAATTAAAATTACACGTATGCATATAAGTGTGTATGTATATGCTGTGCGTGCGCGCGTGTGCGTTTGTATGTGTGTGTACGTGTATCCATATATATATATATACATATACAAACACAAACATATATGTATACGTGTAATTCCCATTTCATCATTAAAATTTAATTCCGAAACAATAAACGAACGCGTGAAAGACTTTACACCTGCGATATGGAAGACAACAATCATTTCTGCTTACTATTTATGCGTTGCACATATATCGAAAACTTAATGAATCCGTTTAAAGGTAATAAATAATAAGAGGTAAGCAAAAATATTTACTTTCATATAAAGCCTAGAGCTTATGATTTCTGGTTAATTTGTTGTCATACAAATTTGCATTTTTTTTTCTTTTCTTTTGTTTTACTTATCACAACGTTCCTATCACTTGCAACCATCGTCGAAATGCTAGAAATCGCAAAATTTCTCATTTTAGGTAATACGTTATTATCGACACTTTTAACATACTTCTCGCAACATTACATAAACCTTGATGTTATGAGTTTATAAACACCGACGAAACTGACAATGAATAGCTTATCAACGTCGAACACATACAAGTGCACATGTGTCCACATAAGTAACTTGTGAGATGTATTTTATACGATTATTCAGCACTCACATTATAAGAGATTGGCAAGAAAATAATGTCGGATTTTTAAAATATCATGACTACTAAAGCAGACACATGTGAAAATCCTTAAGCTGATTGATGACTCCTGACATTACCTTTGTGAAAATCGATATTCTTTCAGAATACTTCGTAGAATATTTCATTTTATCCCAAAACACATATATAGAAATGTTTTATGAAAATAAAATGAAATAAAAAGAAATAAGAAAATAATTGAAAGATGTGGAGAAAACGCTTCTAAAATAAACTAGATATATACATTTATAATCAACCTAACCGGCTACTTGATCAAGGTGCGGACAAAGAACTTCATATTTGCTTTGAACTTTTTTTATCCGTCAATCGTCCATCGTTAGTTGGTTGAATTGTAAGAAGAAAAAGATTTTTTATTTATTTATCTTTTATTATTTAATTGTAAAGAAGAAGAAGAGTATATTTTTGTTTTCGCCCAGAAAAAGCCACTTCCCACTTTTGATTGTTCTAACGGTTTTGTTCAGAAATATCTTAAGAACTTATCATGGCCTTTGACTAAAGCCAGCACATGCTTCACACGGCACCATTCTGTCGGCGAATTTTAAAATTAAAAAAAAACCATGCTTTGTTTGGGCTACAAGGGGAAAATCATGCGGTTCACGGCCTTCCCTAAGGCGTGAATACGAAAATGCGTTCAACATTCAACGCTTTGTAATAATTATGCCACCTACTGATACACTTAAAACTTTGTCCCCGCCGTCGTTGAAAGTTGACGAATCTTCAACATCTTGCACAATTTGACTTTACTCGACCCTATATGTGGCTAATATTAACTGTCCCAAGGACTGACTCCTTCAAGAAAGCAAAAATGTTTACCCACAGGCTGCCAAATTAAGTTTAAATGATACTTGATTTTTTTTTTTTTGGCGTTAACTGGTGTTATAGGGTTTTAAATGCCGCAAAGGACAAGGTCACAGTAAAGATAAGTGATCTTCGATATCTTCCAGAACTTGCCTGAAACCAAGCCTACGCGATGTATCACAAGGGAAAACAGTTCTACATCGAAATAACAATACGTACTATTATGTGGCACAGTTGATTTTAAATGAGATCCCCTTTCTTGGAACTAAACAAAGTTATAAAGTGTATACGTATCTCCAAAGTGGATTGGCATCAGTCACGATCTGTATACAACATAGCGAGCATATACAACTTAGTTCTGTTGAGCGTTGAATGTGCCATAATAGATGACGAAGCAGTTTGTCCTTCGCATACAGGGATGGATAGAAATATATGAGTGGTTGTTTTTTATGTTGGTGGTGGCGGTGGCCGCGTATTTCCGACTTTCCACTTCCCTCCTTTTCTCTTATTCTCTATTCATCTGCTTATTTATAAAATTGAAACCTTTCCGTATTTAAAAATAGTTTTCCATTTTAGTTAGTTTAGTTCCGTATTTAAAAATAGTTTTCCATTTTAGTTANTTCCGTATTTAAAAATAGTTTTCCATTTTAGTTAGTTTAGTTCCGTATTTAAAAATAGTTTTCCATTTTAGTTAAGTTTAAAGTATAAAGAAAAACTGGAAGAAAATTCGATTCAAAAAAGCTACCCATTATAATTTCTACGCTATGCTATGAAAAATACACCTACCGTCTAAGTCCACCTCTGTGTAAATAGAGATCCTCCAAAGATGGATGGCCAGCGTCTCTTGTTATTAATGATGGGGAATGAGCAGAATACAACAACCGCAAAGTAAACTATCATTGTGTAGGCGAGATGAGTTATTTAGCCGGGTGGCAGACCGCCACAGTGCCAAGCTAAAGTTCGATCAACTACTTCAATTGTAATTGAGACGAGCCTTCAAGAAAAACCCTTGAAAATATACACATACTCTTATGAGCAATGATCGAATTTACTTTCTTGCTCCCCCAAGAAAAATTTTTTTAAAAATATTTTTATATAAAATTGATAAGCGGAAGACCTTTTCCCATATAAAGACAGAAATAAAACTAATTTGTCATACAATTATTCAGGGAAAGTGAAGAAAGTGAAGAAACTGAAGAAATATCTAAACAAAATTATTGCTCTTTTCCTTATCGCAAAAGCAATTTAAAATAATATTCACAAAATAAATTCTATTATTTATTTCAAATAAAATCTGTAAAGTCTTCAAGTAAGAAATACGTGTATGACTTTATAAGTAACATTTTACATACATCACTTATAAACCGTAAATAAAATTCTAGTGTGCGTTGTAAGAAGAAGATTTCTCCTTGCAGGTTTTCCGCCCAAGCGAAAGAAAGATGCGATAAAGTGTTTTCTTTCATTCTTACTTTTATTTAAGCAAAATTAAAAGAGACTTTTTCTAAAATTGACACGTTTTATAGAAAAAACTGAAAATGGAATAATCAGCGAAATCTATTATATGGGAGTGGAGCACGAGTACCTTAACAAGCAAACAAGTGCAGGTTTTTCTATTCGATACAAAACAGCACATAGAGAGTGTCAAAACTGCGTCAGCAGTTTATAAAATTCAAGATTGTGTTCAAGTGAGTTTGTCTAAGTGAGTTTCATGAAATTAAAACGATTTGAAAATAACTTGAATCCATCTATAGACAAAACCTTAAAGTTGCTTATATGCGTGTGCGCTACTTTTAAGTGATTATAACTTGTCATCGGTTTTTTTAAAAAAAAAAGAAGCAGCTTTCTTTTATTCCTCAATTTCTGTTCATTTTTCAAGTTTTTGAAAGTTGGATCATGAATCTCTAGACATCAATAGCAAGAAAAAGTAATAGATGTGAAGAGGATATGGCATAAGTAAAGGTTACATTCTTAGGTTGATTGGTTATCTTAAAATCGAAACAAAAAACGATGTGCTAGACCCGCCAATAATGTGATTATCGTAATTAGGGGGTGTTCTTAAAAACTGAGCGTCTCTTTGGCGAGTTCACCGCATCTTCCTGGAACAAATGGAAGGAAGTGAATATTTCCAAATGGCGTAGACCACCATGTCAGACAACCTACAAGCGATTCGAATTATTCAAATCGCATTACAATGAAGAGAGCCACAGATGACACTTTTGTTGTGAGTGGCCTATAGTCTTACCTAGCTATGGTTAACTGTGACTTTACCCCTTATAAACTGCATATACACTTGTATATGCCATCATTTCCTTATTTTTCTCATTGCGAAATTTTAAATTCTTGGTCATATTTGTAGCTAACACGCAAATGCAGAAAAATACTACGACCAAAAAAGTTCATTATTATTATTATCAGTTCTTCTATGAAGGGAACCATTGCGTGCACTAGTGGTATAAGAATTTGCAAGAGACTGCAAGAGAGACATAAAGCCTTTCAAAGTGAGGGGAGACTTGAAAGCCCCGGAACGACTGCTAGCATTCTAATTACATACACCTTGCCCAGTATAACATATTTTTGATTACATTTAACACTCAATTTTAAGGCGGCACAAAACTCTATAACCACACGAGAATGTTGTTAGTGATTTTATATGGACTGTGGTTGCGTGACCCTTATATAAATCCTACGATTGTCGTGACTAATATTATTGGTGGAATTATTATTTCTCTCTTTTTTTCAAATATTATTTAAAATAATTTTTACTTTTAAACAAAAACTCCAATATTCAGCCCAAAAACTCACGATTTGAACAACCCAGTCTTGTTCCTAAGAGCCGATTGCGAAGCTGAAAACGTTCACAAAAGCATCACCCATTGTCTAGATAGAAGAGGCAAGATGAAAGTTGTGCGTTCTCCCAGAAAATAGCTCATTACCCTACAAAGAACCAGTACTTCTTGTGCTCAACAACAAGCCAAGTGTCAACATTAGCAACAACTGAAAACGTTTTAGGAAAAAGTGCATTCTAGAGAATTAATTATGAAAGGTCTTTTGGGCCGCAAAGAGGGGCGAAGCTTTAAAATATTGCAAAAATTTCTTCTTCGCTTTTTTAACCATTTTTAACGCTTCCAACATCCTACACACCTGACATGTTAGTCTGCTTTGAAAAGTTTCCTTTTACGTGAAATCACTAAAGTATGAAGAAATTCATAAGAAAATCCACACCTCGAAGGGGTTGTTCCCTACATTAATACGACTTCCATTGCTAATATATTGCTAGCCTGAAGGCGCTTGCTAAGGCTAAGTAACCTAACCTAAAGTTTGTACGTAAAGTAAGAGTGTAAAAAAATTCAGTGTATACCGAACGTGAGAATAAAAGCCAGCGATTAAAAAATTAAATTTTATGATTTCATCTTACAATCATATCACTTGTTCTCTTCAAGCAAAAGAGTCGCACAATTTCACCGTCTGAAAAGAGACTTAATTGCTCGTGCATTTAATAGTAATGAAATAAAGAAGAAGCCAGAACGATAACAACTTTTCAGAAAACCATACATGCACGCACCAATGTATAGATAAGCATCTATATTACTTGTACATGTATATATATATATATATATATATTTATATTTATATACGTTGCTATCAATTTTTACATTGTCTAGTTTTGGCCCTGTAGAGACTTTTTCTTCCTGTGCCTTAGCTTACCTTCCTTTTACACATCATCCGTATCGTGCTACAAGTGCTCATTGACTGATAACACACACATACAAAGTTTAGAGATTTTTTCTCACATGTGATGTTCATCTCTCTTTCAGACACTTAAAGGTGTGTAATGCCCTCTGCACATAGCCATGATTTCCGTAACAGTAACACTTGTAACACTTGAGAATAACTTTTACTTTAAAGCACTATAACTCCACTCACTCAAACAAGAATATAATACAATCCGAGAATAGAAGAAAGAAGATATATACGTTTACATACACGACTTTAATACTTTTCAGCATAAAAAGTAGGTAACGTATAATATATTGAATGCACTTCACCGCCTATAGCTTTAGATACATGTTTACATGTGTATACGCTTTTAATCGGCAAAAGGTGCTCGTTTATTTCCTATGTCATGTTCGCTGTTTGTTGTTAAGTAAATGAATGCATAGAATCATTATTTTTTCACGGTAATCGAAATAAACATTGTCTTAGTGTCAGACACCATTTACATCTGTAAGTCATACAAAAACAAGTCATTACAAACAAAAAAATGCAAAATAAACAACTTAAACTATCATAGGCGGGCAAAGTCAATCACGAGACATTTTAGACCGCGTCGTCTAATGAAATTCTTTACTTATTTTCATAATAAAATATGAAAAATTCTATCTTCCTTAGATCCAAGTAAAGGCTTGCCTTTATCCATATATCCACTCACCCCTGTGAGTACACCCAACACATGTACCGACGTTGTCCAAGTTAATTAAAATTAACTTTTTCTTATCCAAAAACTTGCTTATTCCTCATTTACTTCCATCACAAAATAGCAAAGAAAAAAAGAAGTTTTATATAGAGAAAGCTCTTATGAATAGACCTACAGGGTCCAAACTTACTAAAGCAGGTTTATAATTGAATCATGAATCAATTTGCATCATAATATACTAACAATTAGTTCTTGTTGCAATATAAAGGTTTATTTTTTGCAGGAACATGGACAAGAATTAAAAAGATGCTCCCAAGCGTCGTAAGCTTTTCACATTTCCTTAAAACGTGAGAAAGCAATTGTTCAATGCTTTTTCATTCAAAAGTCATTAAAAACCGTAAATTTTCTTCTTACAATCTTTTCTCAAAATAAATCATTAGGAGGTTGCCATAAAAATGGCCAGATCCAATCCATTTTCAGCAATGCATGTCTTTACTGCGTCAGTGCATCGCACTTCATCAAGATATCTTCCGATATTTTCGAATTGTAAGTTAAATAAAAAATTACATGTATCTGTTCCTTTTTTGCAAATGACTCTGCATTGCTTGATGTTTTAACAAATGGATCCATCTCGAATTTCGTAAGCATCTGCACAAATTTAATATATCCTGTATCACACGTGGAATTTCTTATTCCCAGTGAAACGAAATGCTTGTAGTGCTTAACAATACACATTATAGTATATATTGGGCGATTCGTAAAGAAAGTTGCTCTTTTTTTTGACCGAAATTTGATTTCTTAATAGTGTAGAAATATTTTGTAAAAAACTGTAGAAGTCAATACATTTAAACTCTCAGTGACCTCCCGAGTTGCCATTCGGCGATTTGCTTCAATTAATGCCTTCATTTTGTCAGCGCGTTATACGAAAGCGACGAAACGATATTTTGCAATCCAGTTTTGGTATTGGCCTTCTGCCCGTTCATCCATACGCATCCAAATGACAGGAAATAACTTTCCTAACAACCTAAGGTATAATAAGAGATGCAATGATAAATGTTTTGAATCTAGCAAAAGACTTTGTATAACTCCGCCTATGATATAATTACACCTTTAAGATTTTCGATCAGCCCATTCATGACTTTGGTTGCGAAATACGACCTCTGTAGTTAGTTAGTGAGTTGGCTTTTTTCAAAATTTCATGTCCGTTTGCCTTTAATACTTTAATGCATATGATAATGTGCACGGTTTACTTGCTTTTTCGATTGATATTTTTTGATATATAATGTCACAGTACATCATTTCCCCGACAATGCAAACATACCCGACCATGAAAAATTGTTGTCAAATGTAATTTTATTTTTTTTTTTGTTCGAAATAAATTTCTTGAATCGTAGACAATTACGGTGCTTTGCATGAATCGATTCTAACGTTGGTTAGGGGCTTATTTTTTTATGCTTACAAATTTTTTTGTGATTTAAAGAAAAAACATTGATTTGAGTACCTGGAGTTTCAGATTAAAAGTTTGTTAATCACATTGAACTTATGGCACACAATTCAAGACAAGTGTCGAAAACAGGAATCAAAAAAATCACTTGGCAAAAATCTGACAAAAGCGCATTAATAGCTACAATACGCACAGTTCTTTTGGTCTCGTCTGAAAGTCAATTTTCAATTGCTTTATGTCCTTCCCAAAATAAGTATGCAATCGCAATGGGCGATATATTGCTTAAAGTTTGCAATGACATAACTTCCCGATATGTTTCCATGAAATTGTGCGAGACATAGTTGGACAGCAACGAATACTTATCTTATCTAGCTTTTAAAGCCACACAAAAAATGTCATTCATAATTTTTGTTGTTATAATACTTATAATATTTATACTTATGTAAATTCGTCCTGTCATTTAAAACCAAATATTATTTGCATTTAAATTAAATATTTTCATTCCTTAACTAAGTTCATTAAAGATTTTCACTTAATTCCCCCTTTATTAGCGCAGGGCTTATTGACGTCTTTAATTCGTTGCTTAACTTAGCTTGTAAATATATGAATGTAATTGTTATAAATTATCCTGCAAAGCTTTTGAATATTGAAACAACAATGAAGTCGACCTGATAATGCTGTTGATTTCATTTAACGTAAATACAACTTCCAACCAACAATTGATTAATAATTCAATAATAAATAAACCCAATATATGGTATATATATATACATATATATATTTATGTATATATATACATATATATATATAAATATGTTCTCATTTATTATATGGCACATATATATAGATATATAGATAGACATTTATATATCTCTGTACATTTAGGTATACATATATACAAACAGATAGGTGTATATATACGTGCGTAAATAAAACCTTTACTAACCATTAAACATTAATATTTTATATATAATAATACGTTTAATTCATAAACGTAAAAATACAATTCATTCATCCGTCCATTTATTCGCAACAGAGAAATTCGAGTTTTTTTTCGCTTTGAATGAATAAATTTTAGCATAATGAAACCGATGTGACTGCATCATTTCCGTTCCGTAATATATATACGCGTATGTATGCATATGTTTCGTACGTATATCAATGTCTGCTGTTTTTCCTTTATTTTATTTTCAAAGTTTTTAAACAGTAATTAAAGCAGAGAATGAATGGTGAAAATGAAAAACAAAAATTATTTGCATACACAAATAAAGGGTACATGTAATGCATACGGGTGGGTGTGTATATGCGCTTAGCTTACTTAACTGCTTATCCGTATTTATGTGTAAGCTATTCTAGGCAACACTTAAAACTCAACCTTAATTAATCCGAGGAAATGAAACGAGCATGCTTTCGGCATAGCAACCTAATTAAATGCTCATCATTTTCCATAATTACTTAAAACATTCGAATATTTCTCTTTATGACGGTAATTCAGAGCTCGAGAGTTCGCTAAACTTTTCATTTCATTTGTAATCCACCATAGAGCTTTCACGCCATCAGAAGTCGAATATAACCTTAAAATTGGCTTCGAGATATTCCCAAATATTTTCCAAAGATTAAGTGCTTGAATGCAACCAAGGCTGTATATAAGGAAAATGTAAGTGACTGCGTTGTTGTAGTCTTTCTTCATATCTTCAATAAATCTGAAGATAAATCTTCTCAATGAACGTTTTTCAAAATTAAGTTCACATAAGCTGCAAAAGATATACGACTTTCCTCAGATATTTTACATTCGCAATTTACTCGGTTTTTGCTACAGACTTACGAGAGTTAAGAAAACAAAAATGTGTACAATTTCTGTCGACTTTTGTTATAAAAGAATACTGCGCAACTTTTTAACTTACACGACGTATGCAAGGCTGATGGGGGGCCTTGAGCATATGAAAATAGGTATCAAAGGTTGTATAAACCACAACATATCGGCGAACGGTTCATTAAATAAACTCGTAAATTACGCTCCAAGAAAAAGTCTGTATTATTTTTAAAAAGTGATGAACCTTTGACATCCGTCAAAAGCTTATGTCAGTTACAATGGTGAGAAACTGCTTTCAGTTGATTACGGATTGTTTTTCAATGCTCTAAAATTATCGTTGAAAGTGTTATGACAACTCTTCTCGACCAAACGCAATAATATATTGGTGGCTTGCTGATTTCAAACAACTGCTGTACTAATGCCGACGATGCTGAGGGCGGTAGACATCGTTACATTAGAAAAATTATTCCTGATAAACGAAAAATGACCATACACGGGGGTAGAGGACATCGTAAAGGATAAAAATGAGAGTGCGAGGAAACCGTTTTTTAAGTGAGTGACGCGTTTACTCGCAATGGAGCAAAAACATCAATGTAATGCCCAGATCTGGACAGTGGTAAAGGGCAAAAGATTTGCCCCAAATGATGAGGTCTTGACTGGTCATCCTATTAAAAACCATCCGAATAAGTAATTGTGTCATTCTTAAAAAAGGGCACGTTGATGAACAAAGTCAAGATGATTTTTTCCTATTTAACTTTGGACCTAATTGACCGATATATTATATTGGTACTCTCTTATCCAAGCATTAATGAGGTTAACTCTATGCTTTCTCTCGAGAAGAGATTTGGTTTCCAATTTCTCTTTTCATCGCAGTCGAATTGAAGTCAAAATTCAAAGATATGAATATTCTTTACTTGCCTTACTGTGCTTACATCATCGTCTAAACTTTCCCTTGTAAGGTTATACGTTTTTACGGAATGTTATCTTTACAAATATTATAGAAAAACTTGTGATGCAGTGCCATCTTTGTTTCAGAAAGTCTATGATGTGTCCTATGTTTTGAATTTTCGTATATTAAAAAATGAAAGTAACTTGGATATGCTAGCGAATCCCCACGTGTTCGAACAACTGGAATGATGCAACTCCATAGTCGCGAAACCCAAACTATGTAATAGATGTTAAAAATATCCAACCAAAAAGCTTACACGATTTCGCGACATTTTCGCAATAATCCCTTTTTCCGAGAAATGTTAATAATCTTTACGCCAATCGCCAGCTGCTTAAAGCTACTTTATTTCACCACATCACCAAAAGCTAAACCATTATCAGTAAATATTCGGTTTCTCCAGTTTAACAATTTCGTTTCCTTGAATCCCCGGTACTTTTGGTACTTTACCAAATATGTGAATTTCGTGAGAGTATTTTAAATGTAGTTGTTGGGTGCTCAGTACTCGCCTTAATGGCTATTGTGTACATAAGCATAGATATGAGGGCATCTGTACTGTGTTTATATACATATTTACACATAATGAGAAAATAATAATAAAATGCAGAAAAATAAAAGGGATTTGTTGATATAATTTACGGTTGTTTTCCTACCTACCGCAGGGGTTATGTTTGATATGCAAAAAGTTTGCATCGTCTAGTAGTTTACAATGTATAAATATATATAAATTTATCTATATACAATTACATATGTATATATATGTAGTTTTTTTCCTACTTCTGTTTGTCTGCCAGTATGAGTCCAGTCGCCATTATCTCAAACGTGATAATTTTCCCATAATTTTTCCAAATTGTGATGTGAAATATGTGGAGCTCAGTTACCGGCCACGATTTTTTAGTGCACAGAATACCAAACTGAATCGGACAGAAGCAAAATACCCATATATGTATGTAAAGACCAATATATATATAAATAATATTTAACATATATCTTTATATATATATATTTTTATACATACACACAGGTAAAAAAGCCCAGGTATATAATAATGCGCAATATATAAATCGTAGGAAAATACAAATTGAAATATAGCCGGCGTAAGAGATGTGGGATGCGATGTACAATTAGTTTTATATATCGAACGAATAAATTGATCTTAGTCACATCTTGCGATCAAACATTATACGTAAACAAGGGATGGTAATTAACGGATGCGACTAAAACCGATTAAAATTCCTTTCTGTTTTTTAATTTTGTGTTTTTTTTTGTATTCCACTTCTTTGCAAATTAAGTTATTTACACAATTACAACATACGCCTGCATAGCCAACCACAAACACTCGCGCAGTATCTATATACATATATATATATGTACTTTAGCTCAACTGTAATTAAATGGCATTCCTTTTTTAAGCCAAATAAATAGGTGGATATACAGGTAGTGCACATTCTTTTTGTTCTGTCCATCATAATTACTTGATTGTCTATCATACGCTATGTATATATGTATATATATATATATATATATATATATATGTATATTCTTGAATTATCAAATTGATTACAACATAATTCTGTGCCTTACTATTTTGCTATCCTCATTAAATTAATGGCTGATATGTGAGGGAGACGATAATGTATATTTACGTATCAAGTTATATTTATAAAAAATGGCCAAAATTCAATCTAGCAAAGAAAATAAATGTTTTATTAAGACGCATCGAAAACAGTAACGAAAGCAAAGCAATACTATGTCAAGCATTACACTTCGTTATCATCTTCATCGGGATGCAAAAATTAAAACAAAACATTTTCTATTTCCAAGAGAACTAAAGAGTTTGAGGATTACTGTGAAGGCGACCAAATAGATTTGGAATAGTAAATAATGCAATTAAAAGCAGAAAAATTTAAATTGGTCTTATTATTTGGACACAGTGGTATTATTCTTAGTTCGATATGTTAGGCCATCTAAAGTGGTTGCAGCGCTCAGGCAGATCGCAATCGATTTTCTTCATTCACTTTGTAATTTCATTTACCCAAAGACTCGTTATTTTAAAAACTTTTGGCGGTTTTGATTTTAGACACAGGTATCAAAAATTCGTTTCGAGCTCTTTTCGTATAACATTCCTTATAACTTTTATTTTTTTTTTCAACAAAATTTACTCCGCAAAATTCTATAACTCGTATGATAATTAAGTTTTAATTATTGTATATATATGTATGCCACTATTTAAATTAAATAACAATGAAAATGCTATTTGCGTATGAGTTTGGTCGACTTGTAGACACGCATCTCATTTGTTTTTACACATGTTTTCTAAAAGACAATTTTTCCTTTTTAACTTTGACTATATAATTCATGGTCGATCATTAAACAAACGATTTAGCAGTGGTTATACATACATGATTCCTTAGAGAGACAGGCGACTCTCATGTAAATAGGAAGCAGAAAGTTTCAAATCTAATAAACTTTAAAAATTCTTACGATATAGGAAACTATGTCGATTTCGGGATCAATAATATTCGAAGAAAATTTTTACACCAATTCGCTCCTGTTAAACTAAAAGATTTTAGTTCGTTCTATTGGATTATCTTACAAATAAAATCATTTTAATTAACTAAGTATGTAAAATTATTTCCTGTGAGTAGAAAGAAAAAAATTCAAAAATTTTTGGTGATTTTTTCCGGCAATGGAAATATGAAGGTAATGTTGAGGTGAGCTTAGAATCCACGGGCCTTCATTCAGTTCAAGCGACTAGAAAAGCTTTCAAAGTTCAGGCAAAACGCATAGGAAGACGACCTTAAATGGCAATCACGAACAAGACTAACTATGGTGAATAAATTCTGTTACCGAATAACAATTAATATCCAAACACAGGCGATAGAAATAATTATTACTTAGGGCGATATACCTCAAGACTAACTAAGAAAAAACTATTTCCTTTTTTTTTGCAAAATTCGATTTTATTCATCAAAGTAGCCTTACATAAGAGATAAAATGAGCCGAATCCTTTTTTAACATTTCGAAGCCTTTTTTATAGAACAACCTGGTGAAAGCATCAAAGTATGCCTCAACATTTCATGCAAGTCTTCTTTTCCTGTAGCACCCTTTTGAGATTTACGAATAACCAATAGTTGCTGCTGGGTGTTAGGTACGATGAACATGATGCATTCACTTTATCTACGACGACACATCAATAGCAATCTAGCTACAAAGAATTGAACTTGGGTACTGCGACTGGCTGCTCACGACTCTTGCCATCTATCTCTTGCACTTCACTTTTCGATTATCTGTAATAATTTTCATTCTTTTTTATGTTTTCTGGTGTCACCACTACTTTTAGGCTTCCATAGCACTCAGCACTTTCGGTATCCGAAAGACCGGAAACCACTAAAAAATGGTTTTTCTTTCAACGAGCAGAAAATCCCATAATGCTTTTCAAGCTCATGTTTTTTTAATCAAGAGGCAATATTTATTCAATACACGAAGTTCGGACTTTTCATCGCTTTGAAAATGGGAAAACTAGTCTGCTCAACATCACTATGACTTATAACTACTACTAAATGCTCGAAATTATGTGAAATTTTAATAGACGTCTTTTGAGAGCTTAGGCCTTTTAAAAACAACATTGTTACTAGACAATCCGATTCAGTCTTGGGAATGAATTGTTCGTGCGTTTCTTTTGCACAACGAACCCAAAGGTCACAACGTAAACCAGGTCTCTTTAGAACTGCTTTGACTAGGTAACATTTGTTTTAGTTAGTCTTAGATCAACAAACAAAATTTGGGTTTTCTACCTCGACTTCCTCTACTTTAAGCCTGAAAATAAAAGGATTGAATAACATACTGCAGTGCAAACGAGCAGAGGAACGACTTAACTAATCCGCCTGAAAAATCTTATGACGAATAAGAGGAAACGATATCACAAAATTAGTATACCCTCGTCTTTCGACTTAAGTAATGTGTGCTTAACACGATTTTAATGTTAAATATTCTTTTCCTTTTTTTATTCTTTGTATTTCTACTTAAACGCAGAGTTCTTTGTATTTGCATTTTTTCGAAAAGTTATTTCACTCCTGCTTACTTGAAAAGAATTTTTCGCATCAGTTTATTATAACAATGCCTTTGTATACATAGAAATAATAAGAGAATGATTAAAATATATAGGAAAACTTGAATTTGTGTTCATCTTTGATTTAAAAGTTTTTCGTTTCATTCCTTCTGACGTAGTTGACGGAAACTTTTTTTAGTATTTTTTCTTTACGCATATTCAGGTTTTGAGTCAGTTGCAGAAAATTTAAAAAAATGTTAATAGTAACCCAGATATGCTTGGGTCTGAGAAACGAGGCAAAAATTTAAAAACACACAGAGTTGCAAAACAATTTTCAAAGAAAATTAAATGCGTGGAATGGTTGTGGAATTTTCTTGTAGGAGAGATTTTCCGTTTAGAACTTATTTAAAAAGTTTTTTTTTGTGGTAACACTTAGGCCTAAATGAACAAATGATAAGTCAATGCATACATAAGTGTGGTAGGCAAGTTGGACTCCTAGGCTCGATGAAATTTTCTCTCCACTCTCTCGTCTCCCCTCTCTTGCTCTACGCCACTTATGATGTAGGGTACACTAATCTTGTGCGGATGTACGCAAGGATTTCAGACAGTTGTCTCTTTTATTATCAGTCTAAGCTTGTGTGTCTGTTCGTATGATCCTCCATCTGCAAGATCTTTTATTTACAGACCGCATTTTTTGAGATATTTTGATAAAATTTTGTATGTAACTGATATGCTCAAGGACGAAATGTATTGGGGATGGATTGGATAGACTAATTTCTAGGACCACTTCTTATATAATGCTTTACTTTGAAAAAATCATCGCGTGGAGAAAGTTCTTAATTTTCAAAACTGCTCGTTAAAAATCGTTGAAAAACCGTTCAATTGTCGGCTTACTAAGTTGGTGGTGAAAAATTTGGATCGGATAAGCCAATTTTTGGAAGTCGTTCTCATGAAATGATTTCTACAAATTTTAAGCCTTTATGCATATATAGCGAAAAGATTTCATTTTTAAGTATTTTATGATGAAAATTAATCCATAACTGAGTCCAAGTTTGAACAACGTAGGTTTATTTTTTGGAGGTCAGTCTATTTACGGAAACTCGTGAAAAGTACGCCTTCTCGGCTAATTCAGAACTCGACCAACAAGCCAATGGTCGTGCGATCAAATTTCAAGTGCGAAAGTTTTCAATAAAGCCGTTAGCCTTAGATGCTAATGCTTTAATACTTTACTCTTAGAATTTATTTCTCTCATAAATATTACAGTAAAATAAATAAATCAAAGTAATGGTTGGCTTTGATCGACTATGACGTGTACAAGCAAACTATTAAACATTCTCTATAGCACTTACTTTCCGTTGCAGCTAGAATTGTGTCTTTAAACACTAAACAGCGATGAGTTTACCACAGTACACACGCGACCGCGTTTAACCTTTTCTAACTTTGTCCAACCGCAACAGTATAACGCGTTTGTTGTCTTTTGAAGCTAAAGTGAAGCAAGCGTAAATTTCTCAGATCAGCGAAGCGTAGGAAAACTATATATGTTGAAGACTCTTTTCGGAACATATATCATCACTAGATTCCAAATTAACTTTCCCATGGTCGTATATTCTTTAAGGCATCCCTCCGTCTATCTCTTGAAGTTCTTGCGATCCCAAAATAGTGAGCTAGCAATTGAAATCTTCTGCACACATTTTTGATCTAGTGAGTGAAATTTCAAAATTCATTCTGGCCGTCCGTAAAAAGTCGGCAAATTGAAAAGTTCTCGCAAAAGCATAAAATTTTAAGTACTCAACAATAAGTAATACCTGGTACGCAATGCTATATGAAGGTTTATTGTTATGTGCTCTCTTCTTATGCAGGTGAAGAGCTTACTAGTATTTGTAAAGATGTACTTCCAAGACAAACAAAATCTGGAAAGAACACAATAGAGCTTTTAAACGGTTGCAGACAATCAAATCTAGGGCTAGTCCATCCATACGTTCGTTATTACTTTCCAGACAAAGGAGAGGAACCCTCCAACGCCCAGTCATCCTTGCCAGAACAATTGGCTGAAATAAGTGCATAAGTCTAACGTGCATTGGATAGAATGTTGTAAAATGCATTGAAAATGTATTCAGCTCTAAGGATTCGCATATTATCTAAAAATTAGAAACATTTGTCGAAACCTCACAAAAAGCTTTCGGTCGTGACTGAATCTTTTATACCTATCACCTTTATCCATAATATCGAGTGGGCGTAGCCGATATTTTATATTTTTGTAGAATGACCTTATCAAACTTTATATCATGGATGTGTTGTAATTCATGAGTAACGAGTTCAAGGCATTGAAAGCAAACAAGGCGTCGTAGGGATGTTCTTTGACCTGTTTGGGCCATGTTCAAACCCTTCTGCAACTTTGGGGGCAATATCTTCATTGTTGCGAACGTGAAAATGTTTACCAAAGATACTAGATTGTTGAGCAGGCGGACAGATGGAAATACAAAGAGACGGACATGGCTAAACCGATCTACAAATTTGATGATGGTCAGCAATGTATACACTTTATGGGAATCTGAAGCTTCCCTCTGGGCGTTGCGAACTTTTCGCAAATTTTTAAAGGGACGTTATCAACCCACAATTACCTCACCGCTCCCAAGTGTCCAAAGTATGACAAAAACGAGACATTTGTGCAGACCGTTTGAAACTTCGGTCCAAAAATTACCAACATTGAAGGCCAATAGCTCCGCTAAAAAGCATGGATTCCTACATACAATCAGCCCAGTAATAAGGAGCACTACGAGAAGTGCAGGTATGTTCGTATATGTTTTACTGTTTAATGCGCTGTTCATGATGTCGACGTAAGAGGGCCTTAGGGGTATTTATCACTAAATGGCGACCTCTTGCTAGTCATGTTGGGAAGTTTATTTTAAAAGAAGTTAAATACGTTCAATGCTTTTTTATACGCTACACTACTTGTGGTACAAGATCTATTAAGTTTGTGCGGAAATACGTAACACCCAGACGAGCTTAAAATAGACCCATCTTTTATTAATACCGATCTAAGCTTATCCGTCCGTCTGTCCATGTCTTTAACGTACAGGCCACAATTTTCAAGATATTTTAATGAAATTTGATTCACTGATGTACTTTGACCAAAGAACCAATGCTATTACAAATAGTTTGGATCGGTCTACGTTTTCGACCACTATCCGTATAACCGCATATTTTGAAAAGTTATTATACGGACGCATGCAGAGTGAGTTAGAGAATTTGAGGGCGAGCCATGTCACACTGTAGTGTGTTTACTTGCTTTTGCATTAATATTATGCTTTTATTTCCTTTTTTCTTCTAGGATCGTGGTAAAAAGCAGACTAAACAGAAATGAAAGAATTCATCGAAAATTCCATTAACAATAAAGAAAATTATGTACCGTAAGCAAATGCTGCAAGTGTCGTTTGCCCAAAAACAAGCTCGTAATTATATAAAAGAATAGCAATTTTTTTTTTTAATTTCTAGTTCTTTTAGACTTCAAATGCATTTTTTGTCGGTAAAAATATTTAATTTTCAACACCAAAATTGTGTGAATTGTGCTTCGAATGCCATTATTAAACTACAAGCCTGTAGTTAAACACGGAATGCTTTTCTAATCCTAAGGGTTGCATAATAAAGCTGTATGCATATAATTCAATTAAAAAGTTAAACAAAATTTATGTTTCAGTCTCGATAACGGCAATGCCAGCAAGCAAAGAAGGCAACGAGAATGAAAATACTTTGTCATTGGGGTTAAAGTGTAAAAGAATGAAAGAAATAGAATGAAGAGAATAGCTACTAAAGCAATCTTTTACACAGTCTACGAGATTAATATGCACTTTTTGATATAAAAAGTGAATGGAACAGAGGAGAGAAGGAAAATTTAAATATTCTTAACAAAATAAAGAAGATAAGCGGTAGTAAGTAAATTGTACAAAAATGAAATTTATGATGCTTTCGGTTTGTCTCTCTGTCCCTCTTCTTTCTTTTCATTTAAGCACATCTATTTCAGCTATTGTTAAAGCACCTGAATTGAAAATAAACGATCAGCAAAACATGTTTTTCGCTTTTTTCATTAAATCGTAAAATTAACGCATAACTAAACGCATTAAAGTAAATAGCAAAAGTTTTTAGAGTTAAGCAAATAAGCTTTTCGAGGAGTTGCGTGCCAAACGTGTTTGTCGAAAATTTTAATTTTGACTTTTTATAGCCTCCTTCTGAATTGATTAAGCCATGTCTGCCCATTTGTATGTCCATGTGGTGTGTCTTGTTGCTACTCTATTGGTCGCAAAAATAAAAATAAGTTGACTTCAAATTTGGCAGAAACATTGGAAATTTTTGCGTGCAGGATGGTAGTGAAAATAGGCCAAATTGGTCAGAGGAGATCCCTGCAGTGGCGCATAAACTGAATGCAACTCCACTTTTCTTAACAAAAATTTGCGGATTTTTGATCATGGCTCAGAAATAATAAAAGTTAGAAGACTGATAATTGAAAGGCTCCACGTGCAAAAATAGAAAAAATTGGCTATGTCCACATAAAGTTACAAATCATTAAACTATATTTTTATCTCCTTCTTTGAGGTTTTACGCTTGCTTGTAAGGCAAACAAGGCTGAATGTTTAAAACTATTTTGTACATTCCTCAAATGAAGGTATATTGTGTGCTAAAAATGGGTCAATTCTAAATTGAATACCGTAGACAACGCGAGTAAATTTTTCTTAATAATACCAGCGATATAAGTACCAAACACAAGAACTTGGACACTAGAATGCGCAAAGATAAGTGTGTTAGTTCCAAATTTAATACCTCGGACGTCGGGACGTAGCAAACTAATTTTTTCGTTACAATACCGTTGGTATGGGTATCACATTAAAGAACTTTGAGAGTCGAATCTGAAAAGCTAAGTCTGTTAATTCTAAATTAATTGTGGTTGTGTGTCACGACTTAGTGCATTAATATCTTTTTAAAAATACCTTCAATGTAGATGTCAAATGAGGGGTGTTGGAGAGTAGAATACGATAAAGTGTGTGAGTTATAATTTAATTATGGTCAACGTTGAATACATATGGTCTTGGGGCGTTTAGAAAAAACTAATTTCTTGGACAATAAAATCTTAAATGGGCCATTTGGTGGGTATGCGAGACTCGGCCACCGCCGAATATAACTTTTTACTTTTTTTAAACTATTTATTGGTCTCAGTAAAAAGTTATTTGAAAGCCAAGAAGCCAAACTAATAGATTGGTATCGCAATGGGCGCTGGAAAAATCGGATTGATATTGTAAGCAATGTGCAGGATATCGACAGGCAAGAAGAAATCATAAAATCTTCGGGTATGGCCTATAAACTGCTATAACTAAGAAGAAGCGACCTACGTTTGATCACAGACTTCTATACGGGTCATAATTCCCTCAGGTACAAGCTGCAAAACAAGCGGTGAGTGGGTCGTCCCATCGTATTCTATGCGAATGTGAGGCGACTTGCAAAATTAGACACCATGTGTTTGGCGAGCATTTCGTAACATCGGACACGGTATGCTGCGAAAGAGATTCATAAAAATGCTAAAAATAAAGGGCTAGGGGAACGGGCGAGTACAATAAATCTTCTAAGTCATGGTACAGATGGCCTGCGAAGCTAATAATAATAACAACGTAGTTTTATATTTTATACGCAAGTTTACTGACCAACTATTTTGATTGAAGTAAAACGTATAAAGAAATTTTTATATATATAAATGAATGTTCATTTTTCAAGTTGTTTGTTGCGTAACGTATTTTATACATTTCTACAGAATTTTTGCCTCCGAGAGAGTCTTAAAGACATTCAATTTATATTTTCAGATAATAGGGATTTTCGTAGTGCATGCTAATAATTTCATCGAAGAGTTTGCCGAGAATAATCAAAAAATCGAAAGAATGAACTGAAAAGTTTAGATAGGTTATCGGTTTAGTTAAACAGTAATACTTTACGGAGGCATAAAACTTGACTCAGAAGTTTATTGATGGAGACTGGTTATTGCTGACGTATTGGAGTTTTGGAGATATATCGAATACTGAACCTTAGCTACATCAACCATCATTAGGTCTCTATTGGTCAACGATTGCCAACCCGATCTAGCTGACCTGCAGTACTTTTATCGCTTGAATCTTCTTATACTGTAATATATGGTGCTGTTTATGCGATCGTTACAGCTATTTTTTGTTGTTGTTACTACTTTTAGAGAGTTCGCCTGTGGTTTTGTTGCCGAGCCTTCCGTTGAAGTCAAGGCATAATGCTCACCTTTTTTTCGTTAAGTTTTATTATTATGGATTATTGTTTAGAAATTTAAGTTAAACTCATTAGGATGATCCTCTTCACGAATATCTTTAGTAAACTCCAAGAAATTTTTCCGAGAGCTCAAGAAACGCCAGAGTAGATAACAAAGGATAAAAGGACTTACATTCCGCTGGGGCAGCCTATAATATTTGATGGGAGGATAGAGCGAAGACTCACTCATCCGGTATATGGATTTTGCACCGTACATGCGTTGGACTATATTTTCATACGATTTACCAACTTTTTGCGAAAATAAAAACCTATGTTTACATACTTCGCCCTTTTGCTTGCACTTTGGTTTGGTAAATATGGAGGTGCCCTGAATTTATCAGAAAAAAATGTAATTCTATTTCAAAATTTCAAGACTATTTTTCCAATAACTTGAGAAAGAAGCTAAAATGATCAACATTTTAATTGTTTGCGAAGACAGAGCTTTGGGTTTTTACAAATCGAAAAAACGGTCGCATAGCAGATAGAAAAGCAGACATTTCTAAATCAATGGTTCTTTTTAGAATAACCAAGAATAATCGCATTTGAGGCAAACTTCGATAACTATCGATTTAAAGAAAACGTTCATGGCATTTCTTCCTATATTTTTTTACACTTTAAATAAACTTGATTTGTATCATTCTGATCGATATCTGTCTGCTATTGCCCTCCTGAAACCATTGTGTCCCCCCTAATAAACTTATTGGATTTCGGGGCGAAAAGCACAACAGGTGTTTCTTGAAGTCTTTTTTATACCTATTAATACAATTCTGCAGATATCGAACCAAATGGCAAACTGACGATGAGAAGTACGGGCTATAAAATGAATGTATAAAAATCTCTCAACCCAGTTGTTTGTTCTGTCTTTGAAGATGTGTGTGCTCTGTCGATATGGAAGACTTTGTCTCCTTTCCTAATGATCAATTCACGACCAATCACGCTTTATTAGAATACATTCACTTTTTATCGTTTGTTGGCAGTCTATACAAAAATGATTCAATATTGTATCATTGCAGCAGCGATGCGCAGATGGAAATTTATTCCATAAAACTTGTCGCTATTAATTGAGGTCACTTTGGTTGCACTATATATCGAAAACTTTCAAAATTCACTATTTATTAGCAAAAGCATTTTCAATGCCTGGTCTTTTGTATGGTTATGGTTAGTTGTGTGGAGAATGTGATTTTGCAAACCGTAGAAAGATTATGTTTAGAAGTAGTTAACAAATATCGAAATGCGTTTTTTTTTCTTACTATTTAATTTAATGATATATAGACTGTCACCTTTCGCACGTACTATAATGTGGCTTGACAGGGTTAGCGATGCAAAGCTACGCGAATCTAAAGCCTTCTATCAAGAAAGGCGGCGCGAATATTTTCTTTAGAATAATATTATTTCTACGCTTCAGAAATATTTACCAAATCCAGTACACGTTTGTGATGTTTACAAAATTCCCTAGTATCGTTAAAATTGAATCAACTGACATTGCTCTTAATTTGGATGTCGACAATATTCGGGGAATGTTCATTTAAAAATCGCTTTACAACTAACCAATTTGTGAGTCGACTACCAAACTTCCAAACACGATGATATGCTTTCACCTTTGAAATACTCAGTGCTCGACCTATTAATGATCGAAGACGCTTATTACCTTTTGCCATTGCCGATCTGGTGATGGGGTATGATTTTAATAAGCGTCTTACGTATTTCGTGTACTCGCTATAATTTAAGAAACTGGAAAAACCAATAACTGCTGTTTTTTATATGCAAAAAGTTGCAAACATGACGTTGATTTCCATGCTCTTTCGAATTTTTCCAACCATTTATTTAAGAGTTAAAAAATTCAAAATATATGCTACTCAAATGGAGATTGTGGCATGTATCTATGTATTCACACCCCTTTCATTTTCAGGTTTTAAATAAGAAAAAAAGAAAACCATGAATATTAAGCAAACATTGAATGTTCATTTAAATGTTCCTTGTTTTTGTTGCTTTGCTTCCAATATTTGATTATTTTCCCTTCCAATTTAACGAAAATTGTCGATGGAGAGCAATTGACTTACTTAAGTAACGTTTGTTTTTACACTCAATAATGCATCTAACATGTAAAAGGCATTGACGTATCAATCCAATTACAAGTCATTAAAGCTCTGAACTGATTATCACATATCAAGAAATATTATTATCGTCAACAAATAGCATATCGACATTAACGTTATCACTCTCTTCGCAACACCACAAACCCCAGCCACCCTTCCGCCTCTACATAGTAATATTTATCCTGCTGATTGACGTTAGGTATAGGAATTGTGAAGTCGGGAGATAGCAAGTCCCTTGCTTACATAACATCGATGAGTTGTGTAAAAGTACACCACTAAGAGATGCCCTCTCAAAAAGCTTAAAGAATCTTGAAAATTTCCTCACATTTTCGTCGAGAATGTGCCACACACAGCAAATATCGACATGAAATATTACTCAAGCGCTTACCAAAGCAAACTAAAAGTTCAAATTGAGCCACCGGCATGACCACCACAAAAAGCCATAGCCTAGTAATAGGCACGTGCAAGGTATCTTAAGCCGAACGGATATTTTCAAGACGAATTTTATGGGACACGCGACCCATGTCATACTTATTAAGTCTTTTAAGCATGGCAAGGTATGGAAGACCTGTTGCTGCTAAAAAGTAGTGGATTAAAGCCATATGTCTTTGCATGAAAAATGTAATACTTATCCGTATGTAATATCTATCCTCCAGCGAGGCAAATTTAATTGTTCGCCAAGAATTTGGTGGCTTTGGGATCGTGCATGCTTGTTGTTTTGCGGGACATCTTAAGGATCAAGTTGAAAATAGTCAATCGAAAATAATGCTGACCCCCGTGGTGAATGCTCCCATAGATATGTCGATATATTTCTGGTGTTACCATGAGCTCAAGCCAAGTTGTAATTAAAACATTAACATTTTTAATGACTTCGGGTAACAAAAAAACGGTTGCTCTCACCCATAATCTAACACAATCATTTAGTGTCCCGAACTTTTATCTTTTACTGCTTTGCATTAGGAAACATTCCGAAACCGAAAGTTTTTTCATACAACAACGTTTTATAAATAGGTTACGATATTGGGAGTGGTCATAAAAATGTTCGATATATCAAATTATATTGAAATATCTATTTGCAGATTTAATAAAATTTTGCATAGGCATATTTCAGACGGACAGGTATACTTATATTGGTTCGGAATTTCCTTTGTTTTTCGGAGTCACAAGTGGTGTAGAGTACAGAAACTTTGCGGAAATTAGATTAAGAAAGTCAAAAGCAATGTGTTCGCAGTGTTTGAAGAAAGCAAGAAAGTTATTTTATTCGTCCGGAATTATAGTTTGCAATTGGATTCAAAATCCCTATCTTCTGATAAAGCAAAAATACTATTCCGTTCATTGGAAGACTTGGTTCAAACTTTAGTTTTAATTTTTAACTTCAGGTCACTACTTTAGCAAAAAAAATATTATTAGATTTTCCTCTCTGAAGTCCCATCTTAGGTGTGTGCTCTGATTTCATTTTCAGCCAACATCTTGCTGACAACGCATGTAATATCTTACAAGCGACAGTGAGGCTCTTTGTTACAGCCAACTTAGGGGTTTGTCGACAGAATAAAACGCTGCAAAAATTGTAAGGTGCGAAGGCTGGATACCCCCCACCCCCCAATGTGTAGGCAAATAGACAAGAATCTCAACTATCAAGCCAGACTTCGTGGGTTCAAATATTAAATGCGGTAAAGTTTACTCGGTTCGTAGCTTTAGCGACTATTCAGTCGGTAAAAGGGTAACACTTACCAATTCGTCACATACCCACTAGACTGCAGCGATTACCCACTTATGTCTTCCTCTTTTCTCAATAAAGGAGTGAGCAAGACTGATCGTCATCTTGTTACGCGAGTAAGAACATCCCCTAAGTGACTGGTCGTATTAAAAAAAAAAAGATGTGCATTTAAATTTGATGGAAGCAAGGACATAGCATTTTCATCTTCATGATTTTGAATATATTAGGAAAAAGTTTCCTAAAACGGAAATAGAGGCAGTTAAGACTGTGATCATCATACGCTAGATATATTACCTGACATATAATTTTCATATCACAATTAGCCAAAAAATCCAAGTCGTAAATCCAAAGTCCTAACCTACGGAAAACTCAAACATCAGACCAGTTTTGAAAACTCTTTAAGCTGGTTTTAAAACTTATTATTTGTTTTTCTTTCGGGAGAAATTTTGACAAACTTATACCTGAAATTCTATTAAATTATATATGTGTGTATGTATATATATATATATATATATTCTTCTTTTTATTTCAATTTAAATTTTAATGAATTTTGTGTACTTTTCTTATTTTTTTATATATAGACATATATATATATATATATATACATATATGCAAATATATATGCATATATAACACCTTATTCGACGTATTTCAAAAAAAAAGAAAAAAATACTTTTTGACAATATGTACAATTTTATATGAACAAAAACAATAAACAACACGAGTGCATGTGTTCATTTTTTCGACTCTATACGTTTATCAAATTGTTTTACAATTTGCCGAAAAAAAAATGAAAAACGAAAAAAAAAAAAATTGTATTTAAACTTATAACTAAATCGAAAATTTCGAATGAACCCGTCGTGTTACTCTCTATATGAGGAACACAATCGTTTGTATTGTTAGTGCCATCATATTTGGTTTGCATTTGAAATGTTATACATTCAGCAAGTAACACACACGACACTTGCATATTTATGCATGCAAATGTCAATAGATATCGATTTAATTAAACAGATCATTTTACACTTCCTCTGCGCACATATGAACGCCTACTAAAATACTAAACACCGTACGCTTTGTAAATAGTATGAATTCACTTGGTCTAACCTAACAGTCATCCACAATTCGGCTTAAACTCATTGCATGTCTTGTACAAGTGTTATGTTTCGTTTCTGGTAAAACGGATAATTGGCAAGTTACTATACAACAAATAAAACACATGTTAACCAAAATAAAAAATAGAAAAAACAATAAAAGGAAAACACATATTGTTGTTAGTTATTCTATTCTCATGGCTATATCATATTAGATTTCTATTGCAATTCGTAAAATAAAGTTTTCCACAATTGTGACATTCAATACAACTAACTATTCAAGTGTTACATTTTCTAGTTATATCCGAAAATGGAAAACTTTAGAGACTTGGATCGCTAAGATAGTAACTATTTTCAATCGTTTTTGGTTAATTGAGAGACTTTCGGTAGCCTCTTGTTCATTTATGATGGAACTCAAAATCTTGTTTGCAATATTGACTATTTTATTGATAACCATAGGTTCAATTGTGTTCCGAGCTTCACTGATCTGGGGATTATACTCGATCGTAAATTGAACTTTAATTTGTAGGGCCATGCCAGTGTTAAAAAAGCAAAAACTCTACAGGGGTTTTTTAAACGTCGTGGTGGTTTACATTTAAAGACTCTTATATCCGTGAGGGATTATTTACTGCACTTGTCAGACTCATTTTGGAGAATGGAGTGTCGAGTAAGTTCCCCGAACTACAGGTGCTGCGTAGATCAAATCGAGAAAGTGCTTTACGTGGCTTAAGATGAAGTTCGCCTGTTTCCTTTCCTTGTCTTAAGCTTATACATCTTCCAACCTTGCAAAGTAGACGTACTTGGTTGAGTGTCGCGCTTATTACAAAATTGTTATCTGGTGTGTTTTTTCTGCCATTTTTACTGAACGAAATAAATATTCATATTACGGGAGCAGTAAACCGCAATTATAGTCTTATAAAGTTGCCTCAAACTCATACCAACTATAAGGTGAACCACCTTTTATAATCTGCATGGTATGACGCCGTCGTCATTCCTAAGAAAAAAGAAGGCCAAAGAAGCTTCCTCTCTATTGCTATTGCTACAGTTTATTGTTCTTGCTGCATGCCTTCAATACAAAATTCAGTAAATGTAAATTAATTTAAGGTTTCGTAGACGTATAATTTTTTTTCAGGAATTTTTTTTTTATGGGTTTCTACAATATTGATGAGAATGTATAAAACGCATTGTGGGCACAGGTATGAGTCAATTTCATTTTTAAGCTTGTAATTGTAGGAAAAATAGATGTGTAAAACTTCTACTTTTCATATATCAAGTTTCCCAAAAACGAGAAAGCCAACTAGAGAGAAAATAAGTAAAGCGGACATGGGCAACCGCAAGTCCGGCGACGGACAGTCCCTGACGTCATCGAATCAGGCCCTACGCCTACAGTTTCAAATAATTCAATTTGCTCGAACACAGCAGTATCGGGTCAGCTGCACAGCTATCAAATTTGAAATACGTTTAAGTGATTGTTTTGTCCATTAGGCCATAAAATGAGAGATTTAAAACGAAGGATAATTGATGCGGAATGCCACATTTTCAATAATAGCTGGATCTTGTTCTGGCCCCCATTATGATATAAAAATTGAAACTGGGCCGCAGGTGAAAAAAGTTGCCCATTTCTGCGCTCAAGCATTTTACGCAGCAAACTATGATGATATTCTAGGAAATATCTTAGTAAAAGAAAGAAAAAGAAACAGGGTTTTTTTGCCATGCATTCTTCTGAATGAATACTCATTTTAATGTAGTCAGGTTTGCATAGCGATTGATCGACTCAAATGATTCAAAACTGCCCAAAATCTCTTCCTAAGTGTACCATATAAAGCAGCACTTTCGTCATATGTAGAGAAGATTTTGTGTTTGAGAACCTTTTTCAACCGGTGTTATAGGTTATCAATCTCCCGCGCACTACCGCGCTTCAAATTTCAACTACAGCGTGTTTCAACCACTGTTTATGGAAATATTTAGAATATTTTTTGAAACATTTACTTCCTAAAAAAAAAAAAATATGGTGTCGCAAAGAGGTATAGAAGTATAGAAAGCTCATTGTCATCGTTCTACAATACGTTAAATCTAGCTATTGCTGCATCTGTTCCGATTAAGCAGTGCCGACCTCGAAGCAGGTGTCGCGCGTGGTTTAATAAGACAATTAGATATTATACGAATAGGAAAAACAAGCTTTTCAAGATATTTTCGAAAAGTGGCTCTGCTCTCGACTATTTCGCTTACTCAGTTGCAAGGCATGCATTTAACTTGCTCAATCACCAATATTATTGCAGCTATTCAGTTCATTAAATCCTCTCTGTTTGCTACTCCTAAATACTTTTTTAAATTTGTTAATTCAAAAAGAAAAATTGCCCTAAAGCCCTCGCATGTTTCCCTTAATGGCTCTGAGTTATCGGATGACATTGAAAACTCAGATCTCTTTGCTGATTACTTTCGCTGAAAACTTTTCAACCCATATCCTATAACTAATTTGGTTTCAAAACCCAATTTGGTTATTTCTGAAAATGGCTCAGACTCCTCGGATGATTGTGAAATCTCAAATCTGTTTGCTGAATACTTCCGACGAAACTTTTCGACTCCTAGTTTTGATTTATCAGCTAATTACCCGTATCCTATAACTAACTTGGTTTCTATACCTAAATTGGTTATTTCTGAAGATGACGTTTTTAAAGGTTGAGTTCCCTAAAATACAGTTGTGCGCCTGGACCTGATGGAACTCCATCATGCGTGCTTAAATCCTGCGCCGCTGAGCTATGTGGCGTCATCTCTCAGATTTTTAATCAGTCCTTGAATCTAGGTGTTTTCCCTTTGACTTGGAAGAGTTGTTTTATCATTCCTATTCACAAATGTGGGAGTAGACAACTTGTTGAGAATTATAGAGGCATCGCTAAGTTGAGTGTGTTGCCTAAACTATTCGAGAGTATTGTGACTCAGCATCTGGCTTTTGCCACCAAATCGTATATCTCTCCACTCCAACATGGCTTTCGAAAAGGAAGGTCAACGGTCAGCAATCTGTTAGAGTTTACTTGTCATGTCTTCAAGTCTTTTTCTAGTGGCTCTCGCACTGATATCATATACACTGATTTTAGCAAGGCGTTTGATTTGGTTAATCATAAATTACTTATCTTTAAACTTCAAGCCTCTGGCTTCCCTTCCCACTTAGTTAAATGGATAATCTCTTATGTGCATAATAGATCATTCAGCATTTTGTTTAACTTCACCACCTCAAATGAATTCCCTGTTACGTCAGGTGTACCTCAAGGTAGCCACTTAGGACCCATTTTATTTGATCTATACATTAATGACCTGCCTTCGGTGATTATATCCAGCCAGATCTTAATGTATGCTGATGATGTGAAACTGTTTTCTTTCTTTTCCTTAAAATCGCAATCACTTCAGCATCAAACTGACCTGAATAATTTGGTGGCATGGTGCTCGTCGAATTATATGACACTAAACCTAAATAAATGTAAGAAGCTTTCTTTCTCAAGAAAGAAGTCATTCATTACCCACTATTTCGTAGATTCACACAAGTTGGAGGATGTCGGGTCGTTCACAGATTTAGGTGTTCTCTTTGACCATAGGTTACGTTTTAACTTGCATGTCGAGTTCTCGTTAAGCAAAGTACGCGCTTGGTTTCATAAAGAGGTGGTCCAAAGAACTTAATGATCTTTACATTACGAAAAGGCTGTACATGTGTTTGGTTAGAACTACACTTGAGTATGCTTCTGCTGTGTGGCCTCCTTCATATAGGTGCTATGTAGATTCAATTGAATCTATACAAAAGCAATTCTTGCTGTTTGCCCTGAGGATTTGGGGTTGGGACCCTATGAAAATAGGTTGCTTCTGTTGTCCTTACCGTCTCTTGAGAAACATAGATTTGTTCTTGGAGTCTCCTTCGTTATCAAAGTAATAAACGGTGCTATTGACTCGCCGTCATTACTTGGCGAAATAAGTTTCAATGTTCCTAAACCGCTTCTCTAGGCACTTTGCCTTGGTTAGGCTTAGCCAATGTGAATACAATTATGAGCTGTTTAACCCGCTAAGAGTTGTTTGCAAGAACCTAAATGACGTCTATCATTTATTCTCATTATCGGACTCTCCAAAGTCCATTAAAGCCACATTGCTTAACACACGTGATCTGCCTATGTCGTATTTAACCAGCTTTATCCCTAAAAAGTCTTTCTGATTCGAAAATGAATTGTTGTTATCTATTCTGGTTGCCAAGCTTATGCATGCTTGTGAAGGCTTAGGGGTTCATTTGCAATTTGGACCTGTACCGGTTGTGGGTGTGGCCCTGTGCTAATTGTGTACTTCTCTTTCCTTCTTTTCCTTCTGATTTGTCTTATTATACTTATACCAGCTTTTAATAATAATTAATTTAAGATTTACTTTAAGAGGCATTTGAACTCGACTGTCATTTGTTAGTAGTTGAGTTCTGCATGTGAAGAATGAAAAATAACATAAAAAATTAAATCCCAAGTGTGTCTCCAGAAGGCTGTGAACTACTTTTTGAGCATCATAAAGAATTCGAGCGCATCTTTTTGATAATAATCTTGAATATTTAAGGGATCACTAAAGAGAATTTAAAAAAATCCACAACCAAGCAAATCTGCCATATTTCAAATAATATGTTTAGAAAACACTGTCAAATCATACGCAAACATGATCAGCGACATATGCATTTCTTTCTTACGCAATTTGTTAGCAGTACGTGTTTTCGGCAGAGCCTTTGCAGATTTGATTACGATGACGATCTCACTCGCCACCGCTATTCCGATACATGCTCCGTTTGAATGCCCATGATTCAATGATTAGAAAAGTAAAATTATACTTCACAAAGACCGGTCCCGACTTTGGGAAATTGCCGTGAAGAGTGTATTCGCACAGTAGACTGAGGATAACTACTACTGCACGTTCCTTGCATTATACTTAATGGCAATTTTAGGAGGATTACCACCAGACGTGAAGGGGGTGAAGGAGGCACACTGACTTTAGGCTGTGAGTGCTTTCCTTATCCTTATAAAAAAGGGTAAAAACACATCCGCGCATACGTATACATTAGATACAGACTAGATACAAGACTTATTAGATACAAGACTTATCAAAACATCACATGTAGGAAACCCATACATTCAACTATCAACTCATAGATATATTCGACACTCATACAAATGATAATAGCACAACGTACATCGCCCTAATGAATAAATAACGGTCGTGGATATCATGTAACGGTTCAACGAAGATGGCAGCGCGCTCCGTAGAACAATCATTCCTTTAGCTGCGATTTAAGTTAGCTTGGCAACCAAAGAGGTAACTGATATAATAATAGGAATGCTCTTGTTGTTTCTATTTTAAAATTTTTGTTCATTTAGAACAATACCAAAAAAATCAAAGTGAAATTAAATAAAGAAAGGAACTAGAAAAACTTCGCTTGGGTAGAACGTCAAATTGAACTTTTAGTAGGGTAAGTAAAAGATGATGATGGGGGACGAGATCTTGGGTTAATCATGTAGGAGAAATGTAGGCTTTTTGGCAAAAACGGCTTAATGCAAAAGCGTTTCAGCTACGAGGAAATCCTCTCATTCTATGGTTAGGATCAACGAAGTTGTAAAATTTCTATGGATCGGTTAACGAATTATATTTCGTAACTTAAACACCCACCCAAGCGTCGAATGTATGTTATAAGTTTACAAAACAGTCCCTGAATTTATACTTTTTTTGAGTAGTCTACTTTTCTTTTTTCGTAAACAAATCGTTTAGTCAGATAATTATGGACTAATCAGTGGCCAATTAAAATAAACCTATATTTGTCCAACCATTTTTGGCATCTTCATAAGAAAAGAAGTGCAGCTCAGCCGCCCCATTTACTATCAATCAAAACAAGTAGCGGTCACATGAAGCAATCTCCGTTGAATGCGACACATGAATTAGAACTTTCCACTTAAACTTTCAATTCTTTGTCTTAACACTTTTTGGGTACGCCATACCGTTCTCTACTTTAAACATTAAAATCTTAATTTTTAAACCGTCTCGCCTAAGACAGGACGGTGAACCTTCTGTGTAAAAAAATGTTGGATGCTTGCTAAGATTTGCACGCCGTTTTAATGGGTTACAGAAGTATGGACTTCTGTCTGCGTGCGTGCGCGACATGATCAGGAAAGATTGCGGTACGAGAAGAAGAAAAGAGCTCAGACTACGCCGACGCCCAAGAGCATGGATGGTTTCGGAGACGCTCTTGTCGGCCATTTGAATTGCATTGATGCGGTTAGCGTGAGAAAAAATGTTAACGACACGGCTGCATTTTAGCATTTAAATAAAACAAATGTCTTGAACCGAGATTGGTGTGTAAGTATGCTTGGCAGAAGAAGTTAGACCATGTTCCCGAAGCTCTTTCTATTCTGTCCTGTCAATTCTGGATAAAAAATAGGTGAAGACCAGGAAAAAAAGGAGGCTAATGTTATTGAAGCGGAAGAGGGAAATGTATGTGATATTGGAACGCAAATGATCCAAACCAACTTTGAATTTCAAGCATAATATTCGAACGATTTCAAAAGCATTATATTTCATCAACACCTTATAAAATCTTAGGGAATCGAAACGAACAGTATACCGACTTTATTTTCCTGAACTTTCCTCTTCAGATTTTCAATTCCTTCGTTGTCGCATTACAAACTACTCTTTGTAAAAAAGGAATTGTAAAAATTGAAAATGATGGAATCGCCAAGTACAATGTTTCATAGAAACCCTAGAATTGCTTCCAAATCGAGCGTTAACTTTTCCAATCATCTCATACATCAGATTGATTGACACTTTAATTTGCAAGCCTATGGGCATTGTTGTAAATATATGAAGTCTGCTTCTTTTTCTTTTTGCAGTATCGACTTCATAAAATATATGTATTTTTGATCAGCGTAGAATCTACAGACAATTAATTTTTGTAGGTTTGTCTATCAACTTTTGGAATGCATATGAGGGTATAAGCACAAGTTAATAGGGATAACTGATACGTAATTTATTTCGAAAATTTGCGATGTGCACCTCCAAGCATGCCTTTACCTAAATTCTTTGGCTCTCGACTTTAGAAGGGATATTGAAATAAAATTTGGTATTAATATTTTCTGAGATCATTTGAAAAATGATGTAAAAAGAAAGTAGTGAAACGTTGACAGTGCACCAAACACTTCTAAATTTTTTATTATAGCATGGCGATTACAGTTTTTGTACATATTTTTAACAAATCACAGAGCCAACTGTTTATATATGATTTTGAAATTGGGGTTAAATACGAAATGGAACGTTAAAAGGAAATGAAATTATATGAAAGGGCGAAAATGCATAAATTTTATTCAATTTATAATCGAAAGGAATAAATTGTATACTTTTTTATACTTCATTAGTATATTAGATTAATCTCCCTGCCGAAATTTAAAATTTTCAAGTGCAAATTGCCTTAAAAAGCTGAAGTTTAGTGAATCCACCCTACCATTCAAAATTCACACTAATCGTTATTTCCGGTGTTTACTGTATTGCGATGTTGCTTTGCAGGGTACAAAGCAATATTTTTACACATTCTGCAACTGGCACGCTTTATTTTTATACGAACTGCTACTGGCATGCTTTATTTTTATACGAACTGCTACTGGCATGCTTTATTTTTATACGAACTGCAACTAGCACGCTTTATTTTTATGCCGTACGATTTGTATGTTACATCGATGTATCGAGTAAATGAGTCTTTGCTTTGTGTTGCAACCAAACGCCTAAGTATCAACAGATTCCGCTTTATTCGAACATAACACCTTTCCTGCAGCGTATTGGAATCGCAGCGCCATCTCTGAATACCCCTTGTTAATGATAAATCGTCATAAAGGTTAAGGCAGTCGCAGAGAATGTGCTTTATAGTAAGAATTTGTCCACAACTGCAGATTGGGGAGGAAGACTTCTTCAAGATCCATTGGTGAGTTGCAATTGTATGCTCAAGGCGAATTCTCGAAAATGTTTGGATCTTGATTTTCTCAACATTTGTTGGATATAAAGGTGGAAATAATTGAGGATTAATAGAAGAGTAGTGTTGATGATGGTACAGCAGATTTCCTTCTATAATTTTCTCTTTAACTTTTCCTCCAATGTATCTTTGAAGATCCAACTTTTCCATGACATCAGCCATAATTAGAGGTGCAGATGCAGCATACTTTGCCGCTCGATCAGCCTGCTCATTTCCCAATAAACCGATATGACTAGGAACCCATAACATTTTAATTTTTTCGCCGGGTGTTGTAATTATATTCCTTAATTTGTTGATAGTGCTCCATCTCGAAGTCGAAGGATTCCGAATAGCTTGTAATACAGACAAACTGTCAGTAACAATGACGCTTTTAAGTTTGGTTTTATGGGCAATGTTCGCGGAGTAAAGGATAGCTCTAGCTTCGGTTGTGAAAGTTGAAGTACTTTCGTGAAATACGTGATTGAAAAGCTGTCCTGAAGCATCTACCACGGCACAAGCAGGAGGCAGACCAGAAGATTTTGAGCCGTCTGTGTATAAAAGATTCCAACCGGTACTCTATAGGGGTAATGTAATAATCACTAAATGCTAGAAAAGTGTTAACACCAGATTGCCGCATGAAGGCAATTTGACTCATTTACAATCTTATTGCTATATATTTGGAGCAATTAAAATAATTCTTTTAAAAAGATGTCTTGTTTTTTAATAAAATTATAAAATGTATACAAATGCGAGTACCTTCCCCTACACAACTCGTGATTCTAAAAATCCCTATGTGCTATACCTATTTTAACAGAAATGAGTCAAATTGACTCATTATGGCATAAAGTAGGGGGAAAATTTATTGAGAATACAAAGACTTGTTATAAACCTGGTACCATACATACCGAGTAAATCATAATTTAAATAAAATTAAATAAATTTCAAATAAATTTGGCATAAAATTCGTCGTCAAAATGGTTGAATTTTTAAATTCAATTAGCATTCAAGATAAATAGACCTAACTTAGTTTGTGCTAAAAGTAATAAAATAAACTGCGAAAAGTATATTTTATAAACGAAGCATATGAAAGGTGTTTTAAAAAAAGGTGACTTTTCATTTCTCTCGAAAAATATTTATTTATTCATGAAATTATATTTTATCCCCGTCAAACTAATTCCCCTTAGAAATAGGTGCCAGCACTTTCTCCAATTCGCGAAGTCCTTCTGATATGAGCTTTTTGGTACTCCTTGGTGCTCGTTCAGATACGTGAGATCTGCTTATCTCCTTAATCGGTGCAAGACTCCGTTCTTTTATAAGCCGGTACAGTTTCAAGAAAGAGAAAAAGTGCCAGTCGACCAAGTCCGATAATGCGTCAGTGGTGCAACATCTATGAGTAGGTGTTCCCCAATACCGGTCATTTTTTTCGTATTGCTTCACGCAAACGACACAAGGTAATATTCCTTAGGACTGTACATCCTCCGGCAAAGAACTCACGATGCATCACGCCATTGTAATCGAGGTGAGCAGGCAATAAAGCCTTTACATTTGCCCGAACTTGGCTTGCTTTTTTCAACTTTGGCTGTTCTGGCCATTGAGCTGATTGGGCTTTGGTTTCGGCATCACAACCATATGTCCATGTTTCGTCGCCAGTTAAGAGCCTTTCGAACAAATTTGGTTCGCCGTTGATGTCATTCAACAGCATCTGAGCGATGCTCATGCGACCAAAACTTAGCAATTTCGGAACAAACTTTGCTGCCACACGTTCCCTGCTCAAAACATCCCTAAAACACACAATGGCGTGAGCCAGACGACATGCCGAAACCCTCAGTGATACGACGATTCTCCATAACAATTTTTTTAACTTTTTGAACTTTTTCATCGGTTGTTGATATGCTGGGACCTCCAGAGCTGGTAGCATTATTAATTATCTCTCGGTCTACTGTAAAGAGCTTCCACCGCTTATACACATTTTTCTCTTTAGCCAAATGCCACAATCAACATCTTAAGTGAGTCAGATCACTTAATTTTAAGTTCCCCACAAAATAAAGCACAGACTTTTTGATCGATTTTTTTCGATATTAAAAAATCGCCAAGCGCACCAAAACCCATCTAACGTTTACGGTTGTCGAAAACAAACTACAAATGCAAAACGGCTGATAACGTCAACATGTCGTGGGGACATGTATATCAACATTATAAAAAAAGAAAGTGAAAATCGAATTTACGTAACCCACGAAATTTAAAAAATCGCTTTGCTTTTTTCTTCAGAACACAACTTGTATCAATATTTACTTATTAATAAGGTGTTGGGCAACCACCTACTGTTGAAAGAGCTTCCAGTCTTCACGGAATAAACTCGTAGAGTATCTGAATACCTAAATTTTCTCTCGTACTTATTCACTACGTGAAGAAGAATATATACTACTGTGTCGGAAAAGAAAAATTACGTATTTTTTGTGTTTCCTTTTAAATCTATTTATTATTCCAAATTTATTTTGTCGTCCGCCTTCAAAATAATCCTCAAACTCAAATAATATTCACTGTTGACAATGTATAACGCTATGATAACCGAAGAAAAACGTTAACATGATTTTGATTTTTCAGCGACTTTGAATAGGTTTTTTTTGTTTGTTGCTGCGTTGCATACGTACATCCAACTCTCGTCTCTCGTTTCGTGACCGATTGATAGCTAGAAATCATCTCCTCATACACATTGTAAGAACCGAATAAAACTTTTTCTCTTGTACAAAACGAACACTGCAAACCAAGAGCTGCAACACTAAATGACATTGCAAGATGTGAAATTTAACAAAGATGTCTTTCATAGTACTACCAATCGAGGAAAACAATGCTTCTGATATTCGGTATAGCAGCGCGCAGTGATACGACGATTCTCCATAACAATTTTCTTTCCTTCTAAGTAAGTTGGAGCACTTAATTTTATTTTTCGTACGAAATTTAATGCAGCTGCTTTGATCAGTTTTGTTCGGTAGCAAAAAATCGCCAAGCATATCAAAACACGTCTAACCTTTATATCTGTCAAAAGCAAACTAAAATTGCAAAATGGCTGATAGTGTCAACATAAGTTGGGGTTGGGTGTACGAACATAACAGAAAAAGAGATTCAAAAATCTGACAACATATAGGAATCTAGGGTTAAGGATCTCTTACATGAAGCTCGTTAAAGGTGTGACTTCTAATTACTCGAGTTAGTTTGTAGAGTATTTCCATAAATGCTACTTCCGGTTTTGTAGGAGACTGAGTAGTTCTCTATGTAAAGTCAAAGGTCAGGTTAAAATTCGCAAACTTTAAAATAAATGACTTATTACTATGCTCCGCTTTTGTGAAGCCATCGCAAGCCTTTGCAATAAAGGATTTTGCATCCTTCTACCCGTTTACTCACCAAAAATCGAATTAAAACAATCTTTGAATTTCGAAAAGTTTACGCATTAAGAAATTCGGCTTAAGCCAATTATTACAATTCATTTCTTGCTTGTATTTTTTGTCCTTTCCTCAAAATTATTTTAACATTAATTTGTTTTAATAAATTCCAAATCGCGCAAACATGTGTTATTTACTTTGTTATTTAACTCTCTGCAAACATGACAACACTTTATACAAATGTTTTATTACCAAATCGAAAAAACTGTTTGCTTTCAAAAGTGGAAAAAGAAAAAAAAAAGCAGGAATATATTCCTGATCTAAAATGTATTGAGTCTAATAATATATATAGTTAATGTTGTTTAACTTCATATATCACTGGATGTGAGTTGGAATTAAACAAAATGAGAGTTAAGTGATTATAGAAAAAATTGTCATTTTCTAAAAGCGCAATATTTTTTTGATTACCTAACATACACACAAGTTAGATATAAAGTCATTTACGATAACTGCCTGTATATGTTCAAAACATGTGCAACAATAATCTAAAATGTAGTTAAGCAAAAGTACCTAACAATAAATTCATCTAAAATGTCATGTAAACGTGACCCAAAGCACGCTTTAAAGAAGAGTAAAAACAAGTAAGAAAGCGATAACCGCTTCACAACGACTCATGGATGCTTAACATTTTAAATAAATATACGAAATTTTGCGAATCATTTTTTGTAACTGCCGGATAATACCTAAGAGGCTTCACTATACACAATAACAATAGTAGTTAAGTACCTAATAGGTTATCTAAGCGTGTATACTTCTGTGAGTCCTGTGGTCGTCGGCGATGATGTGTTGAAAGGCTCTTGTACAAATTAATTGTTGTTATCACTGCTTTGTGCGACCTAATGAAGTTTACAACACTGCTTGAGATATGTGTCGATAACGCTGCCTGGAATAATTTATATTTTATTCAAGACTCTGCAACTTGATATCGTGTACCGAAAACGATATACGATGGTATAGAAATCACATCAATGGCAGTGTATAGAAATCGCTTTGGCAGAAGGACGATACTCTGACTTTGATATGCCCACAAGAGTGTAGTCTCTTATTAGTTGTTAAGGTTAATTCTAAATTTTAGTAACAACAATTAATCGACTGATTTTATCGAGCGAAATAACACAAAAGGCAAAACAAGTTCATTTTTTTTTTTTTGCATGACATTCATCCATTCATTCAGATAGGCGGACCGTTTCGCGATACCATGGAAGCCTTCAACTGGGAAGTGCTAGTCCATACGGCGCACCCTCCAAACTCTACTCCTTCGGATTACCACATATTCATTTTGATGAAAGACACACTTAACAAAATGTACGAATTGGCTCGATGACTGATTTGTCTTAAACGCACAACCGTTTTTTTTGGGGTAACAAATTGCAGAGCAGGTTGAAAGCTACACAAATATAACTAGCGATAGGCAATATATCGAACAAAATATTTTTTATTATATTCATATAATAACCGTGCATTTCATATGCACATACCTTCTGGTACGCAAACGTTTTGACGAAATGAATATGCACTCACCCTTCTCTGACGTGGTTATAAAGAAACAAAAAAAAGGATATTTGCAGCAACAATAAATTCATTGATAAATTTTACTGCGAATTTCGACATTTTGTACTTGAAGCTTTGTCATAGTTCAAGGTCGAAACCAAAAATTGATCATAAATTTAGAGTAAAAAAATTGCGTTGAATATAAAAAATCAGTTGTGAGAGTTTATTTTGCCTTAATTTGGTAACAAAGTAATGAAAGTGAAACCCAGAGCACAACAAAACATGGAGAAATGAAATATAGTTTTCTAGCTAACAACTTCATTTTAAATTTCTAAAGATAAGAAATTTCATGTATATAATCTTATGAATGATGTAATGCGACAAACAGTCCCAGTTAAACTTCTAATGTAATTATCATAAACTACACTACTATCATAATTCAAGCATCAAAGTTTTTGTTTACCGAGAAAGCAACCAAGAAGATATAGTAACAACTTCGAATCAATTTTGTTGAAGCTCCACTGGACTTCTATCAAACCTTTAGCTTATCAAATTTTTCTAATATATTTCAATAAAATAGCGCTACTTCATTAACTGCGCGTACTTAGAGTTAATGTAGCTACTTCGGTATTTCGATTAGCTGTTAAATGAATCTATCGAATGCTGCTGACAGTCTTTAATGAATCTTAAGCAAGATATTGCCACTTAAATTTGTCGCATAAATTTTCTTCCATTTTTTATTCAGTCACTTGTAAAGAAACTCTAAGTCAACAAATAATTTACTGAAAGTAATTTCCTTGGCTTTATTGAGGACTTTGCAACTGGAAGAATAATATGGCGATTACTCTATTCTAGGAAAATGTGACATCAATAAACATAAATGTGTACGTCTGTCTGCTGTGCATAACACCCAAGTGATTACGAAATTTTATATTTTTATCGTTAGCACTCGCAATAGTATTTCTTAAATCCCGTATACACTTTTAGGTAAAAAGTATTTTTGACTATAAACTAAGCTAAAACCGCAACAAAAGCATTGAATGTTACTCATACGATGTGTAGCACATTAAGAGATAATTATGTGTTTATAAAATCATAAGCACATATACGATGTAAGTTCAAGTAGGTTTTGCGTGCATGTACATATACTCAGTAAAGGCGAAAAAAAAAGAAAACAAAAAAAGAGCATATCATTAATTCAAGTTTTCATGATATACTTACAGAGTTACAAAAATGCTTCTCTTCTCGACAACATAACGCATAATTTAACACAAATACAAACAATCAGCGCATATACGAACGGGTGTACATTTGTATTTATATCATATTTTTTTCCCAAGACCTTATTATTTCGTAACACAAAAGAGCCCAAAAGAAAAAAAAAAGAAGTGAAAACAGAAAACAGAAAATATATAACACAATCACAATATAAACGTGCTCGTAAAGCGCGTACTATAGAGCACATATACTGACAAACCTGCAAACCCACTTGTAGATGCAGACATGCTTCCTTCTAACGCACGCAAACAGAACAACAAAATGTACAAACGGAATACTTTATGTGTATTAGAAGTAGGCAACCAAAACATGCACTCATACTTTATATATATAAACATTGTACATATATACATTTAGCACACACAACGCTTAAACAGGAAATTAAACTGTTTTGTGATGTACTTAAAATTCCCACATGGCAAACGGATAACAGTCTATGTCTTGTTTTGTTCTCATTTTCTTGTCATACATTATGAAACGCTAACGAATGAGTGAAGAAATTAAGAAGGCATACAAGAGTGATCCTCTTCGTACTAAATATTAAGAGTCTTAAAGATGGGAAATGGCAAAATGAGTAGTCCGATTGGAACTATTTTCAATATCATCTGTCCTTGGGCTAAAAGACGTAAACGTATCAAATTTCATCAAAATATCTCAAAAATTGTGGCCTATATCTTAAAAAGAAGCAAACAAGACGGACAGGAGGACAGACGGAGAGAAAGTGATTCTACATCGCTCGATGTACTAAAAGATGAATCTATCCTAAGTTTGTCTAGGTGTCGCGTACATTGGCACAAACGTAGTATGCCCTTGTACCGCAAGTGATGTAGGGTGTACTAAGTAGAAAAAGGAACCAAATCGAATTGAGAAAACTAATAAAGTTTATGCACAAAAACTAACAAATCGGCTTTCATTAATTCGTGTCACATCAAAAACTCATTTTCGGATAGCGACAAACTCATTTATGTATAGAGACTTAGTGAACAATTTCCTTTTGTAGCAACTAGGCATGATATTTAATGGTCATGAAAGATGAACATATATTATTTTCATTTTTTTTTTTTTATATTTTATGAAACTATCATCAAAGGATCCCAGTCTCTATTTTATTCACGATTTCACTTGCAATTAAGGCGTTGACGTTCATTATTTTCCTTATAACTCAGTTCATTAACGTTCGAGATTTAAATATTTTTAAGGAAAAATTTTCGCTGTGCTTTTTTTCTTAAAAAAATTTTTAAAATACTTTAAAACACTTTAAATACTTATCACGGCATTCGTTGCAGATCGTTGCATATCTGTCTAAAGATATGATTACATTTTTCATTGGTTTTTATTACAATTTCAGTAAACCACTGTGAAGAGGAAAAAAGCTGTACACGTGACTTTAGTTTAAAACTGTGATTCATGTTTTGAAGGAGGAGACGAGAAGAGAAACAATTTACGTAAAATAAAAACCAAAAAGCATGAAAACAAACAAAATGAACGTAAATAGTTAAGGGTGCACTTACGTAACTATAGCAGAAAATTACTTCTGAGTGTAGAAAAGATTTTTCATTTACTTTTTGTTTTCTTTCTTTTTCATAATTTATACGTAATAACCACATAAGCAGTGTCAGAAAGCATTATGATGAGTACATAAGCTTACGAAAGTAGAGTCCGTACATTGTCGCTTAACATGTTGTTTTCGACGGTACCTTTTAAAATTTCAAATAAATTTATTAAGGGTTTCATTTTCATAGCTGCGGAAAGTGAACAAATTTCTAAATATTTGCGGACAGAGAAAAGAAAGACTAATTTACGTATAGTTTTCCTCTGCGAGTGAAAAACATCTTCATGCTACCGATAATTATAAAAATAATCGATTATTAATTTTTCATTCATAGCCTCTAGGTGAGTAGACCTAATATTATAGATAAATGCCGACAGTGTGTGTTTAATTCATCGATGCCAGGTAAGACATGAATTAATTAAGAAGAATTATTCAGCAACTTCCAATAAGGTCCACTGGTCGTGGAGTGCTTGAATAAGGTCATGGATATTTTCATCCCTGTGCACAAGATGGGGTCTGTTTAACACCTCAATAGCTGGCGTACCCACAGCTCCCATAAACTTCTTGAACGTTGCTTGTTCTTATGAACAGACGAGTAGATGAAGAACACAAGTGCCAAGTCAGTGTTCGCGGGTTCAAACTTCAAGGGCGGCAGAGTTCACTTTGGTCGTAGCTGCAGCGAATATCCAGTCCGATTGGGCAGGCACCCACTAAGCTACAGTCATCCTCTATCTATTTCTTTCTCTTTCCACACATCTGTGGAGTACATCGAAATATGTTGGTTTGCAGGGGGAAAATTTAAAAAGAGGCAATAAGGAAGAGTTATACGCAAAGCCACATGTGGAGATTTTTGCATTAGAGCGGCTTTCTATTTCGCTGAAACTTTTAGGAAAGCTTGACAACGTGCGCAATATTTTGCTATCATTCTTGAATTCATAATTTTGCGTTGTTTTTGCAGACAATAGTGCAGGCACAGAAAGCTTAATTCTTCAAAACCATCTCCAATCGCGATGCTTGCCTTATAAGGCATATCTTTGTTTATTCATAAAATAATCAACATAGAATGTTTTCATATGTCATATTTTTCTTCGTTGACGTTTAATTCCATTTTCCATGATGAGTTTCAAGCAATTCTCTACTAATTCTCTCAAAAAATCGTTGAACACATTAAAGTACTTCTCGTTTATCGTTTCGGAAAAGGCTAACTAAACATCAGAAGAAACTGCATCTTATCAGTTATGTTGTTGACAACACTTAACGAGAGTAAATTTGCTAAAAAAGTTCATGCTAAAGAATTTCATGCTGTTTGCCTTCTCACCATAGCATATGATGAATATAGTAAACCAATTTTCATGTTAAGTGCAATTTTTTGGAAAACATTTTCAAAGAATTATTTTCCAATTTTCGTTCCTCACTAGCCACGCAAATTTTCCTGAAGTGTTAGGTAGTCCGAAAGTTTCTTACTGTTGTTCCCGATACCAAATTAAAATAACTTTTTCTGTTATCTAGACAGATAAATAGAATTGAAGGCATATATAGTTACATAGAGTAGGCGCATGTTTATTTTGTAAGAAACTTTCAAAGTAATCGGTTGTGTTACAGTACTGAGACGTAAGTGGGACCTAGAAAATCACGAAGTGAGAATGTGAAACGTATTTTTCTTTTTTATTTCAAAAAAGGTAAAAAAGCTGCAGATGCACGTAGACAAAGATGTGTTAAGTATTTTAAAGATTGAAAATTCCTGCATTGTGGAAATTTTCTTTATCTTGTTGCTGTGGACTGCGGTTCGCTTGACGCGGTATCCAGGCACTCAAAATTTGCTTGAAATAATATATAACTTGCTCTCCGATTTCATCTTAACCCGATAAATTATTCAAACGCCTATATTTCGTTTATAAAATTGTATCAAAAACACTCTTATTAACTAAATTATTAAATACATAAACCCTAATGATCCATGCGGGCCCCGATGATCCATGAGGCTTTAACTAAATTAACGAAGCTTTCTAGAGAATAACAAAGTGTTCCCCTAAAATTTATCTTGTCCCTTTCCTCTAATACCTATCTGCCAGGATCGCAGCTACCCATCGACCGACAATTATATTCGTAACCAGCCTACATGTTATTCGGGTGTGACAAGCACCTTGGCTTCCGGTAAATCTAAAATTAACTTGCTATTTTACTAAAATGTATGTAGGTATATTTACAAAGAGTAAGAGAGTAAGACATATATAAAAAGATAGAGTAATACACATGTGTGAAATAAAGTAATATAAAATAGACACCTGCGTCTACCACACTAATGCTAATAATAAGAGATACATTTATAGAAAAGGAGTAAGATAACGTTATAGAAAAGTAAACTAATACTAACGAACTAAACCTAAGTGTGTGATCAAAACGACGTTGGGACCTTGCTCTCCACAGTATAAAACTAGCGCTGCAGCAGAATGCACTTCCCAGAATGAGTTTGCGAAATTTTGTCCTGAAATTTTTTCATTGAAAGCTTTACCGCTTTCTAGTAGGGTAAATACCGATGACCAACTAAAGGTTATAATTGAAGCTGATCGACACGATTGACGTAACGATTCGTGAGGTTGCAGAAATGCTTAATTCATCTAAAACAATAAGTTTATTCATTATAAAAAAAAAATTATTTTATTTCATAGTGAAAAACCGCAAGAAATTTCCGGACTTTCTAATATTTAATTGCAATGAATTTTCTGTAAAGAACAAACAAAAACGTTATAGTCAGGCAAGGCCGCCACAAAGTCACCTAACAGAATTCTTCATTTATCTTCGCTATAAAATAGTAAAAATTACATCTTGTTTCTTTTCATGCGAGCCCTTATATGTCTTAGACATGGTTTTGCTATTATGGTTATTATTATATGGTTATTGCTTTGCACTTTGCCACACTTCTTGTTTTTTCTTGTTTTTCGGAGAAACTTTCTTAAAAGCGAAAACCCGAATTTCTTAAATACTTTAAATACTTATACACAAATGCAACAAACTCCTCACGCTTTACCAAATATGGAATTTGGCAGACGGTACCTTTTTTTGTGTGTTTTAAAAAAAGAAAATTTTGTGTTAATTGAATTGAAATTCTCACCTAAATGACAGAATGGCTGCTGAAAGGGATTTAGAAAAATCGGATTTCAATACGCATAATAATATTATATTTGATGCAAGTGGCCACTTCATATTATATTCCACATGGGCATCAAAATTATTATTAATCTAGAAACCAATCGCTGTGTTAAGATCCTAGGAAAAACATGGTCTATGGGGCTTCTCTGATTCAGATTTTTCGGATAATGTAGTAAGCGAAAATACTAATACTTAGACATGTTTGCCGTGAAATTTTGAAAATTCTATTTTGCTTTCATGCAATGACTTTTTCAAAGTAAGACGTTACGTGGACGGCAGTCGCAAAGGTGGTTCGACTAAATCATCTTCAACAGCGTTAGACCTTGAAAGAAAACACGTTTGCGTGTTCGCCAAAGTACCTCAAAAGCGCGGCCTGAAGGGTTGAGCAAATAGAAAGACAGACAGAGGAACAGAAGAACTGAAAGGCTTACCTTGATTCACAGAATTTAGATTTTCAAGTGACCGTTCCGGGTCTTGATTTGTCCTACACCAGAATTAGTGTAGTGCACAAAAAAACATAATTACTTTTTTGTTTTCACAAACAAAACCAAACTTTATATATTTTTTTGCGTTCTCATAAATAGAGACAACCTTAAGCAAATAGTTTGTAATAAATCAAACAAGAACATCTGAACTTTTAGCTTTTTTAAAATTTCCCATTAGAAAGTTTATAAGGAGAGGAAAATAAAAAATTTTCGATGTATTTTGCATTTTTAAATTTCTTAAGATTTCTTATGTAAAGTTTATTTACCGACTTACGATACATTATGTCGTCTTTATTTACTAATACAAATTTCCCCTGAAACGGGAACAATTTGCATTCCTAAGAACTTTTAAATCTAACAGAGTTTTATATGCACACATTTATTAACATTTGCCATAAATAACCTTAAGCAATACACCAGTACATTATATTGATGGTAGCATATGCAAACAAGCATGCATCTGTACGTACAAGTGAATAGATCACATGATATTTAGGTGTGCGTATTTATCTCATATAATAAATTTCAATGCATTCGCAATATTAGTCAATAAATTGTCTGAGAAGATTGAGGTCGAAAACGTGATTCGATCTTAGCCATTTTTAATATCCTTTCTCCTTGGGCCAGGACACGTCAGAGCACCAAATTTCATGAAACTATTCCAACAATTACGACAAGAATACGGAACAGGCGGATAGACAAGCTTAGATTGATTCAGAGTCATTTTTGATAAAATAAATCGTGTATCTATCCCAAGTCGTTCTTAACGTTCGGCACGCTCTTGTAAGTTTAATATGCCCTTGTCCCATAGACGGGTATAAAAATACATAAATAGACAACACAAATAGTTCCATTCTTTAAAAGGAACATTTCATCTCTTGCTAATCAAATAAATCATATAATAGACCGAACTGGTTAAAACCGTAAGGACAATTAAAAGCTTAATAAAAGAAGAGAAACAAATAAGCGGCCCATCAATACTGGGAATGGACAATGGAAAGTTCCGTAAACTAAATTAAACCGTTATTATCTAAAACAAACGTTTCATTCAAACCAGTTCGAGATTGGTTTTCCATAGTTAGCTATATTGTACCACGACTAGGCCTAAGAATGCTTTCTTGTTTTCCACATGCATTCAACCGTCACTTCAACTATGACACATTCACAAAAATCTATCAAATTGATTCTAATTTATATTCAACTTATGTGCGTTTACATGAAAATCTCTTCCACTATTCCTCTCAATATTGATACGAAATCGTATGTGATTGGTTTTAGACAAATTGATTGGACATCCTTTTCATAAAAGTTAAAGAAAGCTGCGTATGTCGATCTAACTGGAATTAATTGAACCAGTGGACGGATAAGTCTGCGGTGGTTATAAGACCTACATACGGTTTGTTTTTTAAATTTTCAACTTTCCTTTCAATAACTTTGGTACCCTTACATGGCATTACCATCACTGTTAATAACTTTCTTTACCTTCACTTGAGAAACATACGTTCATTTTATGTATCAGATTTTCAGTAACATTGATAATTGAGTGAATGTTGAATGAAATTAAACCCAATGATCCCATTCATCCATCGTCCATCAACAAGTTATCGTCGTTTTACAAAACTTAGTTAGTTTTATAACTTAGTCGTTTGGCAATCCCGCGTGCGCGTTGTAGTCACGTTTTGGTCCTGTGCAAGATATATTTCAATTTCTTATTGTATATCTTAGCTTTTTTTTGCTTTATTCGGCTCTATTGTATAAAATTCTTTATATATATATATATGTATATATATTTATGTATTAATCTTTTACGTGAAATTCAATTTAGTTTTGTGCAATCAACAATTAAAGCTCTTGGTAAACGTCTCTCTTTATTCTGTTAATCTGTGTTTACAGTTTGTTTTGCTTTCGCTCTATGTTTACAGTGTCAACGGAAGTGGGAAGTTTAGATTAATTTGTTGACAATTTTTGTGTCGTTGAATCTTTAAGTTTTTTGTTCTTTTTTTATTTATTTTTTCTTCTCTCTTCATAATCTCCTTCTGTCGTGTTTCACTGGACATGAATTGTCTATTTACATCATGTCGTGTGAAAACAGGCCCAGAATCTGAACGATTCATCTCGTGCTGGCTCTGCGAAAGTTTTTGCCATGCAAAGTGCGCTGGTCTCAATGGCCATGCTGCTGATGCGGTCCTTGATCCCTCAAAAGGCTTACGATGATCATGCCCTGACTGTAAGAAGCGTGACATAGATTTCTACAAACTCTTCACGGAGACGAGAAATTCTTTCGCCGATTTGAGCAAAAATCTCGGCTCCTTGTGGGAGAAGTTTGAAATTTTTAAGACTAGGTTTGACGAGTGTCGTTATATTGAGCACTCATCTTCTTCGTCGTATGTTACCTCTGAGCTGTCCTAAGTCTGACTCGTTGGTACAATGTCCGCAATGTCTACAAAGAACGATAGTGTTTCTGGTATCGTTGAGCGTTCGGTAACAGAAAGTTACAAGTAAGACGGGAAGTCCTTCGGGTTTGAGCTATGCTGAAGTGGCAAAGGTATCTCCTGCCAGTGGCGTCACTCACTCTACTCTATATAATAATAAAGAGAATAATAAATCGTCCTCTCCTCCGCTGACCACCAAACCGGGCACGTCGCACAAGCTGCTCTTGCAAGTGTGGTTACCCCTTCTTCATTCTCCCCATCTCAAAACTTCCCAGCCGCGAACCCCATTGTTCCTAGTAGAGATGACATTTTCTTGACCGCAGTTTCTCCCAGAAAGGCAATAATTGTGTCAAGAGTGGCATCTGATACATCCGTGGATAACATAAGAAGTTATCTGGCGGCGAAAGTCCCAACGGTCAATTTAGAGCCTGTTAGTATTTTCAAATTGGCTCCTTCTCAATCTAGAGCAATATCGTCTTTTAAAATGCTAGTTCCGACGGATACATGGAGATGTTATTAAATAAACCATTGTGGCCAGTTGGATCCCTAATTAAGGAATTTATCCCTCAAGATGGTCCCCGTAATACTAATGCAGTAATCCTTTCCCCTTCAAAAAACTAAACGTATCTTCAGGCTCACTATCTCTCATTTACCAAAATGTTCGGGGCGTAAACTCGAAAATTCGTTCTACTTCCCTTAACTCAAGACTTAACTTAAACCTGATCTACATGCATCGGAACTTTTCCATAATTCGTTTCAGGTTTTCAGAAATGATCGATTGAATCGCATTGGTGGTGGTGTTTTAATTGCCATAACTTCGGCAGGTGCCGTCCTATTCAATTGAATTTCCTACTACTCCCGACGTTGAATTTATTGCCATTCGAGCGAAAATTCGTAATAAACAGCTATATGTAACCTACTCCTATATTCCCCCAAATTGATATTTCTCCATATATAAGAAACAGGCCGCCCTCATTTGTGAAGAGACCAAGCAATGTAAACCTAGTGATTTTGTCATTGTGTTGGGTGACTTCAATTTGCCTCAAGTCACTTGGTGTTATAGTGATAGTTCCGGCTGTTTGATTCCCACTTCAACATCCGATAGAGCTGCTGTGTTCTTTAACGAATTGTTTGATTATAATTTAGTTCAATATAACCGTATCCCTAATTGCAATGGTAGACTGCTTGATCTTTGCTTTGCCAATTTTCCTGAGATTAGTGTTAATCGTTTGGTTTACCTGAGGATCCTTACCATCCTGCAGTGTGTATTTTCTTTTTTTCTATTTTTTAATACGAAGGTTCGTTGAACTTCTCTAACGTTCCAAATCCATCCTTTTGAAATAAAAATTATGGTTTCCATAAAATCAATATTTTAGTGCTAAAAACACATCTTTCACATACTAAGCTTGATTTCTCAGTTGGAAGTATTGATAGCTTACTCTCATTGTTCTACAACATAATAAATCTAGCTATTGCTGCATCTGCTCCGATCAAGCAGTGCCGACTTCGAAGCAGGTGTCCCCCGTGGTTTAATAAGACAATTAGATACGAATAGGAAAAACAAGCTTTCCAAGAAATTTTCGAAAAGTGGCTCTGCTCTCGACTATTTCGCTTACTCAGTTGCAAGGCACGCATTTAACTTGCTCAATCACCAATATTATTGCAGTTATTCAGTTCATTAAATCCTCTCTGTTTGCTGCTCCTAAATACTTTTTTAAATTTGTTAATTCAAAAAGAAAAATTTCCCTAAAGCCCTCGCATGTTTCTTTTAATAGCTCTGAGTCTTCGGATGACATTGAAACCTCAGATCTCTTTGCTGATTACTTTCGACAAAACTTTTCGACCCACATCCTATAACTAATTTGGTTTCAAAACCCAATTTGGTTATTTCTGAAAATGGCTCTGACTCCTCGGATGATTTTGAAATCTCAAATCTGTTTGCTGAATGCTTCCGACGAAACTTTTTGACTCCTAGTTTTGATTTATCAGCTAATTACCCGTATCCTATAACTAACTTGGTTTCTATACCTAAATTGGTTATTTCTGAAACTGACGTGTTTGACGTGTTGAGTTCTCTAAAATACAGTTGTTCGTCTAGACCTGATGGAATTCCATCTTGTACTTCAAAGATTTTTAATCAGTCTTTGAATTTAGGTGTTTTCCCTTTGTGTTGGGAGAGCAGTTTTCTTATTCCTATTCACAAAAGTGGGAGTAGACAACTTGTTGAGAGCTATAGAGGCACCGCTAAGTTGAGTGTCTTGCCTAAACTATTCGAGAGAATTGTGACTCAGCCTCTGGCCTTTGCCATCAAATCGTATATTTCTCCACTCCAACATGGCTTTCGAAAAGGAAGATATACGGTCCACAATCTGTTAGAATTTACTTGTCATATTTTCAAGGCTGTTTCTAGTGACTCTAGTGATGTCATATACACTGATTTTAGCAAAGCGTTCGATTTGGTTAACCATAAACTCCAATCCTTTGGCTTCGCTTCCCATTTAGTGAAATGGATAAGCTCTTATCTGCACAATAGATCCTTCAGGGTTTTGTTTAACTTCATCACCTCGGATGAATCCCCCGTGATTAAATCCAGCCAGATCTTAATGTGTGCTGATGATGTGAAATTGTTTTCTTCCTTTTCCATATAATCGCAATCACATCAGCTTCAAATTGACCTGAATAATTTGGTTGCATGGTACATCATGGCACATCAGCTTCAAATTGACCTGAATAATTTGATTGCATGGTGTTCGTTGAATTATATGAAACTAAACCTAAATAAATGCAAGAAGCTTTCTTTCTCAAGAAGGAAGTCATTCATTACCCAGTATTTCATAGATTCGCATAAGTTGGAGGACGTCGATTCGTTCACAGACTTAGGCGTTCTCTTTGACCATAGGTTACGTTTTAACTTGCATATTGAGCTCTTGCTAAGCAAAGCTAGTCCCTAACCGTTTCGCTAGGCACTTTACCTTGGTTAGGCTTAGCCAATGTAAATACAGTTATGAGCTGTTTAACCCGCTCAGAGTTGTTTGCGGAAACCTAAATGATGTCAATCACTTATTCTCATTATCGGACTCTTTAAAGTCTATTAAAGCAACTTTGCTTAATATGCGCGATCTTCCTATGTTGTACTTAAACTAACTTACGTTCGTAATATTTCACGTTTTTTCGAAAATTATATGGAGTTGTTAATGTGCTGGTTGCCAAGCTAATGCATATTTGCAATGGCTTACGGGTTCACTTGCAACCTGGATCTGTTCTTGTTGCGAATATGCGTCTGTGCTAGCTGTGCACATGCTTTTTTTTTCCTTTTTATTTATTTATACATGAATAATGATTTTGAATTTCTTTTTTTGTTTTTATAACTCTTCTGCTTTCATATATTTCTTTATTGTAGATTAGTTTTAAAACAATTAGTATAAGATTTACTTTAAGCTGTATTTGAATTCGACTGCTCAATTTAGTCGAATTCCATGTATAATTAAGTAAAAATTAAAAAATAAAATAATATTTAACTATGAATTTTTTAACTCAATTAGAGTTCTATGCAAACATTTGAATGACATATGCAGTCTAATCTCCCCATCCGACTCAATAAAAATTATAAGAAAAACTCTTTGTAACGCTTGAATATTGCCGATGTCATATCTTAGTAGAGCAATTAACTACTTAATTAAACGTCAAGTAGCGATATCAAATAAAAGATAATGTTCCATAATTGGCTGCCAAGCTTTGATAGGTTTGCGGCGACTTAGCGATACTCATCATAGGCGAGCACTCTAGGAGTCTACGTGAACATGCGCCTTTCTCCTTTGCTTCTTTTGCTCGTTTATTAATTGTATATAGATCCTAAGATGCTTATTGAACTATTAAAAAATGTTGCAAACTTCATTGAACTATTAAAAAATGTTGCAAACTTCATTTACGTATGGTGCAATACTGGGTATATTAAATTTGTGCGGAGGTATGCAGGACCCAAAAAGGTTTAAGATAGAACCATCTTTTATTATACCCTTCAGAATCAGTATCATTTTCTGAATAGTGCTAAGATTATCTCTCCGTTCGTCCCTCTGATTTTTATCCATCTATTTTTGTGTTCAATCTACAGGTCGCAAATTTTTCAGGTATTTTTACGAAGTTTAGTACGTTGACGTGCATTAGCCCGGGGAAGAACGTTGTTGAAAATGTTTCATAACGGTTTACTTTTCGAAAAGTTTAAAACTTTCAAAATTTCTCGACAAGGTCGCTGCTGTCACTGGCATTCTAAATTGCTATGAATAATTTGGTTCGGCTGGGGCAGTGCTGTGAACCCCTTCTCATATAGCCGTTACTTGGAAAACTGAATCTTTATATTTCATGGTGAAAATTGGTTCATAATACTACATTGACAAACAAATTAATCTCACCGAATTTGGACCACGTAGTTCTATTCTTTGTATACCGCCGCATATAAGGATTCTGAGGAAAAGTAAACGCTTCTATACCAAAATGATGTAATGATTAATGCGTTATGCTGAAAATTTGTTCGTCATAGGAATTTGGTATAAAAATAAAGTGCACCAAATTTGAAGTGCAGTCTGTTTCTTGGACCGCACTTCATATAAGATTTTGCATGAATAGTTGGACCCTACACGGAGAGAAAGTCTAATATGTAGTTTCTTATGACGGGACCTGAAAAATTATAAGATTTTTGAGAAGTAAACTAAGTTTGCTGAATTTTGATCACGTGATGTGATGTTTTGGCCATGTTCCAATATGCAGACTTTCATGAAAATTGTACCTTTGCATGAAAATACTTTGTAACTTTTAGTGCTTTATTACCAACACGAATGAAAAAGTGTACTAGGCCAAGTGGTGCAGGATATCTATCTAGGGCGTTGCCTGATTATATAACTTTTACTTGTCTTATACTACAACTTGTGGAATTTAGCTAAAATGTAAATTGTAGATGGACTGAACAAACATGCAACGCTGTAGTAATGCTCCGTCCGCCGTTGTTGTGCCTCTCTAGAAACAGAACAGAAATATTTTCTGACTTGGTGTTAGCAAATTTGAGCTTTTAGTCAACTCCAACTCTAACACTCAATGTCAACCTCTACTAATACATTCTTCTGCAACACTTAGGAGATTTTTGAATAAAAGACAATTTTGATTTTTTTACATACTCAAAAAAAATTGTTTCTAAACTAACTTTTAACTTTCTTCTATTTTCAATGGATGAGAACATGCCGAGACGTTTACGTTGTAAATTTTTACAGAACTTACCAAAATAGGCAAAGGATGTAAATCTTTTATAAATTCGTATTTTTATGTAAGCTACCACCGATGTCGAATAAATTGAATTCTGATAAGCATTTTTAAAAAACAAACTTAAAATTTAACCTTTTTTTAAAGAAGGAGAAAAGTGTTGTTTAAAATTGTACGTTGAATAATATACCTAAATAGCATGCCAATTGAATTCGTATGAAAAATAGTTGCAGAATCTATAAAAATAAAGCGTGCCACTTTTGAATATAAACAATGCTGATAACTTTGTTAGAAAAAACCCGCAATATCTGCTAAAAAACAGAGAGATTATAAGAGGTTCTATGTTGTAGACATATTCGGTTAGTGCTTAGTTGCGAAATTTCAGTTTTGGTTTATTGAATTTAAAAATTTCTAGATTACTCTGTTGTTCCGCAACTGTAATAGACTTCAAGCATCCGAGACAAATAAATATTCTACGGTGTTGCCAGCACTATACAAGCTAGCCGCCAGTCCACAAAAGCGGGTGTGAGCTCCACAAAAGCGGATGAGTTCCATAAAAGCATCTGAGTTCCACAAAAGCGGCCTATATAATAGACGTGGACTTTCTATCCGATTTCGTATGAATTTATCTGATTATAAAATGCTACTGATGAAATCTTTGTAACGAACAATTCAATGGCCGTGGATTCAAATCTCAAGTGCACTAGAGTTTTCAATAAACCCAATAGCCTGAGATCCATTATCTCCTACAACTCATCTATAAAAGTGTATGGATCTGGCAAATAACCTGCAGACCAGACTACTTCACAGTAGTGAAGTGATTGTGATTCTCATGACTTCTCGCCTCTCTCCTACAGATGACGAACGCAAAACTGCCCCAATACAATGGATTGATTGTATTTCATGAACCGGCCCAATGTCGGATCATCAACACAACTATTGTTGTGGTGATTACTTATAAATGAACTACGAATTTTCTTTACAATATTTCTACTTATTGTTGTTTTAAAAATATCAAAAATTTATGAGAAAAAATGGCAGCACTGTTCAAGAAAAAACAAAAAGTGTGGCAAAGTACGAAGCAATAACAAGAAGAAACTCTGGGAAATCAAATATGAAATCTGTATGCAAATGTAAATGAACTGCGTTTATTACAATTTATTAAACATTAAAGATATTTAATAAAATTCTCAATATTTTAATTTGTAAATTAATTCATATTATTTTTAATTTACTTTTATTTAGCGCATCTAATCGATTCCGTGGATTCCAGAATAGGTAGGGATACCTCACTTTCCGCCACAAAATTGGCATTCGGTCCTTGTCATCCTTCCTAGTCTTCTTCTTCTTCTATAGTCTCTGTAGTATCACTTAGCTCTCGTGTAGGAAAGGAAGAGACCAATATAAAGTTAGGTTCGGCCCATCCGCCAAACGTATCTATAGCGTCGTAATGGGTTGTGCGTTATCTAATTTAAGCTTCTCCTTGGCAGAGGACTCATCACTTGCATCATTTCCCGCAGCTACAGGTCTCGGTATTTTCGATAACAATAGGAGCCGGGCTAAAATTTGGTTTGATTTGTAAATAGTTTCTTAATGATTCGAACGATTCAACAAATAGAAAAATAGATATATTATTCCTGTTAACAATAATAGCAGCAGAGTTTTTGATTAGCAGCCATTTGATTGCTTGCATTTTCATTCTCATTACTTATATAGGTAAAAATTTTGTTAAACCCTCACGCCGCATCGAACGCTTACAAAATCAAAAGTATATAAATTTCTGTGTTTTTAAGTAAATATGCGTCAACGTATGTATATATAAATATATAAGTATCAAAAAGACCAAAGAGTAGGTAGTAGGTAACAAGTATAACTCGTTGTTGTTGTATTGTTAATCTCATAGCATACGCTTGTTTTCTTTCCTTTCTCATTAAATCCTTCACCCTATTCGCCAGTCAGTCGCATCTAGGGAGCAAAGACATTGTTCATAGGCAATGTCGCTGAGGGATCTTTCATACGGGTCTCCGCAATTTGAAAACTATATTGAACTAAAATCAACACCTTCTAAATAGATAATGATTGCATTAATATTGTTGACCTTACTAAAGTTGACAGAAAGCGATAATGATGTTTATAGGTTTCTTTTCTGTTTACCTGCTTTATAGACAAGACAAAAAATAAGATTGTTAGCAAATGGATGCATGAAGCGAAGCTTAACCACCAATATCTGCGCCGATGGGTTCCTGTGTTCGTTTTATCGAAACATTCTCAACATCCAGAAGGGGAAGCTTCAAAACCCTATAAATTATGTACAGTGAGTGTCATTATTATTGGGTTTTTTGCTTACGCTTGTTAAACCTAGTCTATTGTCCAAACATAAAGATTAATTTTATTATTTTGAACTACTGGAGAATATCTAGCAAAATATAAAAAAAAGCAAAGAAAACACTATTCCAGTAGACAAAAAAATTAAATAAAACGTTAACATTGGATTTTTCTCATATAACGAAGGCTACGAAGATAAAAAACAGCATATTATTAAAAATTAATATTCGGTGGGATGCCGTTTTTGCTTATTAACGTCATTTAAATGTTTTGACATATTTTGTAAAATTTTTCTTGTTTAGGAAATAGGGATCTTATTTCATTCTTCTTGTAGTCTATTTTTCAGATCTTGGACGAAAGAGATTGGGTGTTTTCGCGCACGTCGGTGTAAATCATCCCACATATATATGATGGGATTCATGCCTGATGACTAGGGACGGGTGCGAAGCACTTTGCGGCAGTTATATAACAACTATTTTTGAATTAAGCGCGACTTATGCTAGAGGTCGTTATGTCGATAGAATTTCAATGTTGCCAAAATATCTAGTTTGTGCGCACTTTCTTTCAAATTTTCCTTCAATGTCCTTAAATAACACTCTTGGTTTAGAATGCCATCTATAAACACCAATTTTCCGACTCCACTGTACTCCACTAAGCTATAACATGGCCAATACCATGCCCGCCGTAAACCCTTGGTACAAGGATGTAATAGAAATCTAAGACTAAAAAGGAACTCCTCGCAGTTGATTGATATTAAAAAGCGAGTTAGAAATCGGTCAAACATCCGTGCTTTTTAAAAGCAAAAACAACTAGAGCTTTTTACTAGTTACTTAAAAATTACAGCAGATACACCTGCCTGAATGCCTGAGTAGTCAGAGAATCTCGACTAACAACCTAATAGCCAATTGTCAGCAAGAATTATTTACTTCACAAACTTATACTTCAACAGAAATTTCTTTGATTTGTTATGAAAAAACGGTTAGAGGGTTTGTTATTCGGAAATGACAACCAAGTGTCGAATGCAACATGTGTTGACAACAGTGGTGCCTTCAAAAATGCATCTAAACGCATGAAAACAGAGATGTTAAACTATGCGCAGTCCAATAAAAACATAAAACATAAAAACAATAAAAACGTTAAAAACGTCATACATAAAGATATGTTATTTTGTTCTTCCAACTTTTATATATGTAACAGCCTTCTTCATAGCTTTTACAAGGAGTTTTTGAAGGGTAGTTGCAGCCACCGCAAATCGTACATACTCTCAAACATACCATCCTTTCCGAATAATGAGATTGAAGTGGCACCCATAACTGTTGCTTGCCCAGCACGCGCACAATCGAATATGGTTAACACTAAAGCACATATACGGGGCAGATAGGAAAACTATAGAGATATCCATTCACTCCAATTCCAACGCTTTGTAAAAGCCTTACATGAAGTTGTCACTGACAAACAACAAGACCGCCTCTTGCCCTCCTTTTGTTAAAAGAACTTTAAATTTTTGCAACCTAAAGTGTACTTTGAGGCGCGAAGAAGCACAAACGTGGCTTGCTGACAACTCCAGTCCTGCTGTTGTCATAAGTTTTAAACAATGAACTCATTTTAAGTTCTTACATGTTATGTACAAAAAGACGTTTCCTGTTTTGTGGATTTTGTAACTTTTTGGACATTTTTAAATTTTAATAGTTGAAATAAAATGTCAACAACATTACCTCAATCGAACATACACATATCATATATATATATATGGAATAAAAAAAATAAATAATTAACTTATAGATATAATACTCAACAAAACTAAGATTCTTCATGCAACAATTTATCAAAAATACTTTTTATTTATGCTTAACATTGCTTAATAATGCTTAAGAATGGTTAACTTCGACATGTTTGATGAAACAACAAAACAAAGGGATAGAAGAATAATAGAATTTATAGAAGAACGAAATAACAGAATATTTGAATATTATAATAATAGCATATAACAATGAAATAGTGCAATAATTGAATTATTATTTAATTATTTGAGGTATGTAATTTATACGTAATATTTAATTAATTAGAGTAAACCGTACTAAATTATACGAAAATTCTAACAGAAAAGATTTCTACCTTGAAAATTCATAATATTGTCACTATGAATAAAATATAAAAAAGAACTTTACTTTCAAATAAATCGTACTTGTTTTTGCTTTTCGTAACATACAATGTGCGTGTTGTTATTTATGTAGATAAAAGCCGTATGATTTGCCGAAGTCGGCGAAGCTTACGAAAAATATGAGCAACTTTTAAAGTTTATGCTTGAACGCGTAATACTCTCTTTGTGTTTATTACAATGATTCACATTTTTGTTATGTTTATAATAATAATAATAAACTTATAAGCTAAAGTTACGAATATAATTAATTTTAGGAAATAAAAAAAAAATTATAAATTGAAATAAATCTGAATAATTAACGAGTTAAATTTAAAAAGTATTCAATTTAAAATTTAAAATAATGAATTAACAAATCGTTAGCGTTGTCGAGTAAAAAATTAATAGCGTCGCCCCTTATGGTAAATTTTAATCGTGAAAACTACGAAAATTCGCATACGTCCCTTTGTCTCCCGCAAAAGCAACCAAGCAAATAATTTTCAGCTTAGGCTGGTAATTTTTACCACACCCGCTATATTCTCCAGACCTGGAACCTTCCGATTGCCCCACACTCACATCGATGCAGTCTTATTTAGCTAATCAGTGAGTCAACGAAATTAAAGGTAAAGTAAATCAGTCGATGGCGGTTTCGGTGACAGCATTCATAAGCTACCAAATAAATGGCAAAGACTATAGATATGCATATTTCGATTATTAATCATATTTTAAATAAAGTTGAATTTTATCAAAGAACGGAAGACCTTTTATACAATATAGACTAAAATTGCAAATCATATAAAAAAAGTTTCAACATAGTATGAAATCAACAAAAATTAAGTAAATAACTTATACGTTTGAGTGACCGAGTAGGCTAAGAATCTCGACTAACAACTCGTGGATTGAAATATCAAGTGCGCTAGAATTTTCAATAAAGCCGATAACACTTAGAAGCTAGTGCTTGAAGACTTTAATCTTCGAATTTACTTCTCTGGCTAAGTGAAGTATAATAATAATAATAATAATAATATTAACAATAATAAAACAGATAGATACATCGAAAAAATGTAATATATTTTCCCCAGGTCTATAAAAATGGGCTAAAGTGATGTATTGCAGAATATCGAACTTTCCTTTCCTCCGGACGCTTTTTAAAATAAAGGTGGTGAGTGTAGAATATTCGGCCGCAACCGAATACAACTTTCTGATTTATCAATAAATTTCAAATTGTGAATGATTGCACAAGACATAGCTAAACTTATATCCAATAGCATGACTACGGTGACATGGCTTATAATGCGCCACCATATATCATCATTCATAAGCAAGCAGTTATCACACAATCAACAACAATCAGCATATTCGGATATATTGAGATTTTTATAAAAAATAAAAAAACCCTTTATTTCTGTTTTTGTTCTCGTTAACACTCTGAAAATGCTTAAGCAACTTTTTAACATAATTTTCAAAATTATTTTTTAAATAGAATGAGTATGTTTTCACTCTACACCAATTGTTTGATAGCTTGTCCGGCCATGGAACCTTCTGCTCGTCGAATTGCTCACGACACCTAGAATAACATAAAGAGCACCTCTATGTTTTTACAATTTTCTCGCAATTGAAGCCTTTTTAAGCGTAAACAAGCACCAAGCATACGAAAAGGACTGCAGGATATGACGGCGGTGTTTCCTTCTTAATTAAGTTACTAAACGGTTCTAACGATTCGCCCACATTACTTGGAGAGATAAACTTCAATGTCCCGAATCGTTTCTCGAGAAACTTTACTTTCATAAAGCTTGCCAAAAGTAGTTATAATTATGAACTTTTCAATCCTTTTACTGTTCTTTGCAAAATATTTATATGATATCTATAGCATAATAAAAAAATCTCATTCATTAAAAACTATCAAATAAATTCTCCTAAATGCGCACGCTTTGTATATGTCGTATCTAGATTAACTACTAATCTTCATAGGATTCGAAAACTACATTTTTTCACTACTATCCAAATATGTTTCAACTGTCTCAGCTTACTATTTGGATATCAAAGTAAATTATTTGTGAATTAATTTAAGCAATTATTTGATTATTGTGAAATGTCTTTTTACAGATCATCGCAAAGATTTGCAGGCTTGTACAGAAATTGTAAAATTATATATTATTTAAAAATGTTAACCATAAATAAGAAATATTTTTGATATGTAGTTACATGTTTCATTGAGTATTATAAGTAAAAAGTTCCACATACAGTGCATGTCTATAGTTCAACAATTGTATCAAGTTTATTGCCAATTGTATAAAATTGGCAAAGTGCAAAATTTCTAAATAAAACCCAAACAAACTGAAAAAAAAATGCCAGAAAATATTTGAAATACGCATCCGTACAGCTTTTTATTTTTGAAGGGAAAAAAATTTGCATTAAATTAATTTTTAGTTTGTGTATTATTCAATAAATTAAGTTTTTGAAGATAGAGATATTCAAAAAGAATTAAAAGAATTAAATTAAAAATTTGTGTAATATTTAATATAAAATATAATTATTTAATAAATTACTTTTCAATTAACAAGTTTTTGAAGAAAATTTCGTCAATCTCTTGAACTTTCTTTGTATTATTTTATTTTTTTCCCCCTATTTTTTCTATACTTTCTTTTAATGTTTTTGGCAATTTTACACTTGATTTATATTTTGTTGCCTGTTCTTTGTGCGCTTGTAAAAGTATCTTTGATTTCTTGCAAAATACCGTAAGCTGGTTTTCTCCGTTGCAAGTTTTTAAAAAAAAAAGTACCATGTGTTGAGAATAAAGAGAAAACAGAGTTGCTTACAATAAATGGCAATGCTCTGCCATCAACAAAAAGAAGAACAAATATATTCACATGTTCATAGTTTCCTGTGAACAAAATATGGCTGTAATCTCTGTTAATAACATAAAATACAGCTACAATAAAATTCTCACCGATTTTATCGGCAACAATAAGGTGAAAGACGAAATTATTAATGAACGGAGCTCAAAATAACAAAACATTAATTTTTTTTAATCATGTTTAATGAACAAGTAGCAAAAAATCTTATAACACGTACGATAAATTTAAGTAAACACGTTACGTACATTGAGAACTTTTCGATGACATGTTGAAATATTTACGAGGTAAAAGAGCAGACTTCGTCAGAAAATATTCTTCATACAATGCCGCGGCCCTTTCCTGAAAGTGATGCAGTGATGCGCCACTAACTAGTTGTCATAAATAACTTAAAACAACGCAGGCAAGGAGATTATGTTCAATTTCAATTGGAACAATGTAACATACTTAAAGGGCTCTAAAAGAAAAGTGATTAGCTCGCCGAAATTGGGGGGGCCCATAAAAGAAATTTGCCCCATAGAGTTTTTATAATTTGTATATATTGTAGTGTAAGTGTGGTGTAATGTGTAAAGTTACTTCGCTAGCCAGTAACAACAAAGTAAGTTAGTTAGATAACATTTTTAATAATAAACTAAACATTACGTATGTTAAATTAATGACGATGATATATTCTATAATTAACGTTTGTAAGAAAAAAAAAATGTATTAAAAGCTAACTTAAATAACAATAAAATTTATCTCACCAATTACCAAAACGCGCCGAATGTACATTCGTGGTTAATAAAAAAAAATGTATAACTTTTTTAATAAAAAAAATTAGACAATTAAATAACTCTGTTCAGGATGTGTAGGTAAAGATGTGTAGGTAGCTGCATTGGTGAGATTTTAAACTACCATCATGGGCTTTGGAACTACGATGCCTCTCTTTCTCGTTCTCGTTTCATTGAGTAAACAGCTACACTGGGTTTAGTTGTTGTTCTAAATAATTGATCGTCAAAGGCATTGGTTTGAATTGTTACCGTAATCGAAACATGGTGTCGCAAATGTACATTCCGTTGGCACTTCGCTCACAATCCGAGTCTTATTGGAGGATTTGAATACAATGAGATTTTTATATTGAAATTGTTGGTGTTGCCTTTTTTTTGACAAATTGTTCTTTTTTATTCAAATTTCAATTTTAGTAAGAATCTGTTTTCCTTTTGATAAAATTTTGATCGCCGCAATCAATGACAATTTTCAAATTTTTGTAAAAAAACTTGTTCCCGTTTTTCTATCTGAATATATTCGAAGTTTATTGCAAACTGCTTTTTCATGGAAAAGTCAGTGATAGCTTTTTCAAAAAAAAATTTTCAAAGGAAAAAAAAATATTCAAAATACTGAAACAGAACACTCGAAACTCAAATCAGAACTCCTTCACAAAAACAAAAAACCAATCACAAAAGAAAAACAATCGCCTACTCATTTTCCTACAAAAATGCCTTGCAGATGAATGGTATTATTGGCATTAAATTTCAATATACACAGTCGCTTATATAGCTTATTGGTGCAAAAAGCACCTATAAAGTGGTAGAATCTTGCTTTGGTTATCTCAATGAGGGAGAATCAGTTGGTGGCTCTTGCAAGGAATCTTAATTTTTTGCAATAATTTTGTGTTTAACGTTTTCGATAAAAAATTGTTGTTAGAGTTAGCCTAAGAACTTATTTCGCGCTTATGTGTTTCAATTCATTAAATATATTATAATAAATAAAATAAATTATACTATGAGATACCAAATTAGATTGCGTAAAAAATACACTACGTCTTTAATCCATGCATTAATCGGGGACCACCACTTATTTACGAATATAATCGGCATAATCTAACTGAATTGTGAAAAATACAACGCGAGGTTGCAATGCATGTTTGTGAGAAGTGGCAATGAAAGGATTCACAGAAACCTCAAAAAAAAGAACATTATCATCAGAAAAATTCATTAAAAAAATCCATGGAAAAAGTTTATTGAATATTGAAAATTGTGTTAAAACAAAACAATTCGTGCATAAAGAGAACGTTTTTTTTTTTTAACTCGTGTTAAGTCAAATTTCGTGTAAAAAGAAAATTAAATGTATTTTGCTTATTTCCTAATTTTGCTATTTTTATTAGCTTCAAAGTCATATAAGCACACGATAATCTAAATTAAACTTCAGTCAAATTTTGAACCAAAAACATTTGAATATTTATAAGACGAATTCGCTCCGCTTCTTGCATGCTTAGCACCCAACATTAAATATAACGATCAAATAACCACCTTTTAGCGCAGATAGAGACGAAAGACAGACAGAAACATTTTTGAAAATAAACTTACTTTAGCGAAACTAGAATTGATCTTGGAGGAGATGTCTAAAAATTTGAGAAATTATTTGCTAGATGCCGTTGTGTGCACAACTGTGTTAATGATATTCAGAAGTAGCTAGCTGTACATATCGCGCAAAGAAAAGTATATTATCTACTGGCGAAGTGAAGACATGAATTGTGTGAGAGACACATTCAAAACTAAAACGGACACTTTTGATATTTGCTTTTGCTATATGAAAAAAAATTTCTTTTAGCAAATTGTTATTAGCGCGGAAGGGTGGATATATTGCGAGAATTCCCACAGTAAGAGAATCGTTGCTTTTACCGGCCAAATCGTGTTGGAAAACACGCAATTGTCCGCATTTTTTGGGACAAAAAAAAGCCTTGTACTGTTAGCTACCGGGAGCTCAAGACACTGGCAATGAACATCGCTAACGATAATAGTTGATCAATTTGATCACCAACATGGAGAAGTCGCCAAGAGTGTGACGAGTGGTCTGCTTGCAGTCTTATCTACGAGATTAAACAAACAAATCTGTTAGTCATTTAAGGGGCAAAGACATTTGTAGTGTGAGTTGATGCCTGATACATGCTGCTTCGATAACTTCGATGTCGCATAGTGCCAGCAACGCCAAAGCATTATAAAATAAAACTATAAATCCCGTGGGTGTTAGGTTCCCTAGTCACAATTGCATTAATCATTTTTGGCGACATAATTATTTTTGTCAAAGCTCCACGACGAATATCAAGGTTTTATCCAAACATCATTGTACCTACCTTTTAATTAATAAGACTTATCGTCGCCAAACTGTTATCAGTTGATTGTGATATGCCAGAAAGGCACCTTTCCCGTTAACAAAATGTTTACTAATAGGTACCCAAATATCGCGACAATAAATATTGGTGTTTACTCACCTGCAGACCAAAAGCGCTGGCAAACACTAAACCCATGAAATGCGCTATGAGGGCGCTGAGCGAACTTGTACCCCAACACATGACGAAACGTCCAATATCGCATGGTTGGTCCGTCATAAAATACACAATGGTCGGACATATAAATTGCACGGGCAAGTCAGCTATTATCTTAGCCATGTAGTAGGCTTTTTTTGAATACCAAGCATTTAACTATGGTAGCGGTCTTATGTCTTCCGGATGTATCTTAATACATACAAAAACCATTTTTTGTAACAAGATAACTGCCGATAGTGTTATGGCACGATTATATATGAGTGTACATTTCGTGTAGAGCTCGACATTTTTTATATTCATGAATTCTTGTATTGTGCACTTACACGGACTGCAATTTAACTAATTTTTGAAGTATTGTTATGATGGGGATTTTCTTTTTTGATGCGCTGATGCACCCACTGCTACGTGCGTAAATATAAAAATATATATATAAAACCGTGGCCTGAAAATAGTCGCGTAATGTTTTTGTGCGTCTGTATGAAAAAGAAAAGTAGAAATGGTATATATATATATACATATATATATATATATATGTGTATAAATTATTTGTTTATTTTTGCATTATTTTGACATAGCTAAGCTAAGTTTGGGGATTAAATATTGATATATAGATATTGCTTGTGCAGAAAGCATAAAATATTGGGGTAAAAAAACAGAAACGTATAAAGTTTGGCTTGAGAACGAAGTGAATGTGTGATACAAATTTTAAGCAATTTAATTAGCGTTTCTCCGGGCAGCCGACATTAAGAATAGAATAATATAAATATAGATATTTAATTCAATAATATTTTTAGTTTTGATACATTAGTATAACGCGCTTCCCAAATTTCTTTGGCTTCACAGAAAGCCGTTAACTGGTTTTTTCCTTTACATGGTTTATAAAAAATAAGTACCATGTGTTGTGAGTAGAGAGAGAACAGGGTTGCTTTCAATAAGTGATGAAAAAGCACACCCTCGCTATTAAATGAGAATAAATGAGTAGAAGCACGAAAAACATCATAAAAGTTATTAGGAATTAAATTAACAACCACTAAGATATTCAAACATTTTTAAGTATTTTATTTATTTATTTGACTATCAACTAAAGAGGAAATGCGTTTTGTACAGGCACCACCGTTGCAAGTTACTACACAAGTCCAATTAAATTGTTAAATTTATTCTTCAATACCTTTATAAGGCGGAGAGTAAGCTTCAAAAACTCCATAAAGTATATAAATATATATAAATTCGTAAATGCGTACCCGTATTTGGAGCATTTAAATGCTCGCATATAAAAACTCCTTTATCTTCAGAGCTGAGAAAAATTGAGGGCCGAAAAAGGCAAACAATACCCAAAGAAAATGGAAGAGACACTACTTAAAACTTTGCTCCCACCATCACCTATTTGCCAGAATGCTATGCTTTTTTTACACGGTAGTTACATGATATGATAACTTTGCGTTAAAAAATCATTAAATGTAGGATGAAAAAACTGTAAGAAGTAATAGTGAAGAGAACTTCAAAAGAAGTAACAATTTATGAAATAAAAACAATTCATTTATATTACAAAAAAAATTTAAAAATCATTAGGACAATGAAGGTCCTGTCTACGAGCTTAACATATAAAAATTTAAATAATAATCAGTTTCTAAAAATCAGCAACTATTCATCGCTACTTGATAAAAGGCGTACACGTTTAGTACAGACTGGGCCAAAGATGCCATCATCCGTAGATATGTCAGAGACGTCTAGCATAACTGTTGGGTTTGATTCAAAATTAAAGAATTGAATAAAATTCTTTTTGGGATTCGCACTAGAACATAAAGTTAGTGTAAAAAAGTATATTAATTCTTATTGATTAATTCCAAGTTCGAATAAGAAGGACCGTGCAAAAGCAGCGTCGGGTGTACCTTCTTAGTAGTTAGTCAACAGCCGCAGTAACGAAGTGTCGAATGCAACTGCATAACAACTTACGTTACACCAAAAAATACTAAGCTACCAACAACTACTAACAACTGAACTACAATGAATAACTACTGCAAGTTAAATAGCGACAAGGAGCTGTAAAGAGTTTTAGTGTTAATTCTTTCGTGATAGTAACTGCGGAAATTTAAAAGTGGGTATTTGCAGAGAGCCAAAAAGGGGAAGAACATTATATTCGGGCAAGGTCGACTAAAAATATATGTACATGTTCCAAATTTGCGACTTTGGCCGAAAATTGAAACCTTTTTCCACGTATTTTCAATAGCCTTCAACCTTGACTGAAAGCATATTAACAACTGTAGTGAAAACACAATTAAAGGTTCTTTAGTATTGTTATTTATTTTAACTCTCTTTACTATACTTACTAATTCTATATTTGCTTTACATCTGACCCACCTGAAGTGTGGTCGGTAACTGATATACTAAATTATTATGTTAACTTAAGCAAAGTAGTAAAATTAAACTAGGGTATTACTAAAGTTACATTTATAGCTAAATTGGGTTATCTTAACTAGGTTGTAGCTTATCTTGCATTATGTGTAGAACTGATCTCGACTAGGTTATATTGATAAACGGGTAAAGAACGATAAATCGATAATGCTACACAACAAACAACAACAAACTTCTTCGAAATATCTCAAAAATTGCGACATCCGACGGACAGACAGACTTACATCGATTCAAAGCCATTTTCCGGTATAATAAAATGTGGATCTATCTTAAGCCCTTGTGCGTCTGACATACGTTCGCCCAACTTAGTATACCCTACACCACAAGGGAGGTGCGGTACAATAAGTGTGCTTGAGCAGAAAACTAAGACGTACGCCGTGATTGTGTACTTTCCGATGCAGCTACTCGTGGCATTAAACCTTATTTTTTGAAATTCTTCGGCACTCTTATTATATTAGTTACCCTCTGATATTTACTACTATGCAATAGTTAGTATTTACTGTTTTTTTAATAGTCAGTGTTTATTATGTGAGAGAACAAGAGAGAAAAGCTACTCCATACTTACGTTTCTTTCTTTTTGTTATATGTACCTCATTTAGTTCGCGCGCACACACAATTACAAAATTATTACTGGCGTGAAGTTAGCCCACTGTATATAGCCCACATTTTTGTCTTTGCTAAAAGTTCGGCTATCTTCACATTTGGTTCGCGCCTATGCTAATGATGATAATTGAACGACATTGAAAAATAACAAAATTATGAGAAAAACTAAACATAAATAGAAAATACAAACATAAATAAAAAACCAAATCATACAGAAAGGTTATAAAAAAGTAAAAAAAAAGTTATTGTTACTCTTTACCACATAGCGCATGTATGTTATTGACGAAAAGTTATTATTATTATTATTATTAAAATTTTAGACTAATGAAATAAATTCTAAACCTAAAAAAAATATTGAGCACTAGCAACACAGGCTATCGGCTCTAATTTATAAAAATGTACATTAGATATTGAGCCTAGTAATTTTAATAAAGTAAAATATTGAATTGATATTCTGTTCTGAAGCTGATTTTAGAATGTCCAACGGGTTAATCGCTCCAAATGCAATACCTCTAGCCAAGGAAAAGATAAGGCAGTCACAAAGAATGTGCTTTATAGTAAGAATTTGCCCACAACTGCAGATAGGGGAGGAAGACTTCTTTAAGATCCATTGGTGAGGTGTAATTTTATGACCAAGGCGAATTCTCGAAAATGTTTGGATCTTGATTTTCTCAACATTTGTTGGATATAAAGGTGGAATTAATTGAGGATTAATAGAAGAGTAGTGTTGATGATGGTATCGCAGATTTCCTTCTGTAATTTTCTCTTTAACTTTTCCTCCAATGTATCTCCGAAGATCCAACTTTTCTATGACATCATCCATAATTAGAGGTGCAGAAAATTATTGTTACTCTTTACTATATAGTGCATGTGTGTTATTGACGAAAAGTTACAATACACAAACTGTTTACAAAAAAAACTTGAACAAATTTCCTCAAGCACAGATTTTTGATAGTCTTAAAGGACGCTAAAAGCTATCAGAAAAACTTAATTTCATTACTATGTCCAGTTGTCTGTCATGTTAATCTCAAATCTAGTGTTATCATCGTAATCTTAAACAACACGTGTTGAACAAAGCCAAAAACATTTACAAACACCAATAATTTGGTGTTGTTGGTGATGGACCGAGGACGTGGTAATGAAATTGGGTGTTTATGATAGGTTTCGGCTTTTCACGAAACATCAAAAATCTACAGTCGCATAGTTTCTTTGAAGATTATTATAATAAATGATTTGGACATTGGACTGTAATTTTGCGTGAGATTTAGTAGCAACAACTTAGCTTTTCGGTTTAGTGTTCGTAATTAGAGGCTTACTTTGTTTTATATGTGAATGTTTGTTAATATTATTTGATTTTAATACTTATTTTATATGTTCGTTTTTTATTTCGCAATGAATCGTAACTTAACAAAGGCATTTTTGGCGAAGACGCGAACCTAAATAAATGTGGGTTATCTCGGTGGGCTAACTTCACTTCAGCAAATTATTGCACCTTGTTCCCATTTAACAAATATTCAAGGCCTCTAATGACAGATATCCCCTAATTACAGAACTATCTTGTCTTAGACGGCAGCGTATGTAAGCAGAGTTCAAATTAACCCTTAACTTAAAGCAAGTTAACTTTCTGCTTAATTATACGAATATATTATCAGTTACTACAATCACAGAATAAATGTCTCTTAATCTCTTACCGTAATTCCCCTCAATAGCCGTACCCTAAAGCGATATCTGTTTTCTCGCACTTGGAATAATGCATAACTGGAGCTTTTTTGTTATTATCTCTCATAATGGTTATCGTGCATATGCTGTCTTTCTCGTGTAATTTATTTTTATAATCATTTTATAAAATTTATTACTATAAATTTCTTGTTATTTCGTTTCATTAAATTACACTTACATTCGTTTAAAGTTAGCACGTTTTACGTATCGCAGCAATTTCGCTTAAATTGCATTTAAATAATTTTTTTAATTTTCATTTAAATTTTTGAAAATATGACGAATAACAACAAAGATATTGAAATTAAATGGTTAAAGTCGAAAATAATTCCAAAGCTTTTAAAAAGCGGAAAACTTTCCAACAAATTTAATGATAATGATTTCCAAAATATTACATTGGATATCGAATGGTTAGATTCGAATGAGTCTTTCATGCTAACCACTTGCTATCGCGTGCACGTAGAATTCGAGCATAGTAATGTTACGGAACAACATGTACTATTTGTTAAGGTATATTTGTGACTGACTAATTAATGTAATTAATGTTAATTAAAATTAATTATTTACGTTGAAAAAGCATTATTTCGCGGGAAAGTGCATTAGCGATAGTGCTGCGCTACTACGCGTCCACTCGCCTTCAACATTATGAAGTGCGTGCAAATTTAACATCGCAAAATATTACAGTGGACCACACTGCAAGCATAGGTAACGATGTTGCAGTTACGTTTCCCACAAGGGCCTACTTAGTAAAAAATTTAGCTGCGCGTGGAACATGTTACTTCATAGCCTCTCTAAAAAGATAAAGTGAATGAAGTAAATTTTGGTATCACAGTGCAAGCAGTTGTTTGGATATCTTGATACCCGCTGTTTTATAGATTCGCATAGGCATGGAAATCGAACTTCATATAACATTGACTAGGACGATATTCGAAAACAAAACCTGAATGGATAAACAATTCCTTACTTGATTCGGTTCGCTATTTTTACATACGAAACACGCGAGTGAAAGTAGAACTAGAAGGAAAGAAATAGTAATTCGTAACAGTTCCTTATTCGTGATTTTAGATGTTGTTTGCTCTTATTTCAAGGACTATCAACTAAAAAGAAGCTCACTAGTTTCTACGCTTTATAGAATGTGGTGTACAAGCGTCTATTAAATTTTGTGCGGGTATATACAACACCCGGACGGACTTGAGATAAAGCTATCTTCCATTCCTAAATCGATAAAAGTCACATTTAAGAATCGTTCCCGTCTTATATGCTTCTACTTAATCTACACATCGCAACTTTTAAGATATTTTGATGACATTTGGTACGTTGCCGCGGGCGAACACTGTTGTAAACGGTGCGAACCAGATAGCTTTCCATATCAGGACTTTTCAAAAAAATCGACCTGTGCTAAGATAATTCGTGTAGGTATGCTAACGTGTTTTGGCCCAAGGGCGAACCATCGGATGTGACGTCTTATTTTGAAAAGTTGTTACATGACTAACTCTAATACGGCAAATGGTATAGGTATACTAACGTGTTTTGTTAAGGTATAAGGGCGAAAATATTTCGGATTGAATCACAATTTCAGCCACTTCTCCTACAAGGCCTTATTCTGAAAAGTCCTTGTACAACTAACTGCATTGAGAGAGGTGGAGTAGGGCATTTAAGGATAGGTCGTGGCCTACTATTTTGTTTTTCATTTCCATTTCATTTTTATTTACTCTCTAACAGAAAACCCCCAATTTACCGCAAGAAGTATTTGATAGTATCAACTTTAAAGCCTTGTTCAATAATGAAATATTGGCCTATGAGAAAATTTTACCAGCTTTGGAAAATTTTGGTCAATGCCAACTTAATTCCGCTGTTTATTATTACGGCGAATTGCTGGAAAATTTCGCCACAGTGATACTGAAAGATTTCCATCAAGACGGCTGGTGCATCACCAAGAATCGGGTGAATCTCTCGTTGGAACATGCATTACTGGCTGCACAATATTTAGGTAAATTTCACGGTTTAGGATTTGCGATGCGCGCACTTAATCGTGAGCATTTCGATGAGCTAACGAATCGCTTACAAGAATCACGTTTTGCTAGTGATGGTATCAATCCCGAATGGGCTATAATTCTCAAACAGAGCGTGCAAAGAGCTTTACAGGCAACTCGAAAATATCAAACGCAAATAAACAAAGAGTTCCTTGAAAAGTTCGAGCAACTGATGGGTGATAATTTTCAATATGGACGTAAAAGAGTACAACCTCGTGAACCTTATATTACCGTATGTCACGGCGACTATTTGCGGAATAACGTCGCATTTAAATACAATAAGGCTCAGCAGCCTCAAGACATTTTAATGTTTGATTTACAAACCTTAAGAGTGACATCACCGATGATAGATCTAACAATTTTTTTGTTATTGTCTACCTATGCAGAGGTGCGTTGTAAAAATTTTGACGAAATATTTCAAATGTATTGTATGAGGCTAAAGGAAACTTATGAAATCTATGTTGGTAAACCAATACCAGAGTACTTGACGTAAGATTATGACTTGCATTGGAAATATAAAAATTTGTTGCAATTTTTCTCTTTTTTTTTTTCTAGCTTAAATTCCTTACAAAGGGAATACGCAACGTTTATGCCTTATGGCATTGGAATATGTTCTGCTTTTCTACTCCATCTAGTAGAACCAATTAACTTAAGCAGTCAAGAGTTTTTATCGCGCAAACGATCCGAGGAAGAGGTAATAAATGATATTATGGCACGAGGTGGCATTGAAGTTGATCGGGAATTAGCTCATCAAATGAAGGAATTGCATGATCTCTGCTTGACTTTCAACTTGAAATTAGACAAAGATTTTTAAAGTGCGTTCGTTTTCAATATAGGGACTATTGATGTGTATAGAAAAATTCAAAAAAAAGTGGAAAAAACATTGTAAAAAAATTTGTGTCCCGAAATATATTCGAAGGATCGAAACTTATAGACGAAAATATGAAAAAATTATTGTTTTTTTCGGAGTTGTCTCAGTTCCTCCTTAATGGTGGGCGTGTATGTAGACAGATTGCAACCATTTTTTAACATTGAATTCTTAATAAATCGAACGATTTTCATGCCAAATTTCAGCTTCTTGTGGCAAGTCGACAAAACAAGCGGGTTAAGATGATCCTTTTGGTAGAAATAAGTTATGCGAAAGCTTGGTCCTTCTAGAGTTGATAGAGTTTTTAATTAATTAGTTGAGAGTTGTATGCTCCTCCTGTGTTCTCGAGAGCATAAAATCTCCCCTTATCTTTTCTTTTCCTCCTGTACTAAAGGTAAGAGATGCAAGAAGTGTCAGTTGATTGTTCCGAAGTGTTAAGATTGCAATAATAAAATTATTAAACTCTCAGTCAATGTATGCTACATGTTACAGTTGGTGTTATTCGGCTAAGATCGGCCAATTTGTGATCAGATCTCGGCCACATTTTCTGAATGTACTCTGAAAACTAATACATTGTTAAATGTAAGAAAATGTGTTTAGAAAACCAGAAATACCGATTATACGTGAAGTGATACTTTTTTTAACAAAATTGAAATTTGAAAATTGAAAATTCAAAAAATTGTAATTATTTTTAGATAAATTTGCGATCTCTGATGAGAAAATATCATCGTTGATAACCAATCCTTGGTACTATCGAAAAGCTAGATATGAAAGTCATGGCCATTTCATCTCTTAAGTGCGAAGTACTTATGTATCTACGATATCTGCCATGCATAGCAAGTTTCAGTTTTTTGTTTTATTACGGACATGCTTGTGTCTGATTAGCCTAATTTTCTCAACGAGGTTTTCCAAAACTCTTGAAAATATCAAACCATCAATTGCCTCTGATTTTTAAGATACAACGTTTTTGTTTCTGTGCACTTTGCCACTACCCTATTTTTAGAGCTCATCAGTGGCTATCCGAAGGAGTACGTTTAACTAGTTTCTTCTTCCGGTTATAAGTTTGGTCATCAAGCTAGGTATGGTAACTTTCAGTTTTTTGTTTTATTGCGGACATGCTTGTTGTCTGATTAGCTACGCTTGGCCGTCTATATTGAGTTTTACTAGACTACTATATAATTTCTCTACGGAAAAACATGCTTCTATTTTTGCACAGACACATGCAATAAAATTGAAGTCAAATTGAGGTCAACCAACCATAGCTGTTCTTTTTAAATATAAATCAATATGCTGTACCACATTCCCTGTATAGTTTAAAAGCCAAGAGCCAACTGCACGATATCGCTAGACGACTTCTAATAGTTCATCATAAGTAGCTTCGCATTGAAGGTACATCAAGTCGTGGACTTGTGTAGTAATTCGCTTTTCCACCATTTATTCTCATTTAACAGAGTTGGTAGGGTGTTTCTCCACCGTTTATTGAAAGCAACTCTGTTCTCTCTCTACTCATAATACATGGCACTTTTTGTTATAAGTCATGAAAAGGAAAAAACCAACTAACGGTTTTTGCGAAAAATCAAATCGACTTTATTATATGGATCTACATCACTTGATTTTTGCTTAACTTTGTTTAAATAACAAAATTTGTAATATATTCCATGACTGTGATGTTCTTGAGGCAGTAAAGGATCCCAAATAATCGTCAGATCGCCAATGTTACCACCGCCTCCTCCCACATTTTTAGGAGCAATATAGGGCGCGTCGTGAAGAAATTGATAAATCAATGGTTTACTCTTGATAATAAATCCTAGCTGTCTTCGTGTGTGCTGTAAATAGGAGCTGGAGTAAAAAGAGTGCCTATATCCAAATCGTTAACTGCGGCAACACTAAATTCATAGGACGACCACGGAGTTAAATTTGAAATTTCGGCTTGCACTCGTGCAACGGTCTATTTCATGTGCTTGCACAAAGTGTTAACACATTTATCCATGTACGATTCCAAATAGTGCGGGCTAATATATTATAATAACGTATAGGCCGTCCGTTATTCGCACCATCTAGCCATTCTATAAGAGCTTTCGTTTTTCCAATATCTGCTACTTGGACACAACCTGGGGCTCCAGGAACATCTTCTACTACAACATTTGTTTTAGCTGATACTTCGTTAACGCAGGATTTGACCACACATTCGTAATTCCTCACCATCTAGCATCATGTGCACTTAAACGATTATAATCAATGATGTTAAATATAAAACGTTCAGTGATTGCGTGTAACGTATCTCTACGAGTGTTCATCTACAATTTTCTCTAAACCATCCTGGTTGTTTTGCAGAACCTCATCAACATGTTTCCATACATAGGCGCTCTCTTAGGGCTGGCTGAGGTCGTAAATTTTACAAATTTTCTGGAGCCGATATGTTTGCCTTTAAATAAAGAAGAACGAATAATCGACTTTAAGAGCTTGATTATGAAAAAAGCTGGATGTAGTCCCAATTTTATAAAAATCAAGGCCTCAGTTCGAGGTGTTGCTGTCCATATATATCATCGCATGTATATGAAACATAACATTAGATTAGAATATTTTCAGCTTTGTGTCGAAAGCCAAGAGCCTAGGTACACTTTGAGAAAATTTGGTGGAGCAAATAATACATGCATCGAAAGGGATTTAAGAATTTGTTATTCTTTAACATTCTTTAGTTTTCATTCAAAACTGGTACGCTTTATTTTTATACATTCAAGTCGATGATTGGATCGCCAAACCAATATAAGTTCTTTACTTTGCAAATCAAAAAAATTAATGTAAGCTGAGAAAATATATAAAATTAAATGGGCGAGTCTGAATGGCATCCACTACTGCATGGAATAAAGTTTATTGAGGATCCATGGTTAAGCCTCAACCACGTTGTTGTTGTATTCAGAGATTCATGGATGGTCATGCTTGGCTTTAAAAAAGGTGGAATGACTTACGGGTCAAACAACTATATAGGATAAGTTTTCAGCAAAGGTTAACAAAAAAACTTCTACTTTTGAAAAAATTATTAGTTTGTTAATTTAGAGAAAAATTGTATTGGAATCAGCATCCAACCTATCAACTACCTTAATGGAAAATGAATCGTTGAAAGCAAGTTCAACTTATGCAAAGCAATTTTTGCACTTATCCTTACTTTGATCGAATTAAATTTTTGTGTTAACAATTTTTTTTATATCATTTTATATTTCATTAATTTTTTTTTTTTTTTCGTTTGCTGCTGATAGTTTTGCTAACTTTATAATTGCAAATTTTCTCATCATAATCCGTTTTCAATGTTGATGTTTTTCTCCCTCCTATTTCAGTTCCTTTATCCAAAGCGTTTTCCGACTTTTTGGGTTTTACACAACAAGGATAGGAACTGGTAAACGTATATTAGCGATTTTTGATTTTTACACAACAAATTATGCGCCATAAAAATCTACTAATGAAAAAATTTACGGGTTTTCTTAATTTCCATATTCGATGAGTCTAGACATTTGAATTCACAAGTAAACGCCTTGCGATAAACATGCAAAATGTGGTGGCATTTTATTTTCACCATTATTCATATTTATTGAAAGAAACTCTTTGACCTCTCTATCCTCCACAGAGGGTCAATTCTTCATAAACCACGCAGAGGACTTTGTATAAAAGTAGCCAACGGCTTTCAATTCAATTCAATTGAATCAATCAATTTGCCAAGCTCGCAAATCACACATACATCGGCGCAGCATAGTTTGCTGCAGATGGGTCCGCAAAGTTGAAAGAGTTAGAAAATGGTCAAGCATTAGCGAAATGATACTACTCGGAAGTATCAACTAATTAAAAGTAATAACTAGGAAGTAATAATATTTACATTAAAAGAGAGCAAATAAATTTTAATTTACAGAAGACGAAAGCAAAGAAAAAAGTTGCTTAAGAATAACACAGTTCTTTAGAGCCTAATAAGATTGAAAGGGTCACACGTGTACGCGGCATTAGAATAACTCCTGAATTTGATGCTCCCGTGCACGTTTATGAAAGATGGCAGAGTAAAAATTTGACTGTCTGTTTTAAGGTAAATTCTCCGAGGAATTACTGCATTGAGCCGCCTTGCGAGCAACTAGATCCCACGGCAAACGGTATATTTAGAATACTTCGGGATATATATAAGGAAATGTTCGGCTTATTCGATGCTGATGTTTTCCATATGGGTGGTCTCAATGTCTTGTTAGAAACAATCCAAATACATAAACAACAATTGGATGAATGTGACGGGTTAGCTGCTGCCAGTATCTCATTTATTGATGTTGATAAATTGGTGGCACCGTTGCTTACTGGGGAGGCAAGTTCTGCATATTCTATATACCTATAATTGAATCATTGTACTATTTTGTTCTGTTATTTCGTACTTTAATAAATTCTGTATTACCTATCGAAGGCAATAATATTGAATTCAAAATAATACCCCAATATCCGAAACATCTTAAAATTTAGAATACTAGCAAAATTTAGAGACCTTGGCTCAATTGATTGATCAATTGCAAAAAAGGATTATCTTTATCCGAGTCGCGCGATAAAGAAGGCAATCAATAGTACACGCACAGAATATGTATTCACAAATTCATTTAATTCATTCGACTAATGCTATAATTTCTCATTTTTAAAAAACACGCTCCATTGTTTTTTTTCACCATGTTGAAAAATCGCCGAAACCCAATTTGCTCGAAGATTTTTTATTAATTGATCCATTAAAGAATATTGTGCTCTGTTCAGATTCTCTTAACGAGGCCTTACTTGCTTGCAAATTTAAATATTTACCAACACCTTGTCGGTAAACTTTAAGCGATTCATTTAGACGTTTTTGGTTTTTATGGTCATTTGCAATATTTTCTTGTTTTTCAGCTTCTTCGGCTCTTTCCTTGCTCAATTGTTCGACAGCTTCTTTAAAAGGATCGACAAATACTTGAGCTGATTCTATAATAATATCCTCAATGGGACAATCCTTGTTATCTACTTCAATCTGTTCCATTTTCTGTAAAGTTTCAATACCACCCACCAATTTACCGAATACGGTATGCTTTCCATCTAAATGCTTGCAAGAGCGGTAAGTTATGAAGCTAGAAATATAAAAAATATAAACATCTTCAAGAAAAAAAAGCAAATATCTCTTCATGTACTTACAATTGCGATCCATTTGAATTCGCCCCTGAGTTCGCCATTGATAAAATTCCTCTGCCGGAATGACTTAAATTCGTTTTAAATTCATCATCAAATTTTTTCCCCCATATTGAAGTACCACCGGTTCCTGTACCCGTTGGATCACCTCCTTGCACCTAAAACCGCACAATTAAAAAACCTTGGAAAATTTCTTGCAAGAAACTTTAAAAAATACTACCATAAAATTTCTAATTGAACGATGAAAAATTGTCCTTGTGTAATAATTATCACTACAATGTTTTATAAAATTCTCACAAGCTCGTGGCACCAAATCGCAATGCAATTCCAAGTTCAATGGACCGAAATTGGTAACCAAACGCACATAACCCTTTTTCTTGACACGTTCATATTTAATCTCATCTTCATCAATTATAGCGGGCTCATGAGTGTAAACAGGAGCCATGGCTGTGGAAGTGAAACTTGCTGCCACGGCTCCTGTTGAATAATGAGCAGCGTTAAATTTATCTGCCGTTAACTTGGAAATTTTCGGTTTATCTTCAATCGCCTTGTAATCTTTTTCCAATTGAGCCAACGTTTCTCTGGTTTCCATATTCATAGATTTAATTTTTTTTGTAGGATCTTTGCGTTCCAATTCTTCTTCGTCAGTTAGAACGCGCAAATTTTTTTTGACATGATAAAATTTAGATATGTCGAACTTCTCCACATTCTGAGGATTTTGTATAGTTATAATATCTTTGCGTTGAAATGGTGTGTCGTCCACTAAATCTTTCCAATTTTTCGTTTTTATATTCAACTGCTCTATGGCTTCCCAGCAATACACATTTCCGGTTGTAGCCACAGCTACAATATGAGAATTTTTCGTAAAGGGTTTAAACAAGGCGGGGCAGTGATATTCGTCTTCTGCGTTCTTATAAAAATTTAACTTTATCAACGTTCTCATCTCGGTTGGTTTACCCGTTATTGGATTTATTTTGAACTTTTTAATGAAATTGTGTACAGCTTCCAAATCAAATATGTTGCCTTCTCGGTCACAATAAGGCAGCGTAAACGGCTTTAAAGTAATACAGCAATGGTCAAAAGGGAGGCGTTTAAATTTGATGTGCTCATTTTCGGCAGATTCAAACTTTTTTCCACCATATAACTCCGTCCACTCCGTGTAGGTTAAATACCTAAATAAGCATTTAATAGAAATTGGAGAGTATATACATATATGAAGAGCGAACGTTTGAAATATTTTTACATACATTTTATCTTTCTGATGTTGTCTTTTACCCATTTTGACGACTTTTTGTATCAATATTATTGAAATTCCGCAGCTTCTTTTGATATCTTTACTTCGACTTGCACATTCTTCTTCTTTTGTTTATCAATCCCATTCACGCTGTTATTATTACGCATATGTTCAATTAAACCAGAGATGTATGCGTGTAAGCAAAACAATTCATTGTTAAGCTGATGACTTACGGTTACGGGTTACTGTTAAGCTGATTACTTACTGTTAAGCTGATGACTTACTGTTACGTTGCATGCCGTCGGCAAAAGTTCAAATATCAGTTCAAATCCATATTGTTCCATTGATAGTCGTGGATAGTCGTAAACCACACAAATTATCCATATTTTAATTTTCTTCGACGTCTTCTAAAATACAAATCTTGTTACAAAGTTTGTGAAATTAACTTTATTTACTTTGATAATTAATTCGCGATTGAAATGAGTGACTTTTCCTCTAGCGCAGCAATTTTAATTAAAAATTTTCTTTCTCTGAAATTGTTCGGCAATAAAAAATTATTTTTTACGTATTGTGAAATATAGTCTTTATAAATTTATGTCATGTGTCTAAGTTGCTTGCTAAAATCTGGCATGCGATAATTTATAATGGGACGCAACCGAAATTATAACATGAAATAGTTTATTTCGTCTTTTTAACTAAGTTCGCCGACAGATAGCATGCACTTATCAGCAAAATACAATCCAGAAACGGCAATTTGCATGAATTATGATCAAAATACAATCCATTTGTGATGTGGTTTATGTTTTTCTCGTTTATTTTCGGATTTTGTTGAACAACGTACTTAGAAGTTGCTTAATCAGGTATTCACATGTTTTTTATCGTTTAGTTTTTTATGCCACGTCGAAAAAGCACTGATAATTCGTACCGTGTCGTACCGTAACCGTGTTATAGGAAGCTTTTTGACTTTTTTATTTCAACTAACATACTTTATAGAACAACATAATTTAAACTCAGACATAACATAAATCAAAACAACTAAGAACATTATAGTCGGAGAAGGCCGAGCATTAGATATCTTACACCACTTCGCCTGATATAATTAATCGCTCGTTTTAGTATTAATTCATATAAAATTACACATTATTTTCATGGGAAGTCATATTTCTCAACAAGACCCGCATGAATTGCTCAATATTATTTGCTTTTTCATCTAAACATTTTTCCTTGTTGTATAATAAATAACACCTGTTTTTTATTTCAACATTTCGTTGCAATATAATGTAAGTCTTTTTTTTTAAAAGAAGTAGTCGCCACCAGTATTCTAGGTTGTTGCCATTATTAGAAATTTTAATTTTCGCAATATTTGCCATGCACGTGTGGTTGTTGGTGCAAATTATAAAATATGTACTAACAGTATTTTAAAAGCCTGCAATAAAAACGTTAACTCAATCAAATAGAAAGCAAGATTGTAGACGATAAGAGTAAACAACACCAGTCAATTTTTGAATCTTAGTAAGATGTTAAGACTGCAAGTTAATTTAAATACGACATAGGCAAATCGCGTGTATATAGCAAATTTGTTTTGATTGAAATTAAAGGGCCTGATATTCAGATTAAGTGATAAACATCATTTAGGTGTCTACAAACGACTCTGGATGGATTAAACAGCTCATTTTTATATTTACACTGACTACGCCACTGAACCAAATTATTTAAGTTAATTTGGAGGATACGATTATGAATCCAAGGAGAAGGAAGAAAACAGATTAATCGAGGGCAGATCATTAATGTATAGATTAAATCAAAGTTATCCTAAGTGACGTCACGGGAAATTCATCCGAGGTGATGAAGTTAAGCAGAATTCTGAATGATCTATTTTGAAGATAAGAGCTTACCTCTTTCACTAAGCACAAAACGAAGCAAGAGGCCTGCAGTACCATTCCGACCGCTGTTAGTGATAATCGAACCGATATGACTGATTTAAACCACCGCTCTCCTCCTGGTTCGACAACCACTTTGACCACGTAGCGAAATTCTCCACGTTCACGTTGTATAAAATGTAGAAGTCCCCGGACTTCAGACGGAATTTTGACACGCTTCATTTTTTCTAATAAGCTCTGTAGCTGCCAGTTTTGCTGTTGTGATACATCGCCTCGATGCTATCTGCAAGGCCAAAATCCTCGATGGTCTATGCTCCACTCTCATTTAATCATTGACCATTGAGCACGCGTTCGATCTTGCTGTTTCGAATCGAGACACAAAATTTGTCACTTTCTCTGATAATAGATCCCTTCTGCTTTCCGTTGATACTGACTCTACAAATCAACATGTCTATGACATGCACGACATGTTGAACAATCCCTCCAATGAGCAATACCATCTTGCCTGGGTTCCTGGTCACTGTGGTTTCTGTCTTAACGAAAATGCTGGCTTCGGCGCATGTGAAGCTCAAGTTGGTGATGAAATTATATCTGCGAAATATCCGCCGAAGGAAGTGTTGCGTTCAATCCGAACTACCATTTCCTTGGAACTTGGTGCGTAATACGTAAACGTCGCAAGAAGAATAGCGGATTGTCTTTTCTGCAAAGTATTTCCATACATGTTCTTTAAGCCCGGACCAAAATCTCTTTTCTCCTCTTGGGAGATCAAAGTCCTCTACAGACTCATGATCGTAAAAGCACAACTGGAAATTATCCGAACACTTGACAGTGATATTTGCGACCTATGCGTGATATCTGGACACGTTGAACATCTTATTTTCAAATACAAAAGATAGGACTTTGTCTGACTGCACGTCTGCTTTTTTCGTATCTACAACAACTTATTTAATATTTTATGTGTTCACGATTACTCTGAACGAGCTAACTGCCTTTATCAAAACCGTCGATTACGCTTTCTACCTTAAGTCTTTTATTTTTTTCTATCCACGCTTTCGTTTTTCACCGCTGTCACCCTATTATGCAAGGCTCTAAATCACTCTAATTTACTCCTGTATACAAAACCTCCTACGCTTGATATATTACCACTTGTCGCCATTTGGAGTTTCACTCATCCGGAATATCGCTGACTTACAAAACGCTTTCAATTCTTGACTTCTATGTCATGTCTGTCATGATACTGGAGGCATAGACTTGTATATAAGAGGTTTTCTTCAAACATCTACAGCAAATCAAAAAGAACACAAGTAAGGAAGTTAGATTCGGCGGGTGGCGAATCTCGCATACCCACCGCTATGCTTTGCGTTTTCTTCTATCGAATCTCTTTCATTTGATACCCATATCGCTGATACGATTACAAAAAAATGTAATTGCGGCCTCCACCATATTCATTTTAAGATTAACCCATTTTTAGGCAGATAATATATCTTCATTTTTTACAAAATAGTTTTAAACATTGTGTCTTTTTTGCGTTATGAAAAATAAGCATAAAACCTCAAAAAAGTGAACAAAAAAAAAGTTTAATCACTTGTAACTTTGTAGGCGCATAAAATTGTTTTTCAATTTTGCACTTAAAGAGTAGAGTAAATGTAGAAAATTTCAGCCTTCTAACATTTATAATTCACAAATGACGGGCAGAAACCCACAAATGTTTGTTAAGAAAAGCAGAGTTGCGTTCACTTTATGCTCCTCTGCGGACTTCTGCTCTGACCAATTTGGCCCGTTTGCAATACCAACTTGTCTGGTTCTACTCGAGAGAAACGATTGCAAAGCGGATAAGATATTCTTACTATCAGATAATATAAGAAAGTGAGTGCTCGTTAAGCGGAGGGTGTCCAGGATCGCTAGATATTCAGCTGAAAGTAAGTGGTACATGAGTGATTTGAGAAATATGTTTCCATGTTAATATTTGGAAAGCAAAAGCCTACGAGACAGTCTACGGGATCGACCTTCGATCCGTTAATAAAGATGAATGAAATTCCCTTTAAAATTAACCAGGTTCGAGTAGCGGTAATGCGCTTCTCTCGGAGTATCTGTTGAGTTTCTCACTCGTAAGAACTCAATTACTGGTCGAAAATAATGAGAACCAAAAAGAATTTTGAATAACCTCAGTCTTCAGTTCTGAGAATGTTGAAACTGTTAATTTTGAAAGCAAAAGGTTTAAAAAAGAAGGAGAGGAGTTGAGCGATAGAAAGTCGTAAATGAAAGGTAAGGCCAGATTGAATACACTTTTACTAGATGAAAAATTGGCGAGTAAACGAAATATTTCTTGTATAGGCATCACATTTGCCATGTATTTCAAGCTAGTGTGGGTAAATTTCACACGACGAAGAGACAGACGAAGGCTCTTACGTATTCCATTGAATTCTGCATAATTCCTGAAGATCCTTATTTGAAATGTCCAATAAGAGCGAACTAGCGTATTATAATTTTGGCTGGACTAGTCCGAGAAACAGTTTAATCATACAAAAACCGTCGGACGCCCTTGAAATACCATAAATGGATTTCAGTACGTTGATGAGTTGGAAACATTTTTTAGAAATTTTGTCAATGTGAGGAGGAGAAAGCGTCGAGTGTAGAAGAAATGGGATAGTAGAATCATTTATACAGGAGTAACCGTAGGGTCACTTCCTCTGTTTTGAAAAGACCACGCACCTAGGAGTGACTCAATAGTGTCCAGGGAAGATTGCAAATTGCAACTACACAAATCTGGGTCAGAGATGGAACTAAAACTGACACGGTCGTCGGCATAGCCCAAAATTGAAATATTCTCACGAAGCAAGCTGAAAATGTTGCTCATATATAAATCATAAAAAGAGGACTCAATGCAGATCCCCGCGGTACACCTGCGGGAAATCTCCTCTGTACAACAACTTCGATGCTGTTAATTAACATGTTCTCATAGTAAATTATTAGGTCATATAGTAAACTACAAAATTTGATAGGCAGATTCAAAGGGAGAAGAATAGACTTTAAGATGTTAATATTGACCGAATTAAACGCTGAAGTTATGTCCGGAAAGCAAGCAATGAGAATTTGATTCTTAGCAAAGGCGGAGTTGATTGCTGACCACAAAGCGACAATATTGTCTTGGGCAGGTCTGGAACGTCTAAAGCCAAATTGAAGGTTGCTGAGGATACACTTAGATTCGAGATACCATTCTAATTAGTTTCCTTATTCCTATTCACAATAGTGGAAGTAGATAATTTGTTGAGAACTACAGGGACATAGCCAAGTTGAGTGTCTTGCCTACGCTGTTCGAGCGAATTGTGATTCCTGTCCTTTCCTGCTCTTTGCCATTAATTCGTATGTTTCTCCACACCAGCATGGCCAACTTGTTAGAGTTTACTTGTCATTTTTTCAAGGCTTTTGCTAGTGGCTCCCGCACAGATGCAATATACACTGATTTAAGCAAAGCGTTTGGTTTCGCTTCCCTTTCTATTATAGTGACGCGGATAAGCTCTTATCTGCACAATAGATCGTTCAGGGTTTTGTTTAACTTCATCACCTCGGATGAATCCCCCGTGATTAAATCCAGCCAGATCTTAATGTATGCTGATGATGTGAAACTGTTTTCTTCCTTTTCCATATAATCGCAATCACATCAGCTTCAAATTGATCTGAATAATTTGGTTGCATGGTATATCATGGCACATCAGCTTCAAATTGGCCTGAATAATTTGATTGCACGGTGTTCGTTGAATTATATGAAACTAAACCTAAGTAAATGCAAGAAGCTTTCTTTCTCAAGAAGGAAGTCATTCATTACCCAGTATTTCATAGGTTCGCACAAGTTGGAGGACGTCGATTCGTTCACAGATTTAGGCGTTCTCTTTGACCATAGGTTACATTTTAACTTGCATATTGAGCTCTTGTTAACCAAAGCTAGATCTGCGCTGGGTTTTATAAAGAGGTGGTTCAAGGAACGTGATGATCCTTACATTACGAAAAGGATGTACATGTGTGTGATTAGACCTATACCCGAGTATGCCTCTGTTGTGGGGTGTCCTTCATATAGATGCTATGTTGATTCAATTGAATCTGCTCAAAAGCAATGTTTGCTGGTTGCTCTTAGGAACTTGTTCTTGGCGTTTCCTTCTTAATCAAATTAATAAATGGTACTATAGACTCGCCTGCATTACTTGGTGAGATAAGCTTTAATGTCCCTAACCGTTTCTCTAGGCACTTTACCTTGGTTAGGTTTAGCCAATGTAAATACAGTTATGAGCTGTTTAACCCGCTCAGAGTTGTTTTCAGAAACCTAAATTATGTCTATCACTTATTCTCATTATCGGACTCTTTAAAGTCCATTAAAGCAACATTGGTTACGCGCGATTTACCTATGTCATACTTAAACTAACTTTTAACCTTAATAAGTCATTATGATTCGAAAATTAATTGTTGTTAACTGCTATCGGTTGCCAAGCTTTTGCACGTTTGCGATGGCTTAGGGGTTCATTTGCAATTTGGTTCTGTACTGGTTGTGGGTATGGCTCTACGCTAGTTGTGTACATGCTTTCTTTTCTTTTTTCTTTCTTTTTCATTCTTATTTGTTTTTTTATACTTATATATATATATACTTATTTTATACTTATACATATATATATATATATATATATATATATATATACTTATACTAGGTTTTAATATTAATTAATATAAAATTTACTTTAAGACTCAATTGAAGTACACTGCCAATTTGTTTTAGTTGAGTTTCATGTATAAGTAAATGCAGTAAATAAATAAATAAATAAATTAAATAATCGTGAATATAATACTTTTTGTGAGGATGGAAATACATCTATAGGAATTAAGATTAATTGGCGGGCTATTCTTTTTTCTTAAATGGAAGATTTGGATGTTGTATCAGGTAGATAACCGATATATAACCGATAATTACAATGTTTTTCAATTCCTTCAGTAGAATTAATCTATTTTCGATGTTCAACATCTTGAGGTAATTGAGGTGTGAATACTATCTAAGCTTGGAGATGGGTCTTTTCAGAAACTAATGGCTTTATCGATTTCAGAGAGGGATATGTCGTTTAAGAACAAATTATCACGTTCCCCACCAAGCGATGCAGAGGATTGGATCAGAATATCCAACGAGCTTTTCGCAAAACTCGTTAACGAACTGTGTGGGTATAGAACAATGAAAGGAAGTGACATCTCTAAAAATTTTCACATTCTGCCAAAGACTTGAAATTGACATGTCGCTATTGACATTTTCACAGGATTGTTTCCAGCATTTACGTTTTTCCAGCCTGAGAGTATAGGTGTATTCCTTTCTAACAGCAACCAAAAATTGAATGCGTTCCACACCCTCAGCGCGAAATTGTAGTCGGTCTCACTACATTCGCGATCGGACAAATAATTATAGAAGCACTCTCGGCTTGGTAAAATTGGATCATCAAGCTTCTTGATGTCGCTTATATAATCGCACGGAAAGACACCCTTACGACTGATTAACGCAAATTTTTCCGGATTCTTAAATGCTTTCTTTAGCACTTTAAACTGACTTGGCTGCAAATATTTGGCCAATTTCTCTAAACTAGAGTTTAAAAATCGATTAGAATCCACAAAATTTATTAAATATTTGTTGCAAGGTATAACCGACAAATTAGACCCTAACTGTGTGATAAAGAGATGGATATCATACCTACTTAAATTATGAAAAATAATAGGAAAGTAGGGCAGCTTAAATTGAAAAGACTTCCTACATTCCCTATGGATGAACCCCACAAATTCCCCTGTAAAATAATTGTAGTACTTATCTTTATATCCTAAAATTATTTCCTCACAGGCGTAGCATTCAGTGTTTTCCATCTCTGTTGGTTGTTCATTTTGCAATAGTTGGTTAGGACTTGCGGAATTCTTCCAGTACAACTGATAGAGTTCCTCTATTTTCCGTTGCATAT